>CM075006.1:15180659-15198744 GCA_037576675.1 Pangasius sanitwongsei | reverse complement strand
ATATATATATATATATATATATATATATATATATATATATATACAAACATACATACACACACACACACAAACACACACACATCAGAGTACAAAAACCTGTACTACGATTAAATTTTAATTAATCGACCTTTGTACTAATGTACACTATATATTTTTAGTAATTTATTACAGCACGTGTAAAGCATAAAGTTCACTGCTATTGCAAGACCTTTTGATACTTGCTGAAGTACATCCTGATAAAACTGGCAGCGATCAATGTCTTCGAATTCCACAGGCCCAATCTGTGAGAAGCCATTTTCAGTGATGTAAATGGCTGAGTTGTTGCAAGTCTCCTGAGGAACAGAACATTCATAAAAATTGTGTTGTGAAAAAGTTGTGAATCTGTAAATGTAACATGTCAGAAATACAAGGTGCATAAATACAATATAGCATAAATAATATCTCTCAATTCTCATAAACATACCTTTATGTATTTTAACAACTTGCGCAGTCCTTCAGGCACGACAGCAAGCCAGGACACGCCACACACTGGCCATGATGGATCTATTATAGCCTCCGCTCCCTGGTCCCCTGTGAAACTGAGCTCACTGGGACGAGAGGTTGCGTCCTTCACTTTGCGTGATGTATAGTAGTTCAGGGCAAAGAAATCTGCTGTGCCTAAGGGCTTGGGCTCGTCATCTGAAAACTTGGGCAAACGCTCCCCCTCAGCAAATCCTAGTTCAAGGTTCTGGGCCTCAATCCTGGCCTTCATGGTCTCTGGATAGTCCCCTGTGCCAAACACTGGGCAAGCAAACCAGCCTAGGTTAAAGTCCATGTATCGCTGAGTGGCAGCCACATCTTCAGGACAACATGGGTCTAAAGGTTCAGCCCAGTCACTGTTAAGAGCTATGGACACCTTTCCTCCCTGCAGGCATCTGAAGTGGGAATTATAGCTATGCCAGGCTCTAGCATGGGCACGCAGCATGTTGTGACCAACTAGGTAGACTGAGGTCCCTGGTTCTTTAAGGCCCGGGGCAAAAAGGCCACTCTCATACCCAAGTTTAGCGCACACATAAGGCTCATTCAGTGTAATCCAAAGCTTCACCCTGTCCCCAAAAGTCTTAAAGCAAAACTGAGCGTACGAGTCAAAAACATCTGCAATCTCTGGAGATTTCCATCCACCATGGTCCTGCAGAGCCTGAGGCAAGTCAAAGTGGTTCAGGGTGACCATGGGCATAACAGCGTTTGCAATTAGGTCATCAATCACTTTGTTATAGTATGCTACAGCTGGGGAATAAAACAGAAATTAGTTAACTCTTGGAAGCGATATGCAGAAAAACACTGTTTATTAACACAATAGCCTTATATGGTCTTAAGTTATATTTACAGTTGAGCATTAGGAAAAATTATAAATAGAAAGACATTTATTTCAGCCAAAACTTTTAGTGCATTAAATTTCACAGAGGATCGCTAGTTTTCACAATTAATAGGCTAGAGTTAGATATTGAGATTTTGGATCTCCTCAGTTGTACATTTTCACAAAACAGAAGCCATGGGGATGAAACATTTGGCACTCACAAATGTATTTTTTATTCACTGCATATTTACTAACCACCTATGCCTAAAGAAATACATATTTCCATACATAAAGGTCCTGTGGATATTGCCAAAAAAATTCTGACAAATATACATTTTGTGTGCTGATTTAGAATATTGTAATTTATTGATTATTAATCATAGCTTTTCCATTTTGATTTTCTGCCATAAATAGTTTATCACTTTCCAGACAGAGCACCTTGTGGGTTGACAAAACGTGTGGTTCCATCAGGAAGCAACCGTGACCAGGAGAAGGACAGACGGTAGTGTGTGAGGCGTAACTGCTGGATACACTTCAGGTCCTCATCCCAAAGCTGGTAGCTGTTACAGGCCACATCTCCAGTGTGATCCTCAAACACTCGGCCTTTACTGTGGCAAAAAGTGTCCCATATGCTGGGGCCTTTACCATCCATATCCCAGCCCCCTGCACAAACACCCAAAGGTTACAGGAAACACTTTAAAAGATATCTTGC
Organism: Pangasius sanitwongsei; assembly: GCA_037576675.1. NCBI lineage: Eukaryota > Metazoa > Chordata > Actinopteri > Siluriformes > Pangasiidae > Pangasius > Pangasius sanitwongsei. The sequence goes on along the minus strand of CM075006.1, from coordinate 15,196,696 downwards.
TTTATAATATAATAATATGTATAACTATGATTGGCACAGCAGGTAGCATTGCTGCTTCACAGCTCCAGGATCGACCCTGAGCTCTGGTTACTGTATGTGCCGAGTTTCACGTTCTCTTGTTTCCTCCCACCTGCCAAAAACATTGGTTGAGTATGCTAATTTGCCCCTCAGTGTGAATGCGTGTGAATGCGTGTGCCCATAGTGCCCTGCAATGAACCGGTGTCCCGTCCAGGGTGTATTCCCGTCTCATGCCCAGCGTTCCTGAGATAAACTCCAGATCCACCACTACCCTGACCAGGATAAAGTGGTTGCTGAAGATCAATTAAATGAATGGTTTCTTCAAATTTTGAAATAAAACATGTGTAACTATGATAGATGACTGTAGAATACATTCAATACTGCTTACTAGCTTACTAAATAGTAGGCAAAGTCTAAATAGTACACAAGAGCACTGGCATACTATTTAGTACGATAGTAGGTATGCCGTTTAGACTATACATGCCACAAGACTATTAAGGAGAAGTTATTAAAGTTTATTAAAGAGCTCAAACAAACTTTCATGCATGGGGAAGTGCAGTTAATCTACCTTCGATTTGGTAAGCGGCTGTTGCAGCTCCCCAAGCAAAATCACTTGGAAAATCTTCGACGGAGACATTTTTATTAAAAGCCATCTCGCGTGCGTTTAGCAATGAGTAGCAAGCATACTACAGCCTTTCTTTCACCTGTCACTCAGTGTTATAGCGCAACTTTAATTGCCGCCTCATTTACAGCACCAGGAAATCCATCGTGGAGCGTCAGCACGTACAGTGTGTGCGTAGCCTACGTCATCACGTACGGAAGGGGGAAGAAAATTGTTTATAGAGCCGCGGTTCTCAAACATTTTGTAGCCAGGGACTCTTTAAATTGATTATTAATAAAATATTTATTTAAATACAATTATGAATATAAATACAAATAAATATTAAATATAGTTATTTAAATAAAAATAAACCCCACGGAACACTTCAGTACAAATTTATTTTATGACCATTATTTCAATAATAATGTATACAATAATATTTTAAACATTAATTAGAGCCTTGGAGACTTTTTTACTCAACCTTCCACAGACAGAACACATTAGGACCATTGTTGATAGTTGTAAATGTTGTTGAGTTATTGTTGTTTGGATTAAACTTATTCAAATCAAGGAACCAGTCAAAAATTAAAATATGAAAAAAATAGAATCACAGACCCGTGGAGGTCCTCAGACCCTACTGTGAGAAGGACTATTTTAGACTCCTGTGGTACTGTATCAAAAGATATATTGCGAAAAAAAAAAAAAAAAGCTCACTGCTGCCTTTCTACACTACAGAGGGTATGAAGTAAAGCTTTATTGTCCCTTATTGAGTCATTTGTTCATTTACTAGTCAATGAAGATAAACTTCCTGCTTCAGTATAAAATGCCATATGTTTTGTCATTATAGTAAAGGACTGTCAGAACTTGCACAAATAGAAAAACAAGTCTTGTCTCTGTCTTTATGCAGTTGCATGCAATGTCTGCTCTCCCCTCTGTTGCAGGCTACCCACAGCTACGAGTCTGAGCTTGCCTGACCTCTTTAGACCCACAATGAATACAATACATCCAGGATTGTGGAAGATTGTGTTACAGTTGTAATATGTTTAGCTGACAGGTAATTACACCATGAATTCATCAATTACACCATGTTACACCATGAATTCATCAATTAGTATTTTGTTAAATTGTAGGCTATGATTAGACATTTTAACACCACAAAGTATAATTATAAAGAGATGTATTATATATGCCATAAATGGCATCCAACATCTACGTGCAGCTTAGGTAGTATGCCTAAATTCATACTGCTGCTTTTTTATTCTGCTGGAGATAAGAAATTAGTGTCATTAAATACTAAGTATACAATTATTTGTCATTATTCTGGGCTCTCTAATTAAGCCCAATTTTGTCTAGTTCATTAGGCCACTTACATTTTCATTTAAGTGAAGAATAACTGACCAGGTGGCACAAAAAAACCCCACTGATCATCCATATTTTAATGCACTCAGTGTACCATCTATTTATAAAAAATAGATTTCTTTCTTTTTTTGTCAGGTCAACACAGTTCACAAGGAAGACAAGGAATAAATGTTGTTGTTCTTGTTCTTCTTCCTCTTCTTCTTTCGGCTGCTCCCGTTAGAGGTTGCCACAGCGGATCATTGGTCTGCATATTTGATTTGGCACAGTTTTTAACACCAGATGCTCTTCCTGGTGCAACCCTCCCCAATTTTATCTTCCAGGGACCCCAAAAGGAAGATAATAAATAATGTACAATAGATAGATAGATAGATAGATAGATAGATAGATAGATAGATAGATCTAGCACAAACAGAATAAATTGTTAAATTAAAATATGATTAAATAAATTTGAATAAATTACAAATTGATTAAACATTATATATATATATATATATATATATATATATATATATATAATTTCTTTCATACATAAAATACAATGTATACTCATTAGTTACCAAAGTTATGTGTTAATGAAATCTTGCATATAAATCTGTGTAAAAGAATTTTTCTAAGCTGTACAATGAATTCCTCAAGGGTCTTTGGATGATTAACAGTTCTACTTTCCTCAGAAGTTTTACTTTGAACATTTTCTGAAAGAGAAATCGTCTGTTGTCGGGTTTTAAACAGAGGATTCCCTGTGAGTGTGGTATTAACAGCACATTTAGAATCACTTTTGAAGTTTTGTCCTCCAAATAGAGTCATTCTTACTATTCTACTAAACTTGTTTTTTAGGAGGCCACACACCAAAGGTCCATAGTCCCCCTATTGTTATTCTACATTTTCTTCTTCTTCTTCTTCTTCTTCTTCTTCTGGCTAGGGTGTTTATGGCAGCCCATAGAACTGTCTGGTAAAAAGTTGTGAAATTTGGCACACTGATTGGGGAGGGTCTAAGGAACATTCTGAGCAAATTTGGGCCAAGTTCTCACAACACTCTAGCGCCACCATCAGGTCAAAGTTGGGCATAATATGGAAGTACGTTTATCGTCATAACTTTTGAACTGTGTCCAAAATTTAAAAGCTTCCCTGGGTTGAGACGAGTTCAACACATTCCTATGATGTCAATTTCTTCCTAATTAGATTTTACGCCATCTTAGATTTTGTGAAAAACAGTTTTTTTTCACAATTCCTCCTACAAATTTTGTCCAATCATCGTCATTTTCAGAGTAAGCCTCACAAAAGTTATCACAAAAGAATTTTGATACTCCAAACAGTTTGCCCATAATGGACCAACAAATCTGACAGCGAAGCCGCCAAACACGGGGTGAGGCTGTATCTCAGCAATGACCTTGCAGACTGACACAAATCTTGGTAGGCATCTTCAGGACATTCCCTGAGGCTGTGCCACAAATTTAATGACAGCGCCACTTACTGGTCAAAAATTACAATGAGATGCCGAAAATGCTTCCATCTAAATGCCATTTTTGCTACTCGTCCTCTAACTTTTGTCCAATCTTCACCAAATTTGACTCACATCATCTTAAGACCTGTCTGAACTTTTCAAAGGAACTTTGATATTCAAAACCGTTCTCCCATAACGGACTGGCAAGTGCATCAAAAAGGATGATAGGGTGTATCTCAGTAAGATATTTGCATATTGTCATAAGACTTGACTCTCCTCTTCAGGACCTGGCCTTAATGTTCCCAAAAGGTTTTAAAAAAGTGAAAAAGTGAAGTAACTTGTGGCCAAGTATGGTGACCTATACTCGGAATTTGTGCTCTGCATTTAACCCATCCAAGTGCACACACACAGTAGTGAACACACACACAGTAGTGAACACACACCCAGAGCAGTGGGCAGCCTTTTTAGCTGCGGCGCCCGGGGAGCAGTTGGGGGTTCGGTGCCTTGCTCAAGGGACTCACCTCAGTCATGGTACTGAGGGTGGCAGTACTTTTTTAATAACTGCACCACCTGTGGTCAAAAACTGTGACAACTTCCATAATTTTTCTAATTTAATTTTAAAAACTTGTGCTAAAATCACAGTTCTACATTCCTAGTTCTACATTCCTATGATTCCCTAGGGTAAGCTGAAGTGAATGCTCATCAGCATCTGAATTTCAAGAGTACTTCCTGTTTGCCAATTTGAAAATCATTGAAATTTGTTTCATGCCTTACAAAAGTTATCAAATATTTTTTTGATATTTTATAGAGTTTTCCAAATTTTATATACTTGAATCCCTTTGCCTAAAGTTATTGCTCTGTGATTGCTTAGCGCGTCTGTGAATTGCGTTGCTCACCAAGTCTGGGTGCTTGGGCCCCGAAAATGCTGCTTGCAGCTTAAATTTTTTTTTCCCTACTGCTTTTCAAATTCTTTACGCATTGCTACATGAAATAAAATAAGTTCACTGAAATGTGAAAAACACACGGAAGTCCTACAAAATTAGATCTTTTTCTTTATAGTTTGGTTGATTTATATATGTCATATGTCATTTATTTATTTATGTATTTATTTATTTTATTATAGCGGTTGTTATGGTTGTTGGTGGTTATGGTTGTGGTTGTTGTGGTGGTGGTTTGTGATAGTGGACACTTGGGTTGTTTTCTCAGTGAAAACCTGATTACTTTCTTTCAGTTGTATCACTCCATGGACTTTTTTTTATGGGAAAGGTAGCAGACTTGCGGTGACGTCATCAGCGGAAGTGGAGCACTCGGATTCACACGGACTTTAAGGAGTTTAGCAACTGCGAGCTGCTCAGCGATGGTTTGCGGGTTTCTCTTTACGTCGATAAGCTTTCTTTTTTTAATATTCCTCAAAAAAAATCTGTGGATATCCACGAAACGTATCGTATGGACTGAAGTGAAGTAAACCTGCGTGGCGCGCTGTTGTGTAAGAGCACTGTGTTTTGCGGTGAGGAGCTGCTCTCTCGGCGTGCGTTCAACTGTTGTTTCTGAGAAGTTAGCAGGCTGGCGCTTGTGTTTTATATTTTATCGTAACTGGTGCTCACTGCTGGGAGAGTGAGTGTGTGTGGGTGTGCGCACGTGCAGTCAGAAGACCGTCAAAAGCAAAGGACAGGAAAGGAAAGTTGCTCATGAGCGAAGCGTGATCAGATTTCCTGAAGTTTGTGTGTCCTGTGTTGGCTGCAGCTGTCTCTTCACCGCGCAGGAGCCTAGCTGTAAACACACACACACACACACGCAACAACACGACATGGATTCCAGCCAGCAAGAGCAGCTAGCGTACAGAAATCTCAGCTGGAGTTAAGGTTTTTCTGCAGTATAGACTTTGTTGAGCAGTAGAATCGTCAGCTTTGACCGACTCAATGGCACCGAGTCGTAAAACGAGCCGACTGGAAAACAAAGGAAGGATCTCGGAGCGCTTCTCTGGACTCATTCATGTGCAGCACACAAAGCCATGGCGCATCCAAATGTGCATGTAGATACCAAGCTTTCAGTATGACCTAAGACGTCGAGAATATTTCCCCATATATATATATATTTCATTTTGTTGTCCTGGATGTGCGTTTCTTGAAGAGACAAGGAGCTCTTTTATGTATATGTGTGTGTGTGTATATATATATATATATATTATAAACAAACAAACAAACTGCAACCAACAATCCAGCATTTTGCTGCTACATTAACTTCACTGAGTTGCCCATCTGGTGCATTTCAATAGAATAAGCTGGAAATGTCTCTCAGTGGCTGGTGTGGGCTTTTCTTAGCTTTTGTGCTGCTCGGAGCTGCAAACTGTGCAGCATCTCCTGAATGTAAATCCTATGAAGAAAGGTCCAAAACCGGTGGTCGGTCAGGAGCAGCGGACAGGAAGGTGGTGTGTAGCAACATGGAGCTCCAGCAGGTGCTGCCTGTCACCTTTTTTCCCAACAGAACAGTCACACTGTAAGTAACCACCATCATGCTGTCTTGTTGTTTACCTCTCTGTTTTCCTTGTACTTGAATGACACGACCTAGTGGCTCCCAAGAGCTCCTGGTGGAAGGAATGAAGGCCTATATGGTTCTCATACTATGTACCTGGGTGTACAGCTTTTGTACATGGCACATATCAAGCCATAAATGTAACATGCATTCAGCTATACATCTTAAACACCCTGGACTTGACTCAAATCTGCTATAGAGCTGTCATACAAACTGTTTTTTTTTTTTTTTTTTTCTCCATCTCTCATAATGTTCCACTACTAGGCCGGATTCGGTATGAACCTGAAGTGGTGAATTTCCGGTACACAGATCCACCTGGACCACACCGTTTCTATACCTAGGTGTAGAGCTGTCTCATAAAACATTCATTCTCCATCTTCAGTGATTTAAGATACTTAATTGAACCATGATTAGTATTTAGAATAGTTAAAAGTACACTATATGCACCTTTCTAGGTAAAAGATAAATACTAAAGGAAAAAAGTGTACTGTACCTGTAAGGAGATGGTACCACCCCAGGCAATAAGGAAAGGTACCGTGTAGGGTTGTCACAGTGCCATACAAGCTTTGATACAAACACCACATATCGCATAATCTCACAAAGGTTACTGAATAAAAGCCTTTGCTTTTGTTTTTTTTGTTTTTTTTTTGTATGCAAATTAATCTGAAAACTGGTTCTGTGTGAACCCTCTCTGAAAGGGAAAACCTCTGTTTTAATGTTCTTCATGGAATCTTTAAGGTGTCTTCGCAGAAGTACAACCCAAAGAACCTTAGAGATGCTAGTTGGAACCTTTTTCCCCCAAAAAACGGATGGTAAAAGTTCCTGTTTGTAACACAATTTTTATTTTTATCGTGTTTGTTTTAAAGTAGGCTAAACAAAATGACACTATGGACAAATTGCTAGCACTTTGCTAAATGGCCTGTTGTAACTCTTGGTACTCAAGCTCCACAGATAGCAGGTATGAATTTCTTGTGTCCTGTGATGGTAGCCCTGTCTACAGGCATAATGCAACATAAATTGAAGTTTAGAGTACTGAACATTAGACATTGTTAGACAGTCTGGGGATCATTAAACTTAGAGAATTTGTTCAAGCTGTTATGTCAGAAAACTTCACTAATGTCTATTTGCTGTGAGGAATCTCAAACAGATGTTGTCATAGATAGTGGTGGATGTTTTCAACCAGTTGTTGTCTTTTTACTCATCGACATGGATTGCATCATTCAGTTTTATCACTTTGACCGATCAGTGTTTATGTAGTGCAGATGTGACTTATGTCTGTCCACTGTATACAGTCTTCTTCTGCACATGTTCAGGGCATAACCAGCCCTGTTCTTTCCCTGTGTGCTCTTCTACCACAAATAATCAGATCAGATGATAGGTCTGGTAGTCTGCTTTCAAACTGAACCAGTGTATCATAATGAATAGTGCAAAGAATCTCTGTGGTAAAGTGTTAGTACATTTCCAAACCTGTCCAGCATTTGGGTAGTTGCTCTTCCGGCTGATTTGTCTGATGATTTGCGTGATTAACGGACATAAAATTTACAGGCAGGCAGTTTTTATAATATAATATAAACAATATCAGTGTCTTTCCAAAGATTTTCCAGGCAATAAATGTATGAATCTGCTGAACTATTGACTTGCAATTAGATCTTCCCTCTTGGCTCGAGGACTTTGTTTAACGGCAAGTCAAATTAGTTTCTTTGGGAAAATGATATACTTCATTTCCTTGAATGAATTTTTGCCCAAATAAAGCAGAGTTTATTTCTCTGAGCCAAGAATTTTATACACTGTAGCTCTGCCGTGTTTGAAATACTGAGGAACAGTTTTATGCTGTTGCTAAACCATGTTGGGATTTTGCTATTTCCATCCGTGCACTGTGCTGCATGGCTCTAATGATACGACGTGTTATAAACCTTTGTTCAATATGGGACTTTGATACGTCTGCATATCGAACAATACATTCAACAGACTGCATAATAAAGTAAGCTATTCCTAATAAAATATTGCTTATATTATGTGAGGTTCTTATATTATGTACTTCTTCTAAGCACGCTGTTTTCACAGAACAGTATGCTTGAGTACTAGATGCTACAGCAGCAAGTAGGAACAGGAAGGTTTCCTCCCAGGTCTATAAGATCTGGTGTAAGAAAGCGCTACGGCAGCCAGTGACTTGTGGACTGAAACATTACAGTGTGCTGAATCCGTCAGATATGCATACGATACACCAGCGTAACGCTTCAAACTTACGACTAATACACACGTCCCGATTATTTGCTGCTTCAATCTAGTGTTAATAAAATATCACAATGAGGAGCTCACACTGGTGCATTTAGAGGAGTAAGAATTATGATACTCACTGTCCCATTACATCTTCTGTATGTTAACATGTATAAAACAATCAGTTGACCCACAAAAATAAGATTTTCGCAATAGTTCAAGCAACAGGTTTACACCTTTAGTGGGGGATGGTGTTTACACCTCAGCCAGTATACGTTTCTTGTCCTCTCTATGGGACGTTTGCACAGTTCAGTGATTCATCCTTGCTCACTTTTAGCTTTTGGTGTTTCACTGACTTCATGAGCATGGAGCATATGACTGTCTAACTTGGTCCAAAAGATTTAAGTGTTTTACATGCACATACCCATCAAACGTTGCTACGTATTTTCGTCTATGGTTGAGCTGATAGTTGCTTCTACTGTCAGTTAATTCCGCTGATCTAGATTGAAGCCTACTCACACAAACACACACAATATGAGATGATCAGGTTTCCTCTACTGTCCTCAGCAATGATATAGAGAAAGGTGTACTTTTTCTTGGGTAGTGTTTTTGGGACATTGCTATAAGCAAGATCTTTTTCAGGTGTCTCACATGAGATAATAAACTATTAACTATTAATAAACAGTTAATATTAAATTAAGAGTAATTCCTATATTGTTTTTTTTTTTTTTTACTACAGGTAATAAACTGTACGTTTTTCACTGCATCTGTAATTACTATATTTAAATATGTAAAACATATTTGCAGAAATGCATGTCATTTAAAAAAATATTTGATCCCTTTTTTACCCCATAGAAAGAGAGGACAGTGGTACAGCCTGTGTGTGCGAGTGTGTGAATATGAGTGCACACACACACACACACACACACACACACACACACACACACACACACACACACACACACATGTGCTTGTTGTTCAGTACAAGGATAATAACTCTTCTTGAGCCGCTCACCATTTTTCTCTCTCGGTCTAACACACACCTGGCACCTGTAGCAAAGCACTATGGGACGCCAGAGTTCCTCCCACAGCAGGAAACGCTGCTTCAGTTTGAAAGTCCAGCCGAGTCCTATTAAATATTGTGGTTCACAGCAAGACCAGATCAGCTTGGTTCATGGGAACTCAAATCAGTTCCAGGCCAGCCCAAGTCGCGTTTCTGTCCAACTACAACAGAAAATGTCCCTTTGTCTCTGCTGTATTATAACACAAATAATTTCTCAATCTGGCATAGTTATTGCTTTTTCTTTTAAGAGACTAAACAATTTCTAAGCCTGTGTGCTTTTGCTTCAAGTAGGTATTTCTTCAGGTGGTAGAATACTTTACTTGCTGGTTTGATTTGTGTAGCTGCTGTCTCATAAAAAGGTGAACTTGGGATCATCTCGAGTGTTTGTGTAAGCAGCGCCCAGAAAAACATGCACGGCTGCAGCTGCTTTTCTTTACTTCCTGCATACTGATGTGTTTGGTTTGGGTGCTTTTTTTTTGTACTGTCTGATTCTTGGAGATTAAGCAGATCTCCATAGATAACCAAGTCTTTCTTCTCTTATTTGAATAAAAGGATATGTCGTCTTATAAAATGAGCATATATAAGTGTGATATATTTGAATAAAGGAGTTGGAGATTAATTTCTTCTGTAGATGGGAGTAGAAGAGAAGGGGTGGTAGAAACATTAACATTATCTTACTGTACACATGCCAAAGGGATATAAATGGTTTACCTTAACTTTGTTGGCTAGTAGATGATGTTACTTACACCTCGTGTGATTTAAAGTTAATGCTGTTGGCCAGTTAGAGCGTAGCCAACTTATAATAGATATTTGGAAGCTTCCTGGTGAGGAAGAGGCTCCTTGTTTAGACTTCCAGTATGACATCAGCTTATTCAGTTTGGACAAAAGATGACTGTATGAGCTCTGCTGTGTCTGCATGTAAAAAGCTGAATGCTAGTATTCAGTGAGCAGTATTCAGTATTGAATAGCACTTTTCTAAGCACTTTCTGAGTTCACCACACTTGACAATGAAAATACTGAGACACGGTAGTACTTACCAGCTTCCATAGTGTATGCGTATATGTATTTGGTTTGATTATTTTTCTCATTACCACCTGACCAGAAAATACTGTTTTGTCTAATTTAGCTGTAGTGTTTCCACTGTGCATGTTTCAGCCTGGGTTTGCTGTAAAAACAAAATCGCAGACAAAAATCATGCATATTAAAGGAAGTCTTTGGTCATGAGTTGATATCGGCGGTCTTAGAATGCATAAAATGACGCGGTCACTGGTAGCTGATTTAGTGCCATTGCGACCAAAGACAGGGGTTGACAAATTTTGGCGGCTTCATAAATTTTTGGCTGGAATCTCTGTGTATGACCACTTTTGCAGTGCACATCTAGAAGGATGACTTTGGATTACACGAAACGCACCGGACATCTACAAATGCGGCAATGATGAATTAAACACAACATGCTGATGGATAGAAATCAATACCCTTATTACCACAAGCTCACTTTGTTTATGTTTGTGACCCCACTGAAACCTGATCACACTGATTGGTGATGTAAGCATAGTATAGACCTCTTAGTCCCATCAAGAGGTTGACAGAGGCATCTGTTCAAGTTTAATGAGTCTAGCCAGAGACGTCTTGAGCATCTGTCAAGCGCCAATAGGATACAGTGTACACGCAAGTATCACAGTGTTATCTCTCTGCGTCTCATCAGTCCTCTGACATCTTTTAGCTGGATGTTTTTAGTAAAAGCTGGAACTACATAAATGGGTTTGTTTTGTCTCTGATAGACATCTGTAAAGTGAACAAGTCTTGGCTGGCTGATATTTTTTCTCTCCTGGGCCTCCAGAAAGTTTGAGGAGCCTCTTTCTAAAGTTTATGCGGTCAAAGTTCTCCAACTTTTTTCATTTTTGTCAGATCAACCAATGCCCAGGTCTTGTAAATGTAAAAATCTTTTAATGCTGGCAACTTGTAATAAATAATTAAATTTAATATTAACCCCTCAGTCTTCTGCCAGGTTTTCTAACCTTGTGCAGCCTGTTAGTCATTCTTACATTTGGTTGCTTGGTAGATTTGGTTGTATTCCTTAAACAGATCTCTTTAAAATATCAAGATAAGGAAGATAAGAAGATTCCTGTCTCCAGGACCGTGAGGCCCTAAGGCACCAATGCAAATGATCATTTACATGCTAATTGTCAGGACTTCCCGAGAAAGGCCACAAGCGAGATCTGCATTCAGAGTTTCCCTCCCCTGCACTTCATTATCCCTGCAGTCTCTCCATTCTCTAGACATTTAAGCTGCTCTTTAGGGGTTATATGCTTGTCTTTACCCATCCTTAAAGCAAGTCCACAGAGAATTAAGACAGGGGTGCTTAAGTCCAATTCTTGGGATCCCCATCTCTGTAGTGTTTAGTTCCAACCCTAATGTAACACACCTGATCTCTGATAATCAGTACTTTTAGGCATACCTGAACGTTAGAGCTAGATGTGTTGGAAGTAAACTCTCGAGGGTGATACATCACCAGGACTGGACTTGGGTACTCCTGACTTAAGCAATGGATTGTATAGTGTCTGAAAGTTAGAGGAGTTGTATGTATGCTAAAAAAAAAGACTGGGTAATGACTTCTCTACAACAGGCTCAGCATTGCCAGATTGCTTGCACTGTCTCTCTCTTTTAAAACCTTGCCTAAGTCTTTGTAAAGCAGTCATGAAATGAAACTTTTACACATTAAAGGTACCAGCCTTAGTTTCATCTGAAGTTGATTTATAATAACCCATAATAACCCATGGAATCATAATAACTCAACCCTGCTGTACTATACACATCAGCTGAGGTGCAACCTCTTTAACAGTTTTTACTAAGTATGCAGGGATGGCAGACAGTCATTTCAGAAACAGGAACACACTGGCAGGGACTCCTGAGTGGCGCAACAGAAAAGTGTTTACCCTATCATCGAAGATTGCGTGATCCCAGTGATGCCACAGCCTCCCGTGGCCTGGAGACAAGGGAACAAAATGGGTTGTGCTCACTGGGTGAGAGGAATGAGATTACTCTGTCCCCTGTCAGTCACAGCAACATTAGCCAATCACGGGTGCCTGTCAGCGCGTGTATGCGGAAGAGGGCAGGTAGCACATTCATCCGAGTATGTTCAAGTTCAAGTTCAAGTGGAAGTTGAACATTCCTCTGAGTATGTTATGCTGCCCTGTGATTCTGCATGAACAGCGGTTCGAAAAGATGTGGTTGGCTGGCTTCACATGTCTTGGAAGGAGCATGTTACCGTGTTTTCCTTAGCACTAACTACCAAACTACCATATGTTTACATATAGGTTAGCTACCACCTTTAAGCCTAGTCAAGTTCTTGGGAACTAAAACATGGGACTGGGCAGCACATCGGAACTTTTGCTTGCCTGGTGGACTAGCTTGGACCACCCCTGCATTATTCCACTCATTTTAAAACAGTGTAGTTTTACTGGGCTTGGCAGTTTTTCCCCAGCCATGGAATAAGTGATGTGTTACCTGACTTTGAGGAGGAATAAAGCAGATTTGAAACCAATGTTGCCTCAAGCCTCACATTTTATTGGCTGTCCAGATATCTGTATTAATTACAATTTTGATCCAAAAAAAGCATTGTCTGAGGCTCGATAAATGTGCATACTTATTTTGTTAATTCACTTCAATGATGATTCACTAGTTTGATGCAAATTTATTAAACTTTGAATAGCTGTGTTTCATGGTATTTGATTTATGGTAGCCATTTTGATCATTACCTGCTAAACTTGATCTTTAGATTGTCAATATTGATGGTTCTTTTCTGTTTTACCTCATCATCATACCATGTTTATTTTAATCCTGCTGCATGTGAAGCAGCAACAATATGGATTTTTTCCCCAACAAAACTATTTTCTAACACAGACAGTGAGAAGCTTATGTCCTGAGACGAGATGTGCTTATGTATCCTATATCTTGCACTATGCACATGCAGCGTTTGAAATGCTAATGTCTGCTGTAGTGTGATGGGAAGCGCACAGGATCTCTTAACGCTCTCAACTCTTATAAGGTCTTGGAATGGAGGTGGGGTGGGGTAGGGGATTAAATCCTGCGCTAGCCTGTAATAAAAGCAGCCCTCAGCACCCCGTAATAAAAGTATGTCTGTGTGACTAAAGGGTACGCGAGTGTCTGAGCGAGTGTGTACACTACATCCTGTAACTCTGACTGGGAATGTTTTGCCCAAGAAAGACTTTCCTTCAGGCTATGTTGCTTCCTTAATGGTGCTTTCTTATGAAATGCTGATCTAGTAACTACAATCAACATATTTAGTATGCAGTGGAGTCTTTATAGTGCTTAAAGAAGATTGTGCCACATATTCTCAAACTTTTATTCTCAAACTTTGAAAGAATATATTTCACCACATGATTGCTAAATGCTTAAAGCATTAATTTCTGCACCAGTGGAAAATGACTGATTTTGTGTATGTTTACTTACTCTGTTTAAGCACCATGTGTGTGGTATTTGTGGAAAATATCCACCTTACTTAGGCTGGATTTTTGGAAATTCAGTCTTTTAAGTGTGCTGCCTGAAGTCTGATACTATAAAAGTATGTGGATTTTCTGGGCACCTCTTGAAATAGGCTGAATGATGCTTTTGAAACTTTGAAGATTGCATGCTTTCAATACTTTCTGGTACTTTCTAGGTTTAATATTAGGTCAGTGAAGCAACCTGATGTTTAAACATTACATTACACGTTTATTAATAATGTGTTTGTTTTTCTTTACAGGATCTTAAGCACCAATAAAATCCAGGAACTCCTAAATGGCTCCTTTGTTGGTCTGTTCATGCTTGAGAGGCTGTAAGTTGAGCTGAGCTCGATTTCCTTTTCTCTGTTATTAACGAAGATTGATAATTGTGCACAAAATAATATAATTAATATATGTGCAAACAAAACACAATTCTTGTTGTATAGAAAATGGCTGCAGGTTTGTGCAGGCTCTGTGACTGTCACATACAGAAGGAACTTGTACTATATTTACCTGTCAGCTGCCAGAGGAAGGACTTCAGTAAAGTGGAGGAATCTTTAAGTGCCTGTCATGAGGGGGTGGTGGAAGGGACAGTTAATTTTAGACACTGCCCTTAGGAAACACTATTGTCTGACCTGCTTTATACTGCAAATGCATTGGTTAGACAATAAGTTTACTGAAAAAAGCCATGCATTAATCTTTTTTTTTATTCTTTTATGAAGAGCTATTAAGAAAGCAGTTTTATTTCTTATGGGCTTAGAAATGTGTGTGCCTGATTTTTTTTTTTCCCAGAGTATAAGAGACCTATGTATATGTGCTGCTTTGTAGCTCTTAGGGTGATTTATTGCTTGAAATGGCTTTGTGCAGAAAAAATAACCAGCCCATTAGCAGCCCTTGTGTTTCAATGAGGGCTAAAATAACATGATGCAATCTGACTGGAATTCCAAGGGCATATTTTCTGTCATTATATGGATACTGGGTGAGAAGAGGAAAAAGAGACAAGGCAAGGGGCCTTTTTCTGGCAGCACTTAGACAGCACTGGCATGCTGAGCCCTTTTCTCCTTTCCCTTTGACCCTTCTATGCCCTTAAAGGCATGCTGAGTAATTTCACTATTTTCAAAGGTATTTCTGCCAGGTTTTAAGATTGAAAGTGAATTCGAGTTATTTGGATTGGCATTTGAAAAGTGTCCTGGTTGAGATTAATTTGTTGCCAGTACAATCCACTGGTTCCCTGAGTTCTGACCGTTCCCTTTATAAACTTGGTGTGTTCCAGGTGCAGGGCTACTTCTTATAAACTCTGGCCCTGAGATTAGAAATGTATATTTATATGTTTCTGTTATAGGCTCTTTTTCCTGTTCTAAAGCAGACGAAAATGCACAGATCACGAGCATAAGCTAAACAAATGTCTTGTAGAACCCATTAAAAGTATAAACACTTCCATCCTCCTCTGCACTAGAAGCCTGGGGAAATGAGCTATGCTTCTCTGGTTAAGTCTGTTAGTCAGCCAGTTTCTGAATCTCTTTTCCTCTTGGCGTTTTGCTCTTGTAATTCATCCATGCATTTATCTCAAGGCACATCTGTTTGAGTAAAGATGCAGAGGAAGGGGTTTATGGGTAGCTGTCAGGCGTCTCTGTAGTAGTGTCCATCCAGTATCTGCTTTTGACCTAAAACACTAGAATCAGAATTTTAGATATTTTCTGATCCTGTCTGTTGATGTAATTTAGTTCAATTATATTTTTATAGCGCTTTTAGCAAGACACAGCAGCTTTACTGCTTTGAGTTAACCTTGAGAACCAGACCCTAAAGGGAACCCCATCCCCCCCCCCCTTTTTTTTTTTTTTTGACGGCACTGAACAGTAGGATTATTAATCATTACTCTTTTACAACTGTGTACTGAGGTACTAAGCATATTGTAGACTGGGATGAGCACAGGAAAGTCTTTATTATTACACCAGCAGTTCTTAGGTACTTATGCTGCATTTGACTAAAGCTTGTAACTCGGAATTTCCAAACTCCAAGAAAAAACGAAAACAAAACACAAAACTTGGAATTCCCACTCAGAAAGTTGGGAAGGTCTCCTCAACCCTTCAGTATGTGTATGTCAGCATGGCCACTCATAAGTAAAGAAAATATCACTTCATGTAGTAGTATTTATATATAATATCAAGTAAATACTAGTGGCCTAATGGTTAGAGAGTTGGACTTGTAACCCGAAGGTGAACCCGAAGGTCGTGGGTTCGAGTCTCGGGCCGGCAGGGATTGTAGGTGGGGGGAGTGAATGACCAGCGCTCTCTGCCACCC
>CM075006.1:15155989-15178309 GCA_037576675.1 Pangasius sanitwongsei | reverse complement strand
ATGAGGATATGAAGCTAGTGGGTGCAAGTGTTGAGGATGCAGAAGATAGGGATAGGTGGAGAGTGATGATTTGCTGTAGTGACCCCTGAAGGGAAAAGCCGAAAGAAGAAGAAGAATTAAACTGATTTGTTGAAAATTACAAATAATAGCATTGAAAGGGTGTCATGGAGGTTGGAAAATGAATGCATTTCTCTTTGTACAGTAAACACACTCTTTATGTTGGTACAAACCAGTGGTTTAGTAGTGTCATTTGTGCTGCTATTTGTTTTATTTTTTATTTTTCCCCCCTTAGTGTTTAAGTATATAATATCACACTCTGTGTGACATGGTGGGTGTAACCAATCAGCAACAAACTGCACCATTAGTTGCTGGTGGAAATCTTGAGCAGGAACCAAACACTGGCTCAAATCCAGTTTCTGGTAAAGGCCCTGAAAAGTGCAGTGAGATCAGACACCTAGAATTTCTTTCTTTCTTTCTTTCTTTCTTTCTAAAATGACACTTTTTGCGAAAATGAAGATAACTGGTAACAGATGATCTGCAACAAAAACAGAAACAACCAGCTAGGTTTGAACCCCTAATTTGCTCGGATGTCTGTGTGACTTTTTTTGGTCAGCTAGTTGTAATTGTATAAAAGTATTATTCAAAAACTGAAGCATTCCATTCCACTCATCTTTCCACAATGTGCTCACCTCTTCCTTCATCATGTTTTCCCCGGCACATCAAAACCATTCATGTGAACAGCCCAGCCTTCTTTCTGTCTTCTACTCCAACCACAGTGCAAGGACTTCAAAAGGCTTTGGGCCTTTGAGCTATTGAGATGGCGGTATGTGTGTGTTGAAGCTTTTGAACAGGACTAGCTGTTGGCTGACTAGCACAGGAGTGGTCTGTAAGCATCACATCACTGCCCTGTGAACTCTGAGGGTTGGAGTGTGTCATCACACATTGTGTATTGGTGTGCTGCTTGTTTGGCTTTACAAGTGTCTCCAAGAGACCCATTAAAGTCTAAAGTAGAGTCTGTCCATATTGTCTTGTTGTTGCATGACATCTTGCAAATACCTCACACATGTCTATTCAGACTCTGTGTAGGTTTATGTAAAATTATTGATATTTCGGATGTTTTTTATATGTAATTTTCTTGGATTGTCTGTGCGTCCATCCATCCACCTGTTTGTCCATCCGAAATTCGCATTATTCTCGTCGCATTATCTCAAAAAAGGAGTGGTTAAATGTTTGTAGAATTTGCATGAAATTATCACTGTAACCAGAAGATTAACTAGTTATATTTTGGAACTGGTCCAAACAGGGTCAGGGTCACAGGCACAGCAAGGTCAAATGTCTAAAATAGTTTTTCTTCGATAGATTCCTGCTTGGTTAAACTACACTGATCAGCCATAACATTAAAACCACTGACAGGTGAAGTGAGTAACTATCATAAGTGAATAACTATTGACTATCTTGGTACAATGGCACCTGTCAAGGGGTGGGATATATTAGGCAGCAACTGAACAGTCAGTTCTCAAAGTTGGTGTGTTGGAAGCAGGAAAAATGGGCAAAAGGCCAAATTGTGATTGCTAGACGACTGGGTCAGAGCATCTCCAAAACAGCAGGTCTTGTGGGGTGTTCAGAATATTCAGTGGTTAGTACCTACCAAAAGTGGTCCAAAGAAGGACAACTGGTGAACCAGCAACAGGGTTATGGCTTATTGATCTGCATAGCGAAGGCTAGCCCGTCTGGTCCGATCCCACAGAAGAGCTACTGTAGCACAAATTGCTGAAAAAGGTAATGCTGGCTATGATAGAAAGGTGTGAGAACACACAATGCTTTGCAGCTTGCTGCGTATGGGGCTGTGTTGCCGCAGACTGGTGAGAGTGCCCATGCTGACCTCTGTCCACCGCCGACAGTGCCTACAATAGGCATGAGCATCAGAACTGGACCATGGAGCAATGGAAGAAGTTGGCCTGGTCTGATGAATCATATTTTCTTTTACATCATGTGGCGGACCAGGTGTGTGTGAATTGCTTACCTGGGGAAGAGATGGCAACAGTATGCACTATGGTAAGAAGGCAAGCTGGCGGAGGCAGTGTGATGTTCTGGGCAATGTTCTGCTGAAAATCTTGGGTACTGGCATTCATGTGGATGTTACTTTGACACCTATTTAACCACCTACTTTACCACCTATCTAAACATTGTTGCAGACCAAGTACACCCCTTCATGGCAACGGTATTCCCTAATGGCAGTAGCCTCTTTGCCACACTGCAAAAATTGTTCAGGAATGGTTTGAGGAACATGACAAAGAGTTCAAGAAGGTGACTTGGCCTCCAAATTCCCCAGATCTCAAGCTGATTGAGCATCTGTGGGATGTGCTGGACAAACAAGTCTGATCCATGGAGGCCCCACCTCGCAACTTACAGGACTAAAAGGATCTACTGTTAACGTCTTGGTGCGAGATACCACAGCACACTTTCAGAGGTCTTGTGGAGTCCTTGCCTCGATGGGTCAGAGCTGTTTTGGTGGCACAAGGGGGGACTTTCACAATATTAGGCAATTGGTTTTAATGTTATGGCTGTTCGGTGTATATGTTGAGTATTTCTGGCATACAAATTAGTAACAAGGACACTAGACTTTTGATGCCAGTGGCACTGAGTTCTACTCATTTAACCTTGTCATTATTTTATTTGTTATTAATCATCTTTTGAGTTTCTACTGCAGCGTCTATGAGTGTGCAAACTATGACTTTTCACTGTACAAGGAAACTTGTGCATATGACAAAGTTCTTGAATCTTAGGCTAGCATTACCAAGAAGGTCATGCGATTTCAATCTTATTGTGTCATGTTGAAAACATGACATTCAAAACTATTTGTTACCGAGCCTTTTATAAACAGCTGGTTTGCTATTTTAATGTAGTCTATTATAGGTTGAAGATAGTTTAATTATTAATCAATTAATTGTGTATGAAGTGAATTTTGGAAGGAATGGTAATATTTACTGTTTCCTGTCTGCTGCTTTCTTTTCTAGGGACATAAAGAATAACATCATCACCCGCATTGAGCCAGGAGCCTTCCTCGGACTTACTGCTCTTAAAAGACTGTAAGTAAATGTTGTATCTTGCTTGATGCCGTTAACGCCACACTTAATTAATCATTTGCTGTGTTTATTAACTGGGTGCTTGTATGAGGTTGTATTATATTATTATATGCCTGCATAAAACATGTATCAAGTGTAATTTGAATATTTAATGCTAGTTTTTTTTTTCTCACAAGATAAGTGATCTTGTCAAGTGTGTAGTATAATTCAGACTATTTTTTAACATTTTACTTCAGAAGAAGGTATTGTATGTATGTGTTGTGGCCTGCCCTTCACATGGTGTAAATTTTGTATAAATTTAGCATATTTTGTGGTATATATAGTTCTGAAAACTACAGGTTTCTTTTTTACATTTATTTTAACCAGAAGCACATATATAGCAAAGGCAGACTGGTGGCATTTGTTAAACTGATTCCTTACCCAATGTGATCTTTGTGGGAACATAGCCTGGGCAAGATTAGAAAGTAAATAAAATATTTCCAGGTTGTTTTGATGAAATTTTGACAAAATCTGGCAGTGTGCCAACCACAGCATCATCCACTGGGGTTTTCAAGACCACCCCTCATTTCATGTGTTTCTTGTAATGATTGGTTTTGAGTGTGACATCTTGCACAGTGTACTGGGGCAGTTTATGTGTGTGTGTGGGGGTGTGTGTGTGGGGGTGTGTGTGTGGGGGTGTGTGTGTGGGGGTGTGTGTTGGGGGGGGGGGTGTGTTGGGGGGTGTGTGTGGGTGGGTGGGGGGGTGTGGGTGGATGTGTGTTTGTGTGTGTGTGTGTGTGAGAGAGAGAGATAACAAGAGGGGTTTTGATCGGTTGGGATATATGTGTGGTGAGACTGTAAATGTACACGTGCACACTTGTGTGCACAGAGAGACTGTTAGCATGTCACATTTCCAGCCAGAATAAAGTACTTTTTGGCTGCCTAAATGGAGAAATATCCATCTGCTCCAAAATAGCAGTCTAATATTCATCAGAGAGTGAGCATTCAGTGAATTTCTCCATTTAAGGCCCACATTTTTATTCATACTGACATACTGTGCCAAAAATGTTGGATAGAATTTAGACAAGGCACATTGCAAGCAAATGAATAGAAATAGTGCAGAAGCCATTTCCTGTTGAGCAAGTTTTGATATTACTCATATTCAGAGCATTGTTAGACCAGTGCCTGGGGGATCACGAGATGGGTGTCATTTAGCCACTGGAGTCTTTGAACACATGAATCTAAAACAAAATCTAAAAACAAAATGTATACAGTAATCTATTTTTTATTTTTTTTATTATTATTTTTTTTAATAACAAGAAGTCCTTCCCGAGAGTGGCTGAATTTTCCTGTTAATTAAATAGCACAACTTTTTATTTTATTTTTTTTTTTTATAAAGAATAGAATTAGCAAATACACAAAATGTGGTTAACTAGCATCCATGCTACTGACATGACAATGATTTTTAAAAAAAGAATTAATTAATTAGAATGAATTTGGTAATGGAGTACTTTCAAAATGACCTTATCAGTTATAATCATACCGTTGAAAAGGAAGAAAATAATGAAACGAATAAAAGAACTTACTATTCTTCTTCCCATAATCTGCAGAAAATTTGAGTGATGCAGCTACTGAACGTGTTTGTGGAAGATTTAAGATATTTCATAGAGGTAAATGTGTACAGGTAACAGCGTTGAGTGAATGAAAAGCTAAAATGTAGATTTTGTATAACCTTTTTAAATGGATATGTCATGGTAAAGGATGTTTCAAGCTTGAGATGCTGAATGGATTCACAGATTAATGCACAAATAAGATTTATTTTAACGTTTTTGTGTTTTAATTTTTTTTAATAATTTTCAAGGTAAAGTGTAGTTACAGATTTATAGGTTTTATTAATGCTTTAATTTATCTGAAATATTCACACAGGTTACTTGCTGATAATGCCTTTTACCTTTACTTTACATTACAAACGTAATATCGGTGTCAGTTTGCCTAATAATGAAGAACAACAAAGATTTTGGATGTAGAATTTGGATTTTGGAAAGGAATGATCATGTTTATTCACATGCAGAACACGAAAAAAGCACACAAGCTGGTTAAATTCGGTCAGTAGAGGGGTCCGTCAACAAAAGAGTCCCTGTGTGTGAACGCTCCTCAGTCTAAACTTTAATTTTTCCCATCTGCATTTAATTTTCCCATCTCAAAACAGATAATTACATTTCCCCAGCTAGTTACATTTCGAGACAAGTCACTGGCCTCAGGATAGAGGGATAGGCACAGGGTTTAGAAGAGCAGTGGAGGAAAGAGATGAAAAGATTAAAACGATGAAGGAAAGTTGAGTCAGGACTGGAGAAGGAAGATGAAACGATAATGAAAGGAATGAATCAGGAGAAACAGGGCTTCAAAGACATGCAGGTGATGAGAAAGGGGCCAGTGAAGGTAGTACTGCAACTGTGAATTAGACAGTCGAAAAGGAACAAGTGAAGAAATGGTCTTTTGCTAGGACAGCTTATCATAGTTTCTATAACAGAGAAAATCTTCTGGTTAAAGACTGGTCACATGGTTTTTAACGATAGACTCATATTGATATTAGTCTTTCAAGCTACGATCATATTGACGGTCTTGAAGCTGAAGCTGATGGGTGTCTTTCACTAAGTAATAATTGATTTACTGAACATGTTTTTTGTTTGTTTTTTTTTCCAGCAGCCCCTGCACCACAGCTCTCATTTTGTTTTGGGTCTAAAGTTAAAATAGTTCCTCAGTGTGCTTTCTTTACTACAACACAACCATTGGGCTTCTTTTCAGAGTGGAATTTCCTTGCCGTAAATTCCCAAGCTCTTCCCTAAAACCCACAATAGTAAAAGGCAGCTACTGTTCGCCCAGTCAGTAAGCAGACATTAGCTGAACAAGAAGCTAACATGTGATTCTGGCAGTTGCCTTTGAGTTAGAGTGGCTGTCTGCAGGGCGTAGTAAATCCATTCTGACGCCAACATGACATGTTAGCGAGAGAAGCTCAACACCAAGTCTTATCCCATTTGGCATGTTGGAATCGTTACGGCTAGATGAAAGAGTGCTTTGACTTAAATATGTAACATGTTTCTGTCCATTTCCTTCCCTTAGAGCTGGGATCAGATTTCCCACCCCACTTAAATAATCCAAAGAATTTTCCATACACCCCAAAACCAGCCTGAAATCGTTATTCAGCAGCAGAGTCCTAAAGTAGCACTGAGATACCTTTTGATGTTCAGAGTCACTGTCAGCTTTCTCAGTGGAAGTAATAAATCACAAAATCTGCAGAGTTTTCTGTGGTGATTTGTGCAGGCAAGTTTTCTTCATGTATGTTGTAGGATATTTGTCATGTCCGAACTGCATGGGTTTAAAGGTACAGGAAAAATCTATAGAGAAATATATACTATAAAAATTATACTAAAATAATGTAAGTATGGTTATTGTGTCAATATCTTACTAAATTAAGAGTGGAAGTACACTCTACTTAAATTGTCCAAACATAAATGCAGCCAAGTATTTAAATGTAAATTATTTTGACTGAAATTAGAAGTCAGGACACTTTTTTCCCCAACATTTCAGCAACTTGGAGTTAGGGAGGGGTTAGCCTTCCTACGTATTCACATGACTTTGTTCATGTGATCATATTCTCTCTCTCCCTCTTTTTTTTTTTTTTTAAGGGTAAAGAGACTAATAGACAGTCTTCTTTGGAAGTATGGTTAGTTGTATGATTTACATATATTTAATAAATAAAGTTAAATGCACAGATTGGTAGATTAAAAATCAGATTTGTAAAAATTAGATTTGTAAAAAATAAAATGCTTGGAATGTCTAAAAGAAAATGTAAATGTATCATTTATTATGAAATGTAATCAAGTAAGAGTAAGTAATTGAGTAAATGTTCATTTTTATACTCAGGTAAAGTCTAAATCACCTAAACAGTGGTTCTCAAACATCACACAAAATTGATGCACTACTGGATGCTAAAGAACCTGAAATTTTGACTTTGTTGTCTTTGTTGTCTCAAAGATAGCATATCTTTGTATGCTGCAGCATTACAATTTCCCTTCACTGGAGCTAAGGGGTCTAAACCTGTTCCAGCATGATGATACTCCTGTGCACAAAGTGAGGTCCATGAAGACATGGTTTGCCAAGACTGGTGTGGAAGAACTGGAGTGGCCTACACAGAGCCCTGACTGTGCAGGCCTCAAACCCACTGAAAACCTTTGGGATGAACTGGAACTCTTGACTGCAGCCCAGGCCTCCTCACTCAACATCAGTGCCTGACCTCACTAATGCTCTGAATGGACAAATCCCCACAGACATGCACCAAAATCTAGTGGAAAGCCTTCCCATAAGAGTGGAGGATATTATAACAGCAGAGAGGGACTAAATCTGGAATGGGATGTTCAACAAGCACATATGGGTGTGACGGTCAAGTGTTCACAAACTTCTGGCCATATAGTGTATCTAGCTAGAGCATACTAGTCATAAGCAGGAGTAACAACACTGATTAGTCAACCAGATTTTTTTGATAAGTTGAAGCCAAAGATATGTCAGTCATCTACAGTGACTCTGTTCTGTGTCTGATTCTGGCATCAGTGGATTATGTATCTGCCTAGTGCTTAGTGTGTGTTAATGTCTGTGTAATTGATGTAATCTCTTTTGTTCTCATTTCTTTAGGGATTTGTCCAATAATCGTATTGGCTGCCTCAATGTGGATATATTCAAAGGTCTCACAAATCTGGTCAAACTGTAAGTGAATCTCATTATTATTTATAATTACTCTATCAGCATCATGTTGGTGGCCGGTAGGTTTTCTTTAGTTGTATTATTGTATTTTTGATGCATTTTATATTTCAATGGCTGTGTTTAGGGCTCACTAATGAGGATATTAGAAGTGTTTTAGGCAATTGGCTAGAAATTGAGAACGTAATTGCCCTTCACTGGGCTCTAAATTGAGGAACAGATGTTGTAAGATTAGCATGTTAGTTTTTGCCTCCCTCGAGCATAGCAACAGCAGTGCGCACACCTGTGTGTCCGCTCCACCTCGTGAAGGTGATGCTAATGCTATCCATGTGAAAATAAAGCTGTCATTCTGATTAAAACTCTCAGATGAGAATAGATTAAGCTGTTATGTAAATATCTGTTGAGATAAATAGCAGCAGCTCTGAGGAATTAGAAACAAGTCAGGCTAGACTTCTCTGAACTACAGGTGAGCAATGTGACAGAAAAGAAACACATCACAATACTTAAAGACGTTTCTACAATACATATGTATTATGATATATGTTTGCTAACCAACTGCCAACAAAACAGCAGAGTTGTGTTTAAAAAAAAAACATGAAAAAAATTTGACTACAATGTCTTAAAAAAGTAAATTACTTTAAACTGAAAAGGGTAAAAAAAAAAAGGATTTTAATCATTTATGATAAATAAATAATAAATATATTTTACAATGTTAAAGGTTTTTAAAGCTTAAAAATTTTAACATCAAATCAGTTGTGTCTAATCAGTTTGTAATTGCTATTTAAAAAAAAAACCTCAAAGTTTATTGTGACATAATTTATCATGGTCTCAGTATTATATCTATAGCCCTACTCTGAACAATTTGCTATTACTACTAGATGTATAAACATCTATAACACGAAGGCCACCTCAGATGCTAGATTTAACCAATCCTGATTCTCATATGCAATGTAGCAATTCACCTGTGGTGTCATTTCAGCAACCTTTCAGGGAACATGTTTTCATCTCTTTCTCAAGGGACCTTTGACAGCCTCGTCTCTCTGAAAACACTGTGAGTAAACTGAACTTATATCTCCATATTTCAAATATAGGCACATTTAAATCTTGTTTTTTATGCACTAGGTGATTTCACCCCAGATATTATGTAACACACATTACTCTTTTTTTTTTTTATTATTATCATTATGACTGTTATGTCTCAATGGATTGGATAAAGTCACTGAAATAGCAAGTCATGTACTTGACTGGTTATTATAAGAGCATGCTGTTGAGGGGGAAAACGTTCAAAATAAGTAATATCATAAGGGCGTGCTGTTATAGGAAAATAGTCAATGATGGGGTGGCACGATGCAGCCCAGCAGTAACAGGGGGGCTAAAGATGATAATTTCCCTATAAAACATTTTTCTTCTTTTACCAAATCATTCTGCCAGCATTTACATTTTGTTATTAATTAAAGAACAACTCATCATACTTTGGATCAGTTTGTATTCACATGCTCTATAAACATTGCAGCCTCTCTTTATTTCTCTCTCTTGAAGTTAAAACGACAAAAAAAATCCTACAGCTTGCCGTGTTACAGATAACCCAGAAAGAACTAATTTCTCTATTCTGAAGAGTTTCCCGTGGCAAAAAAAAAATACTATTACAAACCATTTGAGACTCATTCCATAAATGTAACATAAGCAACTTTGTAAAGAAAGCTTCACCATATTAACAAGCATATGTTTTTAATGAGATTTTTATTATCAGGCTTAGATTATGTGAAGTGTCTGTCATACAAGTACTTATAGAAACAATAACAAATTAGTATTAGATTTTGCCTTGAAGCCAGCACAGCTGACAGTGCTGTTATAGAAAATTAATCTGGCCAGTCACATTCCATAATTCAGCCACGCTGTGGTATGAAAATAGTTTCATAGTTCTGCTGCCTACACTTCATTGATTTAAGACTGTGTGTGTGTGTGTGTGTGTGTGTGTGTACGCTAGGGAGTTTCAGAGCCCTTATCTACTGTGTGACTGTAACCTGCAATGGCTGGTGTGCTGGATTAAAGAGAAGGGTATAGCAGTGAAGGACACGCGGTGCTCCTACCCTCGCTCACTACAGGGCCAGCTCATAACCTCCCTTAAACCTGAAATGCTCACCTGTGGTAAGAAGACAAACATGCACACACTTACCAAAAAGGGGCAGTTGATCTAACTAAGCGGCCTTATATGAAAAAAATAACCAGATTACTGTATGCCAATATTGCAAATCACAAGGTATCCTTGAAGTTATATTATTATTACATAGAAACTGCACCTAAACATGGCACCCTGTAGTTTTGGAAAACAAGGTAGCATTATAAGCTACCACAGGAATTTGTGGAGTTGTGTTTTTTTTTTTTTTTTTTTTGGGGACACCCTGGACGAGTATTTTTCATTAAGTTCATTTGAAATTAAACATGTTTTTTTCTAGACTACTTGATATTACCACCTTTTTCATAAAATATTCCGTGCACTGAATGTAATTAATGATTTTTTTTTAATTACTTAGTAAAGAGAAATGACGTGTTATCTGGAAGTCCGAGCCAGTTTTTGCTGGAATATTTGAATACACACACTGCAGTGCTTAACCGCTATCCAGTACTTGGCCCTTTCACTCACAATGTAGGGTGCTGTAATAGATAAGATTAAAAACACTGGTTTGGCACCAAATAATCATCACAGCTCTCTTATTTTGTGGAGGTTGTGTAGTAAAAGCACTGATATAAATGGAGCAAAGTGATAACCTTTTTTCTGACTGCTATTCCAGACACACGTTAAACTCAGTCTGGGTGCTCACGTTGGTTAACTTTAATCTGTCTGGAGAAAGAGTTCAGTGTTGTTTGAGGGCACCTGATTGGTTGTAGGTAACAGATATTCTCACTTGGATGACAGTGGAAAAACAAAGCAACTATTACAAAAGAGGAGAAACAACGAGCACAAAGGTGCAGATTTAAAAATGGGTCATATCTCTTGACAGCAAACACACCCATTTTCTCACTCTTAACCGTTTGTCTCTATAGATGCACCTCTGGAGCTCCCCTCTTTCCAAATGACTCCTTCCCAGCATCAGATAGTTTTCCAGGGGGACAGCCTGCCTTTCCAGTGCATGGCCTCCTTTGTGGACGAGGACATGCAGGTGCTCTGGTATCAGGATGGAAAGATAGTGGAGTCTGATGCCACGCAGGGAATCTACATAGAAAAGAGCATGGTGCAGAACTGCTCCCTTATTTCCAGGTAATGCAGCATAAAGGAGCTAAAGGATGATGTTGGAATAAAGATCTGTATTTTTAAAATTCTACAGTAATTAGGCAAGCTAGGATTACAAAAAAAAAAAAAAGAGAGACACAGGAGCCAAGCATTATGTACCTAATCATACAAGTCTGCATACAAGTATATCAATTCAAGGCATGTGTCCACTTGTGTGATGCCAAACTACAACACTTACAGTGTCATTTGTAAACAATCTCTTGTTTCGTTTCTCCTCTCCTTTCACAGTGCTCTGACCATCTCCAACATCCAGCCAGGCTTCACAGGAGACTGGGAGTGTCGAGTGCGCACTAGCCGAGGCAACAACACACGCATGGTGCACATTGTTGTTTTAGAGAGCTCTGCCAAGTACTGTGCTCCTGAAAGGGTGTCCAACAATAAAGGAGATTACAGGTGAGTTTAGCAAAATTTCCCTCAGATGCACTGATTCAAACATAATTTATAACATAAACATAACATAAACAGGCAAAAGCATACTGGTCCAGCTTAAGAATTTTAGCTCATTGTTGCCCTCTAGTGGCTGGAAAAGCAGTCTTACATAGAGTGCAGGAGTGTAATGCAATGACACTATGTGAATCTGTTTACTGCTCCAAATATCTTTAACTGTATTTGAGTTTAAACTCTAAGTGAGTGTGGCCTGAAATAATTTTTTTAAAATTAAATATGAATTTATGCCTTCATAAGCACTGGGGAAAAAAAACAGAGGTAGAAATATCAGCATGGTCTGTGACTTCTTACTCTGACAGTCCCTCAACCTCAGCAACATCACTCAAGTTCATAATTGATCAACTAGAGATTTGCGCAGGACTGTTCTTAGCTGCATCTATTTCTCAAAATATAAACAAACTTGTAGCCTAATTTAAAGCACTGCGAACCCTGACCGGGGCCGTACTAAGGATCTTGTAAACGCATCAGGCACGTTCATGTTACTGAACATGGTCTTTGTTTTTCCCCACAAGGTTTATATCTGACCTCTCTCTCACACCCACATGAAAATAAAAACCTCCTGCTCGTGCAGCGTTTTTGTTGTGTCTTGCAGGATCCCAGTTCAGAGGCACATCAGATGCCCGGTGAACCTTTCTGTCAAGCTTCCAAAAATTTAAAAAAAAAAAATAGTGTGCTTCACAGTCATATCTATATTTATATCCATTTAGAACACATTATCTATTTGGTTACATCCCTAATAGAGAGAAAGAGTATTATCCGGGATCTGCTGAAGAAATTAGCCTTCAGTAATTAGCCAAGGGGGATTTAGGTAACAGATTTTGTGTTAATCACTTCTAATGCTTAAGCTCCATCATGACTGATGTCTCTGCAGATGGCCTCGCACACTGGCAGGCATCACGGCATACCTGCCCTGTGCACGACAGGTAACAGGCGCAGGCATCTACTCGGGCAGCTCGGCTGAAGACCGACGTGCCAGGAGACGATGTGACCGCAGTGGGCACTGGGCTGAGGAGGACTACTCCCGCTGCGAGTACATGAAGGACACCACCCGTGTGCTTCACATCATCAACCAGGTGCAGAACTGTTTTTACCTTCCCAGCTTTACTACTCACACTTCTCTTGGTAAACATACACACATGATCCTACGCAGAACTGCCAAAACGTACTAAAAATGACACGTGTATGTTTAATATAGCAGATATCTTTGTGACATATATCTCATCACTCTATATAACTAGTATGAATTCCTCTTATTGAATTCTGTCCTGTCTGTGTAATAGATGGCTCTGAACCTGACAAATGCAGTGCATACAGCACAGCAGCTTCTGGCTTACACAGTAGAAGCCCCTAACTTCTCAGACAAGGTGGACGTGATCTTCGTGGCTGAGATGATTGAGAAGATTGGAATGTTTGCTGAGAAATATAAAGAGGTGAATCATCCAACAGTAAATGTAGCCACATACAAACAAGAAAGAACATTATTATAGTCAGTGTGCATCATATTTATATTCTGAATCTGTAAATTAGTTTTAATAATTACTTAACATTAATAATTACTTGACTTTAATTTATTTAAATCATGATTGTTAATCCTAAATGATTGCCAACTTTTAAATCTTTTGCTCTTAAAGAGGTTTGTGCTTCCCTGGAAGGATTGAATGTTAAATAAATCATAAACCCTAAAAAATAAATTATTTAATCAAGTTCAGCTTAAAACGAGCAATTGGCAAGACTGTTGTTCACATTCTTACATTCTTCCTTACTGTAGACAAAGCATGCATTCTGTGGATCAGTTTATGGATAAAATGGCATGAAGGGAAGAGATAAGATCAGAACAGAGGGATTTAGCCCAAAAATCACAGTGGACCTTCTTTTCTGGGTTTGGGTTTCGCTGTGTCGAATGGAAACATTACCATGTAACACCTGCATGTAGTTCCACTTCATAGCTTTTTCGAATAAAGGTGATTCTCTGAAATTACCAAAAAAAAAAAAAAACACCTTACCTACAATGCAGAGCAGTATTGAAATTTTTCCCCTCAGCATTCTGGACTAATAAAATAATGTCTCAGGATCTTGTGCTGTACATTTTCCCTGATTTATACTTCATCACTTCAAGTCCCTTGTTTTGAAGTTGTATAATGTGTTTGTGTGGGTTAAATGGAGGTTAAATGTATGTACATGGGGAATACTACTGGGGTATTAATGGAGCATTGTTCATGTGTGGTGTTGTCAGTTAGGGGATGTGATGGTGGATATCTCCAGTAATCTGATGCTGACTGATGAGCGAGTGTTGTGGATGGCACAGAAGGAGGCGCGAGCTTGCTCACGCATCATTGAGAGTCTACAAAGGATCGCCGTTCTCCGGCTGTCTAGTGGATCTTACTACACTGTAAATATCATACACGACTTTGCACTCTTTATAGCAGGCTTACTTTGTGTGTGTCTATAAAGTCTGTTTACTGCACTTTCCATGGACATTGCTGGTAAATTATAGTTTTGTTTCAGTTGTGTATTGATTGGCATTTCCCTCAGCAGAACTCCCACAACATTGCTGTGGAGGCGCACGTGATTAAGGCCAGCAGCTTTAATGGCATGACCTGCACGCTGTTCCAGAAGGTGGCGCCAGAGCGCACTATGATTCCCCACCTGGGAAATTTAAACCATGACATTAACCTGGACCGGCAGCTCAGCTTCAAATGCAATGTCACCAGCAATCTCTCTGCCCTGGCCCTAAAGGTGTGCTGCTTTTCTTTTTTTGTTAGTTATCCACTGAAAAATATAGCCTTCTCTACTCCTTTAGCCACATATACTGTATGTTTTTATATTATATTTAAGTGTTTGACCTATTCTTGCATTTCTTTTGTTTAGCATCATCAGTTTATATGAAATATATTATTAATAATATATTAATCACTATCCAGAAACGAGGAAAAAGCAGTAGGAATTATGTCTATAGTTGAACATTGATTTGACATTATAATTTAGTATATAAATGTATGTAAACAGTATTCTCCTCTCTCCTTGAATACGTGCAGAACACAATAGTGGAGGCATCGGTACAGCTGCCTCCCTCTCTCTTCTCCTCTCTGCTGAGCTCTGGTCAAGCTGATGATGGGATTTATAAGTTGCAGTTGCTGGCTTTCCGCAATGGCAAGCTTTTCCCCCCTACAGGCAATTCGACCAAGAGAAGAAGCGTTGTCACTCCTGTCATCCTCACCAAGATCGGTAAACTACATCACCTCACATCAGCACTATTACTTATTGTTGTTGAGTAGGATGTGTTTATATTTTGTATTTGTGCAGGGGTGGACAAATCATAAATTTGATACCTAGCCTACCAGGCAAGTGAAAGCTCCAGCTTGCTGCCTGGTCACATTTTATTCTCCTGGAAACCCAACTGATTGGGTTAAAAAGTGGTAGCTAATGTAACATAATAATCTGTGATAAGCTAGTTAGCTAGTTAATTGCACTGATGCAGACTAAAAGAACCAAATACGTACATGATTATTATTCTTTTCTAGCAGAGTTTCTAATGCAGCACATCATGTTTGCGCCCTCGACAAAAAGTCAGCAAATCATTGGCCACTGTTTCTGTTCTTGCATCACATGTAAAAGATACTGTTGAAGTTCGGCTAGCATCTTTGTTTTCTCTCCATCTTTTGCTGCATTTTATTTTGTCCAGATTCATCAGCATTTGTACATAACTGTGTGTTTCTAATTCTGAAAAGATCTTGTCTCATCAACAGAATACAAATGCATACAAATAAAAAATTTACATTGCAGTGAAATACAAACAAAACAACAAAAAAATCATCCTGACATTAAATCTCCTTGTCCTTTGTGCCAAGGCTACTGATTTGTCCACCCAGGGTGTGGTTCATAGTAAATATATTTTGCACTTGAAGGATTTTCAGTTTTGTTTTTTTTCTGAAGCAATTAATAGCATGCATAATTATGACAATGTAATTCCACTCTTCTAACATAAGATGATTCACAGGAGCAATATGTTACAATATTGTGCATGAGGTTTTGCTTCTAGTCACACTGATGTGAGCTTATGTGAATGTCCTCCTGTATGTCACTTTCAGAGGGTGTCTCTCTGCAGTCTGTGCGCAGTCGGGTGAATGTGACCCTACGGCGCTTTGTGCAGGGTATTGACCCTGTGGCTGCACGCTGGGATTTCACTGCTCAGGAGGGTCAGGGTGGTTGGCAGTCAGACGGCTGCACCATCCTCCAGCATGATGCCAACTTCACTACACTCTCATGTGACTCGCTCAGTAACTATGCCCTGCTGATGGTCAGTACTAACTCGGCTGACTTTCTCTTTCAAAACACGTCATCTATCGTTTGTCTACTGTCATCTATGTGTTTATCTGTAAAGTAGGAAATTATTTTGCACAGAAAGTACTGACTTCCTGTTCTGCTTCTCCTTAGAAGTGTTTGTCTTTTAGTTGGTGAACCAGGGGCTGCAACCTAAAAAGTCCTTCTCATTTGTCTATAAAAGTACCAAACTGACTTTCTAGGTAGATGTTGTCTGATGGAATAAAGGAATAAGTGTGCTGACAAATGCAGCTCAACAAGGGGAAAAAATGGCATTAGATTTTATGCATATGTGTTACTAAATGTTTTATTTGGTGCTTGTCTTCAACAGGATCTGACTAGGACAGAGCCCACCATGCACAGCTTTAAGCCACTTCACCCAGTCATCTACATAACAGCTATCGTGCTTAGTCTCTGTCTGCTGGCCATCATCGTCAGCTACATTTATCATCACAAGTAAGAACACCTTCCATCCATAAGGGAGATAGCAGTTAGCATCATAGTTTTCAAATCTGAGTACTGAAATAGTTTGGATTGATGTTTTCTGTCTAATTCACTTGAGACAGTTGACCTTTACTGAACCCTGACAGTGCTAGAGCACATACTAGAGCAACAGTAATAGATCTCTGAAGTTGGACTTGGAAGGTTGATCACTACCTGTCTGTTATCATACAGTTGTTAAATGGCACCTGCTTAATGCTGGTACAGTCACTGGAAAAGTTGGACTGAACTTGCCTAACTCATTACATTATTTTGTGTGTCCAAAGGTCTGTGTGTATTAGCAAGAAGTGCTGGCACATGCTGGTTAACCTGTGCTTGCATATCCTCCTTACGTGTGCTGCATTCGCTGGGGGCATCAACCAGACTTCCTATGCCAGTGTGTGCCAAGCGGTATGAGCTACATGAACATAATTCAATTCAACCAACCTGTTCATTACAGAATTTTATCGATCCAATGTGGTATATTTTGCTTTATTTGTTGATAAGCATCTGATTTAAAATCCTCAGTTAACAAGGAGTCTCTTTAGGAGGTGCATGGAAAACAGCTGTGTTGTAGGGACCAAGTCATATATGTACCATTCTCCACTAATAATTGTGTAGATATGTGTGAATTTGTTATGCTTGTTTGTAATTGAGTGTTTGTGTGTGTCAGGTGGGCATAGTGCTGCATTACTCCACACTGGCTACAGCCTTGTGGTCAGGCGTCACAGCTCGGAACATATACAAGCAGGTCACACGCAAGACCAAACAATATGAAGAGCTGGACGAGCCTCCTCCCCCACCCAGACCCATGCTGAGGTAACCACTCACACGTTTCCCAAAAAAGAGGAAGTGCTTGGATAAAATAATTATCTATGCTAATATCTGTCATTATGCTGTTTGAGATTATCAAGGATGTGTTTTACTAAATTATGTATTTTTTTGTGTTAAGGCCCTTGTTTGTTTAAACAGTCATGAATAAATGTTTGCTCCATTTTCTGATTTGCTCTTTAGGTTTTACCTAATAGGTGGAGGCATTCCCATAATTGTTTGTGGCATAACTGCAGCTGCTAACATCAAAAACTATGGAGGTCGGCCTGGTGCACCTTAGTAAGTATGTTGTTTCAGAGTACCATCACCATCGTTACAGGAATGGGACTTGGGTGATTACTCTGAATCTCATGAGACTCCTGTGTGTCGATGTGGAAAAATAGATGATACAAAGCATCTTCCATTGCTTTAAATTTGGTGAACTGCCTACATGGCTCTTTCAAACATGAAAAAGTCTAGCAATTTAGTGCACTTGCAAACATTTGTCATATTGGTTCCATGCATTTTGATATGGGATCTTGTCAGAATGACATCATATATTTGCGCTTGTATGGAAGTGGATGTACTTGCCAGTGCGATGCAGGGAACAGACAGCAATTAAATCTTTTAGTTGACACAGTTGTCATATTCATAGTTATGCATACCTACAAGCTTTTTTTTTTTGGCATATGCTGCCCACACGCTGCATTGTGAATAATGAATACTTTACCAAGGCAATAACTTGAGGCACTGTGAAGTTATGTGAGCCTAATTATGACAATCTATATTTAGCCAAAGCCTAGCCATCTTGTATCTGCCAGTTTCCCGCCTCCCAATTCTTCACTACTCAGTATTGTTTAAGTTGTGTAAGAGCAGATTGATTTGGATATCTGAACTCTTTAGTGTTTAATTTAAGTTGTTCCACTTAAACAGTAGCAATGTGATAAAAGCATGGATGAGGAACACTAAGCAGACATCTGCTTAATTAGAAAGGAAAAATGAAACAGAAATGTTTCACTGTATGCCTAATTGTACATTATTAATATTCAGCTCCATTGTGGCCTGAGCTACATCTTTCTCTACACTTGAATAGTTTTAAATGAATGTAAATGCTCATTACTAGTATTTGGTGTGCACTTTATTTTATGTACTTTATTAAATAAAATCATGTGATGTGTCCTCAGCTGTTGGATGGCGTGGGAACCTAGTTTGGGCGCATTCTATGGTCCAGTGGCCTTCATAATCTTTGTGGACTGCATGTACTTCCTGAGTATACTTCTTCAGCTACGGCGTCACCCAGAAAGACGCTTTGAGCTTAAAGAACAGCCAGAGGAGCAGCAAAGACTCTCTGTGGCTGAGATTGCTAGTGGACCCTCTGCCCATGCAGAGGCATCTGGGCCAATATCTCTGTCAGCACTCGAGAATGAGCACACGTTCTTAGCACAGCTGGCCGGCGTGGCAGGAGCTTTGGCACTCTACACACTGCTGTGGCTGTTTGGTGCCCTGGCTGTTTCTCAGGAGCACCCACTGGATTTGGCCTTCTCCTGCCTTTTTGGTGTGGCTGCGTTGGCCCTCGGAGCCTTTCTTGTTGGCCATCACTGTGTTATACGGCAGGACATGCGCCGCCACTGGGCACAGGCCTGCTGCCTTGGACACCAGAGGTATGCCATGCAGGTTGACGCCCTCCTGGCACCGATGACAGGGGCCTCTGGGGATGGGTCA
This sequence comes from Pangasius sanitwongsei, assembly GCA_037576675.1. NCBI lineage: Eukaryota > Metazoa > Chordata > Actinopteri > Siluriformes > Pangasiidae > Pangasius > Pangasius sanitwongsei. The sequence continues at coordinate 15,159,418 of CM075006.1, read as the reverse complement.
GCCAATACAGGAAATGGTGAGGTCATACGTTGCCATACTAGTGGAACTGAATCATCTTGTACCAATAAGAGTGCACCAAGTGTGCGCAACTCCACTCAAGGCTGCAAGCTGACCAATCTGCAAGTAGAAGCAGCTCAGTGCAAAGCAGTTCCTTCACCAAACAATGGCACTGCTCTATTAGACAACAGCTTAACCGAGCATTCGTTGGATAATGAGATCAAGATGCATGTAGCTCCAGTTGAAGTCCAGTATCATCCCAATATTAGCAGCAGTGGCCACCCTGGAATGGGGAGTGCCAACGGCAACATCAATGGACCCCCCGGGAGGCACCACAAGAACCGAGCACGGGCGCACCGTGCGAGCCGACTCACCGTTTTGCGGGAGTATGCCTACGACGTGCCCACCAGTGTGGAGGGCAGCGAGCATAGTGTCCCCCAGAGACGCCACCACCACGAAAGCCTGCATGCCCGCAACAGCCGGCGTGCTGCATACCTGGCATACCGCGAGCGCCAACAGAGCCAGCTGCAGCAGGACAGCAGTGACGCTAGTGCCAGCCTGCCCCGTCGCACCCGTCAGTGCGACAGGGGTGCCAACAAAGGCACAGGCACCAGCATTGTAAACGGTCTCGGGAGCAGTCGTCTCCGGAACAGTCTGGGAAGCGGCCTTGGTAGTGGGACAATAAACAGCCAAAGCAACGGGGTTAGTAATGGATGTGTAGTAGGGGAAGAAGCTGAGACTGAAATGTCAAACTCAGTCAAAGATTGCCCAAAGCAGCCCCTCCCTGTTGAACTGGAAGTTCAGCCAAAGTCATATGGGCTGAACTTGGCATCAGAGAACGGACTTGCTAAAAGCTCAGAGAGGCAACAGAACCTGTCACCTCTTAATACAGACAGCTCAGCTACCATTAAGACTGGTTTGTGGAAACATGAAACTACAGTGTAGTAAAAGTTCCAACCTCAGAGACTGTTATTTACACTTTTTTAACTGTGAACCTTTTTTTTAGTTTTCATTTTTGACAGTGTATTTTAAGTGTTTGAAGAAAACAGAATTTATAAATTAGTTGTTTTGAAGAAGTCACCTCTTAGTATACCACTTGCTAATTGTTATAGACGATCTGTAAATGATCTATTTTTATATCTTTTATTTCTTTTTCATATGTACACATAATTTTGTATGATAAGGTGCACAACATTTGGGCATAGATAGGGTTGGTCTTCTGTTCAAACCTTTTCTGGCATAGTTAAGCAGTTGCAAAATGCATTTGCGAAATTAAAAAAAAAAATGGCTCAGTTGCTTATGTTTGATCCTGCACCACATCAAATTAATAGCTAAGCATTCATCAGACATCATTATCCAGTCTCTAGTTAAGGTAATTGATTCACAATACAACATAGTATCTGTTTCCAAAAAGTCACACTCTTTAATTGTTTAATTGAGATTGATGTTTTGCATCTGCCTGATTTTCTGCAGAGTGGAGGTGCCAATGCTGCAGTGTTAAGAATATTCTGGCCCACTACTTCCTGAATCAGCGCCTACACTGTAATTGAGTGCTGAAATCCCTACTGTCCCGCATACCTTTTTCTCCAATTTTGCTGCAAGTCTGATATGGCCTAATGGAAGCAATGCTCAGTGGAAGCAGGATGGAAATAAATTCTGCTTGGATTAAAAAATTTTATGATAAATTTTATCAGAGTCCATCTACAAAAAAAAAGTCAGCAGAGACAGTTGTGCAATATTTGTCCAGTACACTAGTTAGCTGGACATTTAACTTTATATTTCTAGTTACCTACAAGTGAGGTCACGTGTAATCTGAATGAGTATGTATGTAACAGCTCTCACAAACTGCACAATGCTGTATTTGCTTCAGTGCCTGCATCACTGCAGTGCATAGAAATAGCTCAAATTTCTTCATTGGCACACTATTTTTATTCCCATGTCTGAGCAGTGTGTGGATTTCACATTTTATATGGCTTCCTCCAACCAGTCTGAGCTCTCTCACACCACCCACATTATCAGTACTAAAGTTTAGAACCTTTGAGAGAAGAAAATTAATGGAAATCAAAAACTACATACTGTATTTAAGCACACTCACAGCATGAACAGTTGTGTTCAGTTTATGAGGTGATACATTGCAGCTACAACATGGATAAAGCAGTGAAGTTCAGGAATTCTCTCTATTCAGTCTAGCGCAGGGGTGTCACTCATTTTATGTAATGGACCACACTATACTTAGACCAATGTCAAGTGAGCCAAACCAAAAAAAACTCCTCTTAAATGTGTTCATTTATTATCATTTCTCTGAAAGGTGCATTCTCATAAAACATACATAACCTACAAAAAATTTCCAAATTATGTGTTCGCATTTATATACACTCTCCTCTGAATGTATTGGAATGGCAAGGCCAATACTTTTGTTCTTGCTATACACTGAAGACGTGTGGGTCTGAGCTCAAAAGATGATCATGAATTTCAGCTTTCATTTCCTGACATATACATCTAAATGTATTAACTTAGAACATGGAACCTTTGGTGGCAGATCGCCCAATTTTATGTGAGCAAAAGTATAGGAACAGATAGTCTTTAAGTAAATTGAATAGCACTTAATATTTGTTTGCAATAACTGCATCAAGCCAGAGACCCACTGACATCACTAAACTGTTGCATTCTTCTTTTGTGATGCTTTTCCAGGCTTGTACCATAGCTTCTTTCAGTTGTTGTTTGTTTTGGGGGTTTCTCCCTTCAGGAGGTGAAGTGCATGCTCAATTGGGCTAAGCTCTAGCTCAAGCAAGCCCAAGCCATGACATTACCTCCACTGTGCTTGACCGATGAGCTCGTTTGTTTTGGATCATGAGCAGATCCTCTTTCTCCATGCTTTGTCCTTTACATCACTTGGATAGAGGTTAATCCTGTTTCTAGAACTTTTGTGGCTCATCTCTGTATTTCTTTGCAAATTCCAATCTGGCCTTGCGATTCTTACTGCTGATGAATGGTTTGCATCTTGTGGTATGGCCTCTATATTTCTGCTCTTGAAGTCTTCTTCAAACAGTGGCTTGTAATACCTTAACCCCTGCCCTGTGGAGGCTATTGATGTCACTGATTTGTTTTTTGGCTTTTTTAACAGCCCTCACAATGTTTCACAATCTTTCTTATTCAGGACATTCCGAATTGTTGTATTGGCTATGCCCAGTGCTTGTGCTATGGCTAAGATCTCTCTTTTCTCAGCTTCAAAATGCCTTGCTTTTCTCTCATAGACAGCTCTCTGGTTTTCATGTTGGTTTATACAGATGTAAATATCAGCAACTGAAAGCTGAAATGATGATTTATTGTCTCATATTCCAGTACTTTTGGAGGGATCTCTCTCTCTCTCTCTCTCTCTCTCTCTCTATATATATATATATATATATATATATATATATATATATATATATA
>CM075006.1:15128942-15155889 GCA_037576675.1 Pangasius sanitwongsei | reverse complement strand
TATATATATATATATATATATATATATATATATATATATATATATAGTAGGGCTGAAAAATCGGAGGCCACACTGAAAGTCTTTTTTTTTTCATTCAAAACTGGACATTCAAATGCCTGGACACACGTTTTTTGAAATTAGAAAAATTTTAAACAAAAATAGGAAATGTTTAATATCTTGAGTATTCAATATTTAGGATTCCCCAGTAATTATAGGTCACTATTTAAATTTAAGAAATTTGTGATAATTGCCATGTTATCTCCTTTGTAAAAATAAATAAATAAACAAACAAACAAAAATAAAAAATAAAATTCTGAAATTCGTGTTAATATTGCTAAGGTGGGGTGACTATCTATCTCTCTCTTTTTTAATTTTTATTTATTTATTTTATTTTATTTTATTTTTTTTATAAATCTTTCAGTTCATTTTATGGTCCACAAGAACTTCATTTGGTGGACTGGATTAGAATCTTTATCATGCTGGTCCCAGGCTGTGGGCCGTATGATTGACACCCTTGGACTAGTGTTTGTGTGGCGGCGCACCTCTGTAAGTTTAAAGCTAACCTTAAAAATTTTCACCCAGTTGATTTGAGCTCTTGCATGAAGGTCATGTAATTAATATGGAAACTATTAAAAAGCAGGTTATTTGTTACTGTCATCTGCCGCCAGCCATGGGGAGCTCTGCCAATGAAAATGAAAGAAGATGTTTCACTCTGCTAACGATTACAGGGACATTTCAGTCAGACAAAGATGTATTACCAGGCTACCTGTAAGTTTTAAAAAAAAAAAAAAAAACAGAATAAGGTTTTGAATTGTGTATGGAAGATTTATGACTTGACTAGTGATGAGTATGATCATGCTGATATTCAGGACCAATGGAATAAATCTGTTCATATGCCCTTTATATCTTTAGAACGGCCTAAACTGATGTTTATATGCCTACTTGTCTGACCACAGCATTTTCTCTGGAATTGTACATGAATGTAGAAATGGCTCTAGTTTTAATTGCAACAAACATTAACAAAATCCTTTTTAATTATTCAATATATGTTTATGTTGAGCATTAGCAGTACATCTTTATGGTTTGAATGAAGCCAGTGTTTCATTCCCCTAATCCATCAATTTTTGATTACATTTTCCTTCATGTGTATTGTACTAAACACATTATGGGTTATGGCAGAGAAGCAATGATTTTGCATATTTCAGCGCTCAGCAAATGTGGCTGTAAGAGGCAGTGGTGTGAAGATGTGTCTCAGAAATGAAGAGTGATATTTTCCATAAAGTCATCCCAGCTGTGCCTGGTAGAATTAGTTTTGTTAAACTTGTTGTTAAACTTGTTGTTAAACTTGTTAAAGAACAAATAATTTGGGTGCAGCAGCCTAATTAGGCATAAAACAGTGACTGCAAATCTAAATATTCACACACGTGCTTGTACTGCATTTATTTAAATGATTTACAATTGGTATTTCCTGACAATTTATTCTTACACCAGTGCAAGTATATTTTACTTATTGTGTATTTTACTAATTCATTTAATTTGTGTTTTAAGAAATTATTTTAAGTTTTTGGCTGAGAATTTTTTTAGATAGCTGCCATTTAAAGAAATTCTATAAAGTCCTGTTCTAAGTAATGAGTTAAATATAAAACCATAATATTCAAGGTTATTGGGTGTGACGTTGTTTAAGCCAGGAAAAACTGGAGTGTAATATTTAACCATGACGCATCAAAGACTCACCAGTTTGATTTGTTATACTGCAAAATTATCAAAAATATCCCAATAAATGCTAGTGGGGTGAGAGCTTGGTTTACTCAAACAGCTATAATTCAGGACTAGCTGTACGGATTCGCTCGAAAATTGAAAGGTATATTCAGTACTAGGTTCTGAGAATTTTTTTTTTTTTTTTTTTGTTAACAATGTAGGGCATGGGCAGAGAAAGGGACAGAGTTACATTCAAATAGCTGTTTCTCAGGAACTGTAAGTCAGATCAAGCTGAAATTTGATTTACTACACATTGTGGTAAACTGTAAGTGGATTTTAAATATTGACTGGGTTACTTCAAAAACATGACTGCAGTCAGACAGTCAGCTTTCAGCAGGTATTTCTCACGATTACATGATTTGTCTCATCACAGACTGTGATAAAAATCTATGGTCTTTTTATTGTTCTGCATAACTTGTCAAGAACTGGCCACCGGAGGCAATATTTGCAAAGGGTTATTGGACCCTGCAGATCACCACTTTTCTCTATATTACATTGCATGAACTTATTGCATGAATTAGCCTTTGGCTACATAGGCTTCTCACAGTTAATAGCCCTGATACTAGTTTCCAGGCGCGTACTATCAGAGGGTCTCCAACTGGCAAACTAAAAGTGCGCTAGAATTAACGGAAGCACAGCCAACCTTAAAATCATTTATAGTTATTAATCATTAACTACACTTGTTTTGTTTTTTCAGAGTGTTGGGTGCGGAAGTTGGCTTTTCTCTCATCATAACAGGACATACAATAATCCACTTGTTTTCAAATGTGTGAAAAACATAAATGGAATATAATAAAAATCTAATGAAGAATATAATCTATATCAGTCTAATCTATTAGTACCTATTTTACCTCACTTCACATTAGATATTCTATTAATTTTATTAGTAGCTCCTATGTGATTTATTTCAGCTGACCATGACAACTTTTAAAACATTCAGCCTATAAACAATTTCTGGAAGGGGAACACAAATGCACCATCTGGCAGATTCCGAGTGCCGGGTTTCTCGTTCTTAGTCTCCTTCATTTCTCTGGGCAGCTTTCATTTCTCTGCGTGCCAGGACAGCACTGTATAGTGTATAGACAAATATAAAAGGCAGCATCTCTTGAGAAAGAAGAATCACTATTGGCATCATTTGCTTAAAGATGTATAATTAGCGTCAGCGTGGGAGATCTTTCGATGGTGCCACTGAGCCATTACAGTGAGAGCTGATTATTTATATTTGTTTAAAAATGCCACGAAGGCATGCGGAGCCACAGGAATAACAATACTGTCAACATGAATAGCTTAGGCAAGCAGTTATGAAGAGGTCATTTGCTTTAAGGAATAGGCATACCATACACTCACAATGTTTATTAAGTATAATTACACTCACTGAACACTTTAGGTGTACAGGTGTTCCTAATGCTCATTCATGCAATTATCTAATCCGTCAATCATGTGGCAGCAGTGCAATGCATAAAATCATGCAGATACAGGCCAGCAGCTTTGGGTAATGTTCACATCAACCATCACAATGGGGAAAAATGGGATCTCAGTGATTTTGACATGGTTGTTGGTGCCAGATGGTATGGTTTGAGTATTTCTATAACTGCTGATCTCTTGGGATTGTCATGCACAGCATTGTCTAACATTGAGTTTACTCAGAATGGTGCAAAAAAGAAAAAATGTTCTGCTGACGGAAAAGCCTTGTTGATGAGAGAGGTCAAAGGAAAATGGCCAGACTGGTTAGAGCTGACGGAAAGGCTACAGTAACTCAGATAACCACTCTGTACAATTGTGGTGAGTTGAAAAGCATCTCAGAATGCACAACACATTAAACCTTGAGACTGATGGGCTACAATAGCAGAAGACCACATCGGGTTCCACTTCTGTCAGCCAATAACAGAAAGCTGAAGCTGCAGTGGGCACAGGCTCACCAAAACTGGACAGTTGAAGACTGGAAAAACGTATCACACATGGTAGGGTCAGAATTTGGCATCAATAGCATGAATGTATGAACTCAGCTTGCCTTGTGTCAACAGTCCGGGCTGGTGGAGGTGGTGTAATGGTGTGGGGTATGTTTTTTTTCTTTGGGCTCCTTTAAAACCAATCAGTCATCGCTCGAATGCCACAACCTATTTGGATATTGTTTCTGACCATGTGAATCCCTTCATGGCCACAATTTATGGCCATATGCATCCCTTCATGGCCACAATTTACCCACAATTTACCCATCTTCCAGCATGATAATGCTCCATGTCACAAAGCAAAAGTCATCTCAAACTGGCTTCATGAACATGACAATGAGTTCAGTGTTCTTCAGTAGCCTTCCCAATCAGTGGATCTGAATCCAGTAGAAGACATTTGGGATGTGGTAGAACAGGAGATGTGCAGCATGAATGTGCACCTGAAAATCTGCAGGAACTGCATGATGCAATCATGTCAGTATGGACCAGAATCTCAAAGGAATGTTTGCAACATCTTGAGGGATCCAAAAGAATTGAGGCTGTTTTGAGAGCAAAAGGCGGACCTACCCAGTATTAGTATAGTGTTCCTGATAAACTGCTCAGTGAGTGTATAAGAGCTCGACATTTTGGGCAATATTTAACATAATAATTGTATTGTTATATACGTAAACTGCTATATGATTATTTTGTTTTTTTTAGTATTTTAACAACATTTGATGGATCTTGTGCAGGCTATGATTAATCATACCATGACTTCTTGAGTAAAATTTTACCACTGACATTGCTACCCTTGGAATAGGCTTTGCCTCCCCATTTCTGACTGAAAATCACATGCTGAGAGGTCTACTACTTGTATGCAGTTCATACAGACTTCATGAGTGATGTCTAGATCATGCTGATTTGAATAATCATTGTGTATATAAATAGTTGTTTGGTATGCGGTGCACTAATTTCTCTGCAAAAATTCTGCAAATAAAATTAAGTTTTAAACATACTTTGCACTAGTACTGTTTTTTCAACACATGTCCAAAACCTGGACACACCACCTGAACTTTACATCCTATTTCATGTAACGTAATCTATTTTTCCTCACGATGTGACAGCTGTTGTGTTATGTGCTGTAGTCCGATGTGTATTTGACAATATATGTTTCAAAATACTTGAAAACTGTTTTCAGAACTGTTATTAAAACCACATAGTGACTTTCTGTTCCTCAGGAGTGTTTTTATAAAATGGCAATGAGGACATAGCAAAAGAGAAGCCATAACACTGGTTTAGCACGCGATGTAGTGACGAGAGCGCGTGAGACTGGATTGGAGGCGCGAAACTGGCAATGCGCGCGCCTCCTCGCTCAGCATCATTCAGCAGAATTTGGAGCGCGCGGGAGAGCGCAACAGTTCGCGTGCGGTGCAGCCCTCGCCGTCTTCAATGTAGCTTCAACACAGCAACGTCTCTGCAAATAATGGATGCAAAGATAACGGAGAGCAGCAGTCGTGCCCGGGTGGCAACAGAGAGTTCAGCGAGTGGTAGGACCAAAGGTGCATGAAAGCCTTTATCACGGCACGGGTGTATATGTGTGACATTAAACGTGGACCTGCATGTGTTTTTGTTGCAGGTGTAGTCATGTTTGTACTTTTGCCTTCTTCTTAACGATTAAGTATGGGCGTAGAGCATTAGGTGAGACGGGTGCTGGACACTTTTAGGAATAATAGTACTAACTGTATCATTCCTTTTCCCTTTTACAGTGGTAAGGATGTAAGTGTACATCCTTTGCACCCTTAATGAATATCTTTCCCCTTTAAAGGTACATTATATCCACTTTTCTATGTAAAAGATATCTAAAAGATGTGCCACTGAGGGTTAAACAACCAATGACAAGGAGTGGTACAATGTATTTCCTTTTTCTGAGTGCAGCTTTGCTGTTCTGTTTAGCTTAAAGCCATGTTTAAAACTCCTCTTGAAACTAAATTTTAGATGAATACCTTTATAGGGTTTTATTTACAAGACCTGTGTAGACATTTTATTTTCTTGACAGAATTGTCATAGCACTGCCCCAGCAGTTTAGCTTCTTACTTACACTGTAGTGTCGCAGATTCTATAAATGATCTCCCCACTGCACAGGGTTATTTTATGCTGACAGTTGTATCTTTTTCCTCTTAACATCAGAGGTGATAGCATCATGCCAGGAAAATCACATAAATTAGTATCGGATCAGTATCTGCTTTGTCATTCCTGAATTAGGGTGGTGGGATTTTCTCACACCGCATGAGCAAATAGTTACACTTAGATGTGAGGTTTTCCAAGCATGTTTTTGTCAACATGGCCTGCCATCACCACATAACAGCATTTGAAAAATGAAATATCACCTGTATTGATGATAATGTTTTATGCAGTGCATATATCCTTGTTTACTTCATTATGTACTGTGGACAGTTATGCCTCTGCTTGGGTATACACTGAGCCTCACTGAGTAGCTCTACTCAGCTCATATATTACACCTATGTTTTGTTTTTCTGAGAGTACCATTTGGCATTCCCCAAATGGATCATCCTGCCATTAGATTCAAGCAACTTGGTGTGTTGCATGATGCTCAAAAGCAGTTTAATTCTCATCTCTCTGCCATATTTAAACTTCTGCTGTGCAGTAATGCCTGCACTGTAATTAAGGTCATAATTGCATGCATCTAAAACTCCATTCACATGTAATCTATGAGTATAACCCCTGTTGAATTGCTAGATGTGACTTTTTTGCCACATACAAGTCCCACACTCTAGCAAAGTGAAATGCTGGACAATTTTCTGCATTTAATTTTATATAGGTGGTAATAAATAACTTTAGTGATGCCATCAGTGGACATTCTTCTCATTTAAAAGTGTGCATTGGGATAGGAATCCCACACAACCCACCATAAAAGTCACAGAAATTAATTTCCTACTTTACGTGCTTCATGTGGACTCCAGTAACATTTTATATGAGTGTAAAGTAGTAGTAGTGTGTAAGAAAATACTGTTAGGTCTGAACCAGTAATATAATGTTTATGCCTGTGATCATGGATATATAAAAAGGAGGACCCAAGCTTTTTTTCTTATGAGGCATAGTTCTAGGAAATGTACAGGTATCCTGTTCACGATCAATTGGTTAAAGTGGTAAGTGGTTTAAGAGTTTTATGCCAACATAATGCTTAGATATATGAAAAACATAAAGTTGGAAATTTGTATATGGCTTGACCTTTAAAAAAAAGTCATAAAATCAGATGAATCACAGAATTTCAATGCTTGACGTGGAATATCAGTGTTTACTTATTTAAAGCTGTAAGGAGGAACTAATAATTCAACTTACTTTTTTCAAAATTGTTTAACTGTTTTGTGACCTTTGTGATTCTGACTACATCTGATAAATTAAAGCTTAGACTAATTAGTGAGGTTTCACACAGATCTTTCTCAGTCACTGAAAAAAGTTAGAGTGACAAGCATTAAGACAATTGGATTATGCTTCTACCTGTAGACTTTATACAGTGGATTTTTTGTATTAGACTAGAAGTGAGTGCAAAGTGCAAAGTATGTTGATTCTGTTGATTCTGAGTAACTTGTCTTGCAGCAAGCTGAGTCCCCATGTAGTCAGTTCATGTGGAGTCTTAATATATAATGAAAAGATGCGCTCTAACGAGAGGTTCTTACAGCCTTTACTGGAGCTGTTCTGTTTTCTTCCAAAACAGTGATGAATACCTTGCCCTGAATCTGTCATAAAATGGAGGTTTATATCAGGTTGGGAAGGTGAAACATTTGTGAATTTTGCATCAGTGTTTTGAAGTCTACAGAGTCTACCCAAAGGAGCATAATCATACAAATCAATTTGAAACTTCACTCATGTTGAATCACACTTCCATCCTTGAAACAGTAACAAGGCTAAAGCTTGGGGCCAGTGAATGCAGAGGTAAAAGAATTATGGAATAAGAGCAGTGTAGTTGGTATAGTTTTTGGGAATGAGACCTGTAGTACTCAAGCTAGACTCAAGCCAAATACGCATAGATGATCAAACAAAGCCACTGATGCAACTTTCTTGGCATCTACGTACACTATATGGCCAAAAGTATGTTGACAGCTGACCAATCACATCTGTATGTGATTGTTGAACACCCCATTCCAGATTTAGTCTCTCTTTGCTGTTATAATAACCTCCAATTCTAGGAAGTCTTTCCACTAGATTTTGGAGCATGGCTGTGGAGATATGTGCTCATTCAGCCACAACAGCATTAATGAGGTCAGACACTGATGTTGAGTGACGAGGCCTGGGGCTCAGTCAGTGTTCCAAATCATCTCAAAGGTGTTCAGTGGGGTTGAGGTCAGGGCTCTGTGCAGGACACTTGAGTTCTTCCACTACAAACTTGTCAAACCATGTCTTCATGGGGCTCACTTTGTGCACAGGGGTAGTGATGCTGGAACATGTTTATGCCCCATAGTTCCAGTGAAGGGAAATCTTAATGCTACAGCATACAGAGACGTTCTATACAATTATGTACTTCAAACATACTTTTGGCCATATTGCTGTGCTGATATTAATTCAGTAGTTCTGTAATCACAAATACACACAATGCACAATATAAATATAATCTAATTGCTCATAGAAAAATACCCTTGGTTAAAGCTTTATAATTCATTCCATCTCAACTCTCAGACAATCAAGCATTATTTGCCTTAAGCAGTTCCTATTTCCCTCCCAGGCTTTTTCTGACAAGGTTTGTTTGGTTTGTGGCCAATTTTTGTGTCTTTTCTTGTCATGTGCTGGCCTAGTAAGCATCTGCTAATATGGCTGCTTGCTGTCGGATCTGCGCCAGGCGAGATGGGTGGTGGGACAGGACAGAGTCAGAAATAAACTTCCACGCAATAACCAACAGAAGGCGTTTGTTTATGGTCCCCTTGCGCCAAAATGAGAATGGACAGGCTTTCATGTTTAGAAGCTCCTGCCAGGCTTGTTTATACCACATATTCACTCCCTCATTGATTAGTTGGGTTTTGTGCCAGCAAGTACAGATTTACTGCCAGAAAATATCCTCCTTTATTTACTCTGAGCATCACTTTAAACTGCATTTTGACATTGTATGGTTGTAAAGTTTTTTTTTTTTTTTACTATTTGTATCATGTAATTTAACAGATTATTTTCTGTTTTTTTTCTTATAGGATTTCTAGTTTTATTCTGTACAATTGTGTGCACAGCTGTATATTGATATGACGCTCGTTTTGAACTGAGTGTACCTATCTTACTATGGTATAATAAAGGTTTACTTACTGCAGCTGTACATTATACAACCCATCACTTCAGAATGGGTGTACAGACTAAGATATGACAAAATCAAAGACCACAAACAACTGCAGAAGGTCAGAACCACTGATGCAATCTTTTGTCATCTGAATATAGTAGTTATTCATTGGTCCTCTTCAGCACTGAATCATGTCACAGTCCAAAGAATCTGAAGCGCTGATACATATCTAATGGCATAATACACAAATAAATACGTTTAATACATGGCAAACTGATCAAATATGCTTTTCTGCAGGGCAAATTAAACTCTCTTGGACTCCCACACATGGGCCACTGTGGAATTCTAAGGATTTGAACGTGCAGTAGTGGGACTAGTGGGACTTTTTAAAACTTTTTTGTTAAAACATGCTTATTGACTTTTTACTGAGATTACTGAGTATTTAATTGATAAAAAAAATACTGTGTAATATGATGTTCATGAGCTTTCGTGAGTTGCTCTGACAGTCTTGTAATAGTAATTCACAGTTAGTGCCATGTCAGGGGTGTCAGGTTGGATTTAGTGGGAATTTTTTACGCATGTGTCATACACTAAGTCAAATATATCAAACGTCATTGTACACCAATATTAAGTTCAGTAGAAATCTGACTACATGGTGACTGACAGCCAATCCTTCAAGTGAAAAGAGAGCGAGAGAGCATGAGACTGTAAACAATGCAAACAGGAGTGAGAGTGTGAAAGAGTCTGATATACTACAGTGGGTTCAGAAAGTATTCAGAGCTCTTCAGGTTTGCACACTTTATTGTGGTATAGATTTAATTTAAAATTGATTAAATTGACTTTTGGCCATCAATCTACACACAATATACTATAATGACAAAGTGAAGATGTATTTAAAAATTTTTGCAAATTTATTAAAATTCAACTGTACTTTGTAGAAGCACCTTTGGCAGTAATTACAGCTTTGAGTCTTCTTGGGTAAGTCCGAGGTGCACTCTGGAGCAGGTTTTCTTCAAGAAACTCTATATTTGGCTCCATTCATCCTTCGCTCAATTTTGACTGCTCTTCCTGTCGCTACCTCTGAGCAGCATCCCATAACATGATGCTGCCATAACCACACTTCACTGCAGGAATGGTAGTAACCAGTTGATGAGCAGTACCTGCTTTTCTCCAGAACTAGCACTTGGAGTGCAGTCCAAAAATTCCATTTGTGTCTCATCAGACCAGGGAATCTTTTTTGTTATGCTCTCAGAGTCATTTAAGTGGCTGCCATATTCATTTTATTCGCATGGCTTTCATCTAGCCATTCAACTATAAAGGCCCGATTGATGGGGTATTTATATGATGGTTGTCTCTCTGGCAGTTTGTCCTGTCTCTGCAGAGAACTTCTAATGATCTGTTAGAATGGCCATTGGATTCATGCTCACCTCCCTGACCAAGAGCCTTCCAGCCTGGTTACTGAGCTCTAGGAAGAGTCCTGTTGGTTCCAAACGTCTTCCATTTCACAATGATGGAGCCCACGGTTCTCCTGGGAGCATTCAAAAGTTTAGAATTTTTTTTAACCCACTTTATATACAGTATAAGATGAAGAAGCATTCAGCTTTTTACTTGCCTGCCTGGTAAGGCATTTATTTGTTGTCTAATTTGGTTCAAAGCTAGTAAATAATAGATAATAGCCAGCAGATTTATCCTTGTTGTGGAGATTATATCATTACCAAGCTGTGAGTTTGTTGAACTAGAGAACTCATGATAGCTGGCCAGTGACTAACATGAGGTGTTGGTGAGTTTCTGTGTATTTTTTAGGCCTATTTCAAACTTGGTTATATTGGGTGAGAGTGAGTCATCTGGGGCATCTGCTTGTCTTTCTGTGTGTAACTTATATTTACTGCTCTGTGATTTGGCTAGTGTGACACAATCCAGCTTGTGCCTTATGTGTTTGGCAGACTATATAAGAAAATACACAGATTAAAAAATAAAATACAAAGCAAACACATAAATATGATAAAAGTACACACATGAGAAGTGACCAGACATAATAGTTTTGTTCGCTACACTGTATTTTAGCTAGATAGGGTTACTTCACATTCACATTGGCTTCACAGGTACATGGAACCATCTCTGATGTAGAAAGACAAGAGCGAACACAAGAGTGTCCTCAATACTCAGTAAGTGACAATCACAATGATGTGCACAATAGAATTTTCTTCTTCTTCTTCTTCTTCTTCTCATTATTATTATTATTATTATTATTATTATTATTATTATTATTATTATTATGCTTTGTAATATTGAGGAAACAGCAGCATTTAAATATATTCTCAGAGTTGCAGACACTTGGGCCACATCCTCCTGCTGTAATGGTGTGTAAGACTGACATCCAGTGGCTGAACTTTTTACATACATGCTACTTCGAAGATTTGTGGCCATCTACAGCCCCTCTTTGAAGAAAAACTAAATACTTGTCATCCTTTAGTTCTAAGCTTTAGTGTGATATCTTTCTAGATATCATGAAAAAATAGCCTCCTATAATGTACAGGGCTGTGAGATCATCTCAACGCTGAAGAAATCAGTGTACAATAAGAAATCCTATAAAGGAGGAACAGTTCTAAGGGCTGAGACATACACATAAGCTATGGAGCCACTAGAAGCTGAGTGAAATGAAGTTAAAGAACACATTTGAACATTACTCTTGCTTTACTGAACACCGAAAAACAGATTTTTGTGGAAATGTATATTACCGAATCTGACTGGTAAACTTTCTGTTTCCCAGCATACATGTTCAGATGTGAACATGTCTTCACTATGACTGAGAGGGGAGGAAAGAATGAGTGTGTGTGTGTGTGTAGAGCTCCAATAAGGACAAGGGGCTTAGAAAAAAAAACAGTTCACAAAGTTTACAGTGTACCATCTCATGCTCATCATGCATTTGTATATTTGTACTGATAATATGACAGTAAACAAAAAGAGTGCATGCTAGAACATTGTATTCCAAAACAACAGAGCTACACTATATGGCCAAAAGTATGTGGACACCTGACCATCACACCCATATGTGGACCTTCCCTAAACTATTGCCACAAAGTTTGAAGCGCACAATTGTATCGAATGTCGTTGTATGGTATAGCATTAAGATTTCCCTTCACTGGAACTTAGAGGCCCAAACCTGTTCCAGCATGACAATGCACCATGCACAAAGCAAGGTCCATGAAGACATGGTTTGTCAAGGGTAATGTGGAAGAATTCGTGTGTCCTGCACCTCAACCCCACTGAACACCTTTGAGATGAACTTGAACACTGCACGACTTCACTAAAACTCTTGTAGATGAATGAGCACGAATCCCCACAGCCATGCTCCAAAATCTAGTGGAAAGCCTTCTCAGAAGAGTGAAGGTTATTATAACAACAAAGAGGGGAAAAAATCTGAAATGGTATGTTCAAAATTGAAAAAATTATGGATGTGATGGTCAGGTGTCCACAAACTTTGGCCATATAGTGTACCTGCCCTGTTATAAGAACACATCTGTCCTCTTAACAGTGGAACTTGTTGCTTTTATAGCCTCATTCATTTCATAAACATAAACACCTGTCTGAAGCTAGACAATTAAACTTAGATTAACCAGGCACATGAGCATGAAATTACTTTGTTTGTGAGTTTTTTATTTTTTCACAAATTCTATTTGAACTTTTTTAATATTCTGGGGAAGGCATGGTGGTGCAGTGAGTAGCATTGCTGCCTCACAGCTTCAGGGTCCAGAGTTTGACCCTGAGCTGAGGTTACTGTCTGTTTTACATGGGTTTCCTCCAGGTTCTCTGGTTCCCCCTCACTCCCCAAAACATGTAATTCCAGACTCTTGTCATTGCATATATTTTTTATTAGTTTCACTGTAGTCGCTGAGTAATTAATATGTTACTGAATAATAATAATAATAACAATAATAACTTAATGCTCTGAAGATTTTATATTCAATCTTTTTTTTTTTTTGCATTTTTATTAAAAATATATAAAATATATTTAATTCATTTTTTATTTTAGCAAAATTATCACTACATCATAACTTTTTTTTTACTAACATTTTTTTTTACTTCACATTATCAACAAATGCATTGCTATTCATTGAAAAATGAAGTTAAAGTGTTCAGTGCGTGTACCCTTGCAGCCCACTCAGTGTGTATTTTACAATAAAGAGCTGCATGGTAATATTATATGGATTACGAGTCCCTTTGTTTCTGGCACTATTTTCCCTCTCTCCAACACCAGCTGGTGTTAACGTATTCCATGTTCATATACAATCAAGACTACCGTAGGTATGTAGGTATTTGGAATGAAAGGACATTCATTCTCTTCTTCTTTTTAACAGAGATACAAGACAAAGATGCAATGCAGTTATTCTGGTTATCTGTTATTACCGGTGTTGTAAAACTGTAATGTTCAGCCTACAAACTTGTGAAAAATGATTCAGAGATGCATTTATGGCTCATCAGTTCTTCAAGTAAGCCTAAGATTTCATAACCATTTAAGCATGCATTTAATCCAACAGAAACTAATTAACAATTTCTTAAGGTGTTGCTTTAAAGCATCTGGAATGGCTGTGGTGTGAGAGCATTATTTTAATGCTTTACTGAGCTTTTCCTCCATTAGCTGGGGGGTTAATGGGAGCCAAGGTCACAGTGTTAATAGCTGACCTGTGTATGACCTGCATTCACAGCACTCTATCTCAGTCCAAACACAGCAGAACCTGTCAAATAATGGCTGTGCAACTAACTGCTGTGACTTCACAAGACCAGATGGGAAGAGCTCTCTGCCACTGACTCACATTAACTTTCACTTCTGAGACCTTGAACATTAGGACAAAGCCTCAAAGATGGATTATAAATTGAATCATCAGCTACTGTATATAGAACATCCAAATTTATAGACAAACAACACAGGTCTTGTCTTACCTATCTGTAAGAAACTGTTTCACAGTTCTCATTCCATTTTAAGGAAAATTAAAACTTTTGTGGGATATTTTACAGGCTGTAGGTGTGGCATGTGTTTTATAAAAATGCTTTTTCCTCAGTTGTTTAACACTAAGTATACTACAGTCACACAAGGTTATAGTTATTGGCATCCTTGGTAAAGATGGATTAAAAAGGTTATAAAAATGTATTTGTGGTTATTTTTTGTGGTAGCTATTTAGGGTAATTGCACATGCAGAGGGAAATCTAACCATTTCGGAAAATATAATAATAATAATAATAATAATAATAATAATAATAATAATAATTAAAAAAACCCTAATCAAAAGTATGTTTTTTAACATAACCATGTCACAATTATTGGCACCCCTAAAAATTCTCATGAACAAAATGTAACTGAAGCATGTTCCCATTTATATTTTGCTTTTTTAAGTTCACCTGAAACTCTTATGTTTAGGTTAGGTTCAACTTTATTGTCATCCATGACTTTCTGTCTTACTGGGGTATAAATATGAGGTATTCATCAGCATGGGGGGAGATTAAGGAATACACAAAAGACATGAGACAAAAGTATCATAAATCATAAATCAGGTAATGAGATGGTTAAAAATGACCATTTTCAGGGCAATAATTATGAAATTTAAAACAACCAGTGTTGTAATGAACCTGCTTGGACTGCTTCAATTAAAGGTTAGATTTCTGTCATATTTTGGTGTGAGATTAAGCTAATTAACCTCAAAGACATTTTTATAACCTTTTTTACTCATCAGTCTCAAGTGTGTCTATAATTCTGGAGCTAAGGAAGGAATTACACACAATGGGCTGTGCTGTTATATGAAAATAATCCATGCTGGGATGGTGTCATACCACTGAAGTGCGCTTATACAACCATGATTTGCCACGATTGCAGTTTTTAATTAATATATGACAAATCATGCTTTTTTACTGTCTTAGTTACATTTGATGTTCTTGAATGCCCATGAGGCAAGTTAGTTTCTGTAATTGCTTATGTTATAGCAGCTATAAAAGGTTGCTGCCTCTCTTCTCTTGCACCTTGTCATGTTACATAGAAACCAGAAAGCACAAATGCCTCTGTCCTGAAGACTCTGCTGTGTTTGGAAACTTACTGACTGTTGTAAAGCACTGATACCTGAGACCCCTTCCATAAAAGTTAAATAAACGTCTCCTAAGAGAAAGCTTCACCACGTAAATGATAAGACGTGTTTCTTTGTTAAACAACAGAACGTATTTAAACTTAATTAATGCACATGCTCTGATTCGAGAATTCAACCTCGCTATGGTATAACTCTGAATAGCTAATGTTAAACAAAATAATACTATTTTCTTCTTATTTATTGGGCCCTGGAAGACATTTTACTGGATATGCTGCAGGCTATGTAGGCCTCTTAATGATATTGAAAAATATTTTATTGCAATTTTGTGACTGTAATAGGACTTGGGAAATACTACAGCTATTTCCCTTCTCAAAGGGAAGGAACATATTGGTCAGGGTGGACACACAGCACATAGTAGACAATTTGGGGAATGGTAACCATCTGCATATTATGGCCTTAACTCAATATTATTGTGTTGAGGCCAATACTGTGATGACTATTACCACATGATGTACTATAATGTAGCCCTAAGTCTTATTTGACAAACAAAACATTTTTAAAATATTTATGGCAAAAATAGATTTATTTTAAATTATTCATTGGGTAAATCTCAATTATGGTTCTTCATATAGTATAATTTGAATTTATGCACTTGGAGTACGATATATTATACAGTATTTACTTGAGATGCAGTGTCACAAGGTCTCCACTCTGTCAGTCTGCAGCTAGGTTGAATGGCTCTTAGCTTTTAGATCCTGGTCTCTAGTCTCTCATCTTGGATCAGCTTGGATCTTTTTGAATCTTGTTCAGTTATAGCTGAATGTTTTTGAGTTTGTTCTTGTAATTTTCATCTCCTGGGTTGGCTCTCCAGTTGGTAGAGTTAGATATATAAAACATACTTGTATACAGAAAAGTACTATGTAAAGTGGGTGTACTTTTTAGGTGACAGAAATGTTTACAGCTTGAAGCGATCTTACCCTGTACAAGCAGTGTCAGTCTGAACTGTGTATTTATTCACATATTTTTTATTCACACATATCATATTATGTGATTTTGTATTAATCAGAAAATGCTGAAATTAATTGGAGCTTTATCAGAAGTGAGCATGGATAAGGTGGAAGAGTCTAAACATCTAGTGTGAGTGTCATTAGAGGCACATACCAAATGTAAATTCAGATTCATACATATGGGGGTACTGGTGTCCATTATACAAAGTCTTGTCTTCAGAAACACTTGCATGTGTGTGCATTGAACTTTGGTGTGTATTGATTACTATAAATGAGAGCAGTGTTCAACTAGAGATCAATAACATTCTCTAATTAAAGAGGTGTGTGGTAGTGTAGCCACAGTTTCAATCAGAAGGGTTTATTTTTGTCACCCTTTGAACAGAGACGCTTAGTAAAACTGTGAGGCCGTGTGTGCATATTTTAAAACAGAGAGAGTGGCTTTATAAATCTACTTACAGAGGTTTGCATACACAAAATGAAAAACAAAAAAAACAATTTATACAACAGGTTATTTAATGCATTAGATTTCATAGATGTCCCTTCATTATTACAAGGAACACAAATAGTCAAATAGCATATTTTAAGATATTAATAGTAAAAAACACATCGTAGCACATAATGTTTTTTGAATTCAGATTCGGTTACAGCATCGAGCTGTGTCACAATACTGTGAAGTGAATTACATTTAAACATAGCTATGTACCATATTTGTTTTCACAAACTCAGTAAGGAGTAGGTTTTTTCTTTTTATGGTTTAACAAAAACTGTTCAAAAAACTAGTAGTCTGGACAACCGCCCAGACCCCCCAAACGGATCTGTGACAAATTGTGTACAAATTTATTTATACACACTGTAGTAATTGTAGATTATTATAGCATCCAACTGACTAAATAATCACTGTCTTTATTTATTATTTTTTTGCCATCAGTTTTTCTTTTAGCCTTTCAGGGTCAGATTACATAGGCTATGTGATTTTAATTGGGGTAGAGGGTAGGTGGGGGCTTAGTGTGGCTAATTATGGCAGCAGAGCAGTAGGGGAATATCAGCCTCTATGTGTGTTGGGGGAATATGCAGGGTGAAAATGTGGGCAAAGAGAGTTTATTAAGTCCATTTTATGTGCATGTATGCGCACACATACAAGGCAGAGAGATAAATGTCCATCTTTGTGATCATATAGTCTATATATGTTCATGCAATTCTTCACTAGGTAAGAGAGGTGACAGGCAGTGACTAAATAATCACACTGAGAGAGCAGTGGACACTCTGGGACACTAATGATGATGATGATGCACTGCTTGCAGTGTTCTCCAGTGAGAGAGGGAAAGGGGTTGTGTCCATTGGCTGCTGATCTGGTCACAAAGAACCACTTTCATTCTCCTGTGCTCTTACTGTCACTCTTATTTCACTCGCTTTGAAGAAAGGGAAAGGAGTTTGCAGTCAGTTGAGGACTGTGTTGTTAGCAGTGGAAGAAAAATCCACATATCTCATCCAACAATAAGGTAAGGGCATGGTCTTGCTAGATTAAATGCATATTCATTGTCTTTTCACATGCATGCAATGCATATAATGTTCAAAATGACATTCACAAACATTTCACTGATATTTTATAATAATGATATACAAATTTTTTTGCAATAACAAATGTAATTGCTTACAAAATACAGCATAAATGCTGCAGCAGTCTGATAATAGTTCCTAAAATATAGCCACAATCAATTAATTAATTTATCAATTAATTAAATTAAGATTAATTTTATTCTTTAACTTATGAATCGTGTCTTTTTTAAACAAAGCATTCTAGGTCTGCTCTGTTTGAGCTGTTCAGAGGTAGGGCAAGCTCTTGGAGTGTTGAATGATCTAACGAAGCTAGCAGAGAGACACTTTTAGGTTAGGGCAAACAATCCCCGAGAGAAGAGACTTGTACCCCAGAAAAGAATATGCCCTTTACAGTATATGTTTTTTAAAATAAAAAAAATTAATCTATTCCTTATACAGCAATGACATATGAGAAAAGGTGAAAACTAAATACAACAACGCTTTTTCTTTATAGTAACGCTGAGTGTATTTAAACAGTCTGAGCTTGACCATGTCTACACCAGCCAAGAGAAGCCAGTGGAGAGAGGAGCTATGCCAATTTCCCAGGAACCATAGGCTCTCTAAGAAAGTACTGCTGAACTGCTGTCTGGTGAGACGTATCATCTCATGGGCCCAGCCTGTTAAAAGAGGTAATTATTTGCTTTGATGTAGTGAAGGTTGTCCTACTGAAAGTGTGTGCAGTATGCTAAAAAAAAAGATTAACCTCCAGTGATGACGTATATTGCTACACTGGAGATGGCCTTTTCCTTTTTGGCTCTGGTAGACTGCACTTTGTTTTGGTACATGTGACTCCCAAACCGAGAAGTTGGACATTAACTTTAAAACATTATCTTTCCAACAATTTCCTTGACAAAGAAATATTTAACTCTTCACAGTGTGAGATTTGATCAGTATATTAGTCGCGCTTTAATGAAACTTCCATATTTAATTTCCTGTTTGAAGTTATTTGCTTTTATATCACAAATTAGGTATTCTTGTATCCCGAGTGTAATTAAGAAAACCTCGGCCTTTAGAAAACAATGGGTTTACTTATTTATTCGCATGGGTTTAATTGGGCAAAACCAAACCAGTAATTAATTGGGATGTATCCTTTGGCACTGACCCACTGTAGATTTGCACATTTGAGACAGAAAGCTCCAGCATCATTCCCCATCTATATAATAGTTGAGACATTCTGATTTCATTATCATATAGAAGCACATTACAGACTCATTAAATGCTCGTTTGCATTACCACTTAGCTTTCCATATGCACTCAACATAAGCTAAGCTTAATAATAAGCAGATAAAAGTGATGTTATTTAACAAAGAAAAACAATGATGATTATTGATATTGAGTCTCCAGTGTCAGCACTTTGTAATGGTCTGCAAAGGAGAGGGTACTGTTTTATTTCCAGATTTCTTGGTAACATCATAAGCTGTGTTTTATTATTATTATTATTATTATTATTATTATTATTATTATTATTAAGTTATTAACTTCAAAAGAGAGGGACAAAGATAGGCTGGTGAAGGAACAGCTGTTTATAGCTGATATACCATAAGTGATAACACAAGCTAACTTGTCTCGTGGATGTTCCAGAACATTAAATGTAACTATAAATGGTTAAAGTTATGATGTTTTGTTCTTTAATAAATTCAAATTTGTAACTATTGACAAATTGCTCTGGTATAACAGGAATACAACATTTCAGGATGTGTTGTCATTGGAAAATATCCAACTTCTGTGTGGTAACGCATCACACTACTCTGGTATTGATTATTTTCCTGTAATACCATGTCCTGCTATGTTTTATTACTTGCATATATAACTCTCTATATGTCTCTCAATTCTCCAACTACTTTATATATGTTTTAATAAAACCTGATCTACTGACATGTGTAGGATATTTGGTTCTCTTAAATTTCTTGCTATATCTACTCATTTAACATATAACACATTTAACAAACTGTGTCTGATTTCCAAACAGACTTAAGCTGTTTGACAGTATTAAAGGCCTATACACATAAACATTGATGCTGACATAATATGGAGCTTTTTTATGTGTCCCTGTATGCTCCTGTATGCTGTAAGTAAATCAGTATGGGTTTTGTGTGGAGAGACATCTGTAATAAACCATGGCGGTGGGTGGGATTTTGCTGGACACTGGTTGTAAATTTAGCATTTGCCATTTGTTAAATGAGTTAGACCAAGGCACAATCCATTAGCCATATCACAGTTGGAATGTGGAATGCTGTGAATGTATTGTATTTATGGCAAATTCCTCAAAGCGGATTGTAAAAATGAACAGTTGACTAAGATGCCATAACACAAAATGGTCATATCAGGATTAATCCTACAAGAAAACTGTACGGTTTACAATTGTAGTTTACAAATGTACAGGATTGTACGGTTAAGATTGTAGTTAACGACATGACATGACAAAAATATCATATCATGGTACATGATACAAAAATACATGTTATGTATCACGATATATAATTTAGCTAACAAACAGCTGGCGAAAATGAAGGGCTTCATTAAAACTATAAAAATTAAGAACTGCTAAACTGTGTTTGATTTTACTTTTATTTAATGTCTACAATAACTAAATTCCTACACTGGTGCTGGTGGTGGTGGTGGGGGGCTAGGTTGCATGCTAGGTTGTATTTATTAGTTATGGAGCAATAAATCATTAGGGCCACTACAAGTGCTTTAAATACTTTTCATTTGCATTAGCGTGAGAGCATGGGATGGGTGGGATGAGGAGTGCACATATATTCATATTTATCCCACCATTTCTCTCTGTTATCCAAGCCTTTGCTCTCTGTAATCACATTGGTGTGGAAAGCAGCTGGATTCTTGTGTCAGGTGCTGTTGTCAGCATTCAACCAGATGACTGAATGAGTTTGTTCTTGCTTTTCCAGTATTGGCTTGTCTCCTGGCAGAAATGTCCTCTAGTGTGCAAAGTATTTAAGTTTTTGCTCAGTGTTTGGATATTCATTGTAAAGCTTTCTGGTCATACAGGGAAACTAATTGAAAAGGTATATAGTGAGGAAAATAAGAGTGAGGCTTCTGGAATTTAAAGGGTTCGTTCATGTCACTTGGAACAGGTTTGTAACATGTATGCCTATAAAGACTGACAGTGATAAAACTAGCTGTCCGAAAATGTTACTGTATCTCTGTAGACAATAACTTAGCTTTTAACCAGAGTATTTCTAACAAACATGCATTAATGCTGACACAGTATTGATCTGTTCACTGCAGATAATGGTGATGAGTTTGAGTGTTCTTGACACTGGTTGTAAATGTAGCATTTCTCATTTGTTAGACTAACTTGTCGTAGATGTTCCACACCATTAAATATAGCTAAAGCTGCAAACTGTTAACATTCAACCTATTGTTCTTTAATAAATAGATGAATTGTAATTGTTGGTAAATTTCTCAGGATGTGCTATATTTGCAAAATAATCAATTTTGAGGTGAGGTTAGTTATTTTTCTGTAGCAGAACATCCATCCTATTTTATTCCCCACTTAATTATCATTTTAAAATAAAGGAAGATTTGTCATTGGTACATGCATAAGTAAATTTATCACATTTTTGCATCACACACATGTATACAAATACATACATATACAATGGTGGTCTAAATTTTTGAGCCCTATATTTTAGCATTTGTGTTTAAATGACTGTGATACAAATTACCTAATTTGAGATACTCTGAACTTTTTTGTATACTCTGAAAATTTTGTGTAAGTATTAGTAGTATAAATGAATCAGGAACTGATTTTCTTAAATGATTAGTTCATTGAGAAATTTTTGAAATTATTTTATTGGAATAATATAGATCCAATCTAACTGAGAAAGACCAAAGTCCAGTTAGGCATTTGCTGTACACAGCATATTTATACAGTTAATACTAACATTGTACGACCCTTTTACCTGTAGGCTTAATTGGTTTACTTTCCAAGTGCCAGTATGATCCCAGTAGGATCTGAATACAAGCACTTAAGTTCCACAAAGATTTAAGTTTCCTTATTTAATTGCCCTTTTGTATCATTTTGCTTTGTCTTGCAGCAGTAATAGTGATTAACCTGTAATAAAACACAAGAAGCTTCAGATATTCAAGAACATTTGACTGGCAGTGTATTTGAAATATGAAATTTTATAGTGTAACTCTTAAAGTGTAAAGCATGTAATTAAATACAGTTTGGTGTTTTGGATTGACGTGTTACAGTATTTGTAGTTTTACTTTCATACATCACAATATTATATTATATTAATACACATTCACAAATTAAAAATCAAATTGCTGCCTAATGATGCCCAGGCAAAGAGTATAACAGTGTCACCTAGCACAGTATCACCACTTGGGTCAGCAAGAGTTAAGGGCCATGCTCAAGGGTGCAATCACAGACAGATCAAATCTAGCAAGCCAGCAAGCAACCAGGATTGCTTAGTCACTCCTAAGATTAATTTTGATTTGACATTTAGCTCTGTATGATTCAGTAGAACATAGTATAACAGCCACACCTGTTCACTGATCACAATGCCCTGAACTCACCAGATGAGGGTGCTATATCTCTGTGCATTACAGACATCTATTACCACAGATCTTAGCAAAGTGTTAATGATAAATTTCTTTACCTTACATTTACCATTAATTTGCAGAATATTACTATTATATTGTCATGAGGCAAGAACACACCCTGAATTGGATGCCAGTCCATCACAGGGCATCATACGCACACACACACACACACACATTCACACATACTTCCTGACCTAGGGGCAATTTAGCATAGCCAGTCCACCTACCAATATGTGGGAGATCAGAGAACCCAGAGGAAACCGATACAGACACGGAGAGAACATGCAAAACTCCGCAGGCAGTTTTACACAGTAACCAGGCTCTGGAGCTGTGAGACAACAGTGCAATCCACTGCATTTCCATGCTGCCTTAGTAAACTTCCAGAAATAGCCATTCATAAGTTTTTAGTGAGTGACTTTTTGTCCACTAGGTGGCATTGAAGTAACAGGACTGCAATGAATCTTGCAGCTCAGACTTGCTGGTTAAAATACACCATATAATATTACTATACTGTTTTTATTTTATCTGAGCCTGACACATCATCTGTGAAATTCAGAGGTTTGTTGTGATAAAACTGGTTTACAAAGATCATAAGTAAGACATTACTCAGTGAATTTTGTATATTGTGTTTACTTATGAAATGTATATAGAGGTCAGTAATAAAAAGGAATGCATGTTAAATTTAAAAGGTAGAAAACAATCTATGAATATTGCAACATTAGTTTAATTTTATGGATTCTACACACATGCATACAAATTGAAACATTAACATTCTGGTGTGAATTAGAAGCCCCCTGGCTATTAGTCTTTAGCCCCAGGCCCCATCTTCAGGGCCTGTACTGTTGATAAACGGCTTCTGTGTGCTGATTACGCTTGCCAGAACTGAATGAATAAATGATGATCGCATGAATATGGAGATATCAGTGACAGCCTTGTTGTCATTTGGCCCCACTGACTAGAATGGAGCAAATATTGCAATATTTACCAGTTAAGACTGTACATTAGTAGTGTGTGCAGTATATGCCAAATAGATCTATTATTCATCCTAATGTTGCCTCACTTCGAAAAAAGGGCAAATAATTAATCTTAGGTATAGTGTAGAGATGATAAAAACAAATGGCTTCATATTAAAATTCATTACAGGAATAATGATATAAGCATCTCACATCTGCAGAGTGTTGCTTTAAGTGTGGATGCTTTACTATTATAGCAGGTAATGGCATAAGATTTACAATGTGTAAAGCCTCTCCAAGTTAGTAACACTCACTATTTGACATTGTGATCTTAATGCTATCAGACAAAAAGGGGATATATTTCAGTCACAAACACTACTTCCACCAAATTCTATGTGAGTGCAATTATATCTAATGGCATTTCCTTGCACTGTCTTAATGACTGAAGTGTAAAATTAATTAAAGAATAAAACATGGCTGGGCACCACCATGCTCCTTGCAAATGCTGCTTGAAAGTAATCAATGACAGAGTGGTGTTATTTTCCAATGACAGCACATCCTGAAGTTTTTCCTTTTAGTTTTTCCTATTCCTTTTATAGCACAGCAACTTGACCGCTTTCATCTACAAGGCGTTTCCATCCGCAGAACTGCCACTTACTGGATGCTTTTTCTTTATTGTACCATTCTGAGTATACTTTAGAGACTGTTGTGTGTGAAAATCTCAGGAGATCAGCATTAGTAGAAATACTCAAACCAGCCCGTCTGGCACCAACAATCATGCCACCCACGGTCATTTTTCCCCACTCTGATGGTTGACGTGAAAATATTCGAAGCTGCTGGCCTGTATCTGCATGAGTTTATACACTGCACTCCTGCCACATGATTGACTGATTAGATAATTGAATGAA
Organism: Pangasius sanitwongsei; assembly: GCA_037576675.1. NCBI lineage: Eukaryota > Metazoa > Chordata > Actinopteri > Siluriformes > Pangasiidae > Pangasius > Pangasius sanitwongsei. Next base: position 15,131,815 of record CM075006.1, on the reverse strand, counting down.
TGAGTAGGTGTATAGGTGTTCCTAATAAAGTGCTCCGTGAGCGTATGTAAAAACAATTGAATTGCGTTTTATACGCTAACAAAGTCCCTCTGGTTTTTCTTATCCCCCTGTGGTATAATAGTTCTGACTGTCTCTTTTGTTATTTACCTTATATATAAATAAGTTAAATACAGTATGTGATGCAGGGCACATTTGCATAGAAAAGCATCACTGTTACATCATAATCTGAATTTGTTTCTTGGTTTTTAAAACTGCCTGAATTATTTTCTAATAAAGTGAGACTAAAGTTAAACCAAAGTTTAAATAATTTACCCAACGGATTAATCAATTATCCATGTTCTTTACTTAAAGTAAAGAAACATGAAAGTACAAGTCACTAAAAATTTGTTTAAATACTAATGCTTACTTACAAAATATTCATGGGTACTTAAAGATTAAGTACACATACTAACAAAATAAGTATGCATATTAAAAATGTAAGTATGTACTTACAAATATGCACAGCTAAAAAATTGAGTATGCTTGGAAGTGTGCAAAATAAATATAAAGTCCAGTATGTTTTCATTTCAGAAGATTTTATCTACATCCGTAAGTCTAGAAGGTTAAAGTAAGATTTAGGACATGGGGAAGCTCTACTTTTTCATGGGTGCCAACAACATGGGGAACAGTGTGTTTTATTAAATGAACATCTATTGGAAATGGAATCAAATGGAAATTTGATTGAAACAATATCTCAGTACACATGTTTCTGTTCTAAGAGAGTCATCCAAAAACTAGTATGGGGTAGTATTGTGGTCAAACCTTGGGTTTTTAGTATTTCTTAGATGTATGTTTGAGCATCAGAATCATACTGAAACACTTAATGTATTCAATCATCTTCATCAACAAATTTGTCCTGGTCAGAGTCACGGTAGTCTCACAAGTCAGACCATTAGTTAACCATTATGTGGCATGTTTGCAAGGGGTGGGACAAAACTGGGGAACCTATCAGAAACCCATACAGGCCCAGGATGAATCTAGAAACTCTAGGAAAGAAAGCCGAGCTGCAGATTGAACCAGCAACCCTTGGAACAGGCAGGAACAACACTACTCATGGCAGCAACTCATCACTGCAGTTGACTCAAATTAAAGCTTCCTAACTCACCAAATGGAATAATTAACTAAGCAGTGTTTATTTGATCTATTAATACATAGATGTCTTTAAGAATAGAAACATGAAAGTACAAATCACTGAAAATATGTCCAAATACTAAATAAGTATGCTAGATAATAGGCATTTTTAAAAAAGTTGTACACAAACAAGTATGTATACATAAAAAATAAAAAAAAACTAGAAAATAAGAATGCATGCTACATTTTTGAGTATGCATACTTAAAAATCAAGTAGCCATACTAGAATTTCAAGGGTGCATGTCAAAATTTCAACTCTGCACACTTAAAAATGAATTTGCATAAAAGTGTGCAAAAATAAATATACTCGCATATACTTTTTTTTTTTTTTTTTTTTAAGATCTGACCCATGTCTGGCAAACTCTGGGGTTAAATTAAGATTTAGGTCATCTAAAAACTAGTATAGGGCATTTCATTTGTCAAACCATACGTTTTTAGTGTGCATTTTTATAATATGTATTTTTAAAAAGTAAAAAAGTTGTACACAAAATAAGTATGGACACTTAGAAAAATAAAAAAAAACCTAAAAAAATAAGAATGCATACAAAAATTTTAAGTATGCATACTTGGAAAATCAAGTAGGCATACTAGAAAAATAAGTATTCATACTTACAAATCAAGTATATGTACTAGAATTTTAAGTATGCATGCCAAAGTTTTAAGTCTGTACACTTAAAAATAAGTATTCAAAATAAATATACTCACAAAATCCATTATTATTATTTTTTTTAAAGATATGACCTATGTCTGTCAAACTCTGGGGTTAAGTTAAGATTTAGGACATGGTCTAGATTGCCTTCTTTCATGGCTGCCAACAACATGGGGACCGTACTGTTCACTGCATGTTTTAATAAATGCACATCTAAACACTGATATCATGGAAATTTGATTAAAATGATATTTCAGTACACATGTTTCTGTTCTAAGGGAGTCCTCTAAAAACTAGTATTGGGCATTTCATTGGTCAAACCTTACATTTTTAGTATTCCATATATGTCCGTTTGAGCATCAGAATCATCCTGAAATGCTTAATTTATTCAATCATCTTCAGCAATAAATTTGTCCTGGTCAGAGTCGTGGTAGTCTCACAAGTCAGACCATTAGTTAACTATTACGTGGCAGGTTTTCATGGGGTGAAAGAAAACTGGGGAACCTCTAGGAAAACCACAGAGGCCCACAACGAATCTAGAAAAGAAACCAGAACTGAGGCTTGAACCAGCACCCCTTGGAATACAAAGCAACAGCACTACGCACGATGCCAACTTGTCACTACAGCTAACTCAACTTAAAGCTTCCTAACTCACCCAATGGATTAATTAGGCAATGGTAACTTGATCTATTAACATATAGATGTCTTTAAGCATAGAAACATGACAGTACAAATCACTGAAAATATGTACAAATATTAATTAATGAGTATGCGAGATAATAGGCATTTTAAAAAAAAACTTGTACACAAAATAAGTAAGTATACGTGAAAAAATTAAAAAACTAGAAAATAAGAATGCATACTAAAATTTTAAGTATGCATACTTAAAAATCAAGTATGCATACTTAAAAATCACGTATGCATACTAAAATTTTAATTATGCATGCCAAAATTTTGAGTCTGCACTCTTTAAAAATAGGATGAATCTAGAAACTCTAGGAAAGAAAGCCGAGCTGCAGATTGAACCAGCAACCCTTGGAACAGGCAGGAACAA
>CM075006.1:15105166-15125319 GCA_037576675.1 Pangasius sanitwongsei | reverse complement strand
AATACCTTTGAGCCCCTGAAAATGGAGGTACTTTGTTTAAAATGGCTGTAATTCCTAAATGGTAAATGCCATATTTTATCTTAAAATAAAGCTGAAAGTCTACACTTCGATCACATCTTGATTGTTTTTTTTTTTCAAATCCATTGTGGTGGTTTATAAAGGCAAAATCACAAAAACTCCGTCATTGTCCAAATACTTCTGGACCTAACTGTATATTTTGTTGCTGATGTTGTCTTATAAGAGCAGGTCCTAAAGGGTTTTATTCTTCTTATACCACAGCAATTTGCCACCGATTACAATTTTTAATTACACATACTTTTTATCCATTTATAGTTACATTTAATGTTGTAGAACATGCACTCAACAAGTTAGTTTCTATTACATCAGCTATAAACAATCATTGTCTCACCAGCCTCTATTTTTTCTCTCTCTCTTAAATTTAAAAAGGTAAATAAAGGCCAGAAAGCACAAAGCCCTCTGTCAGGAAGAATTTCTTGTGGCAGAAAGCCTAAAGGAACAGCTTTAGCTCTGACTGTTAGAAAGTGCTGATGTTGAAGACTCCTTCCATAAACATTAAACCTCTCCTTATATTAAATAAATTTCTCCATATAGAAAGCTTACCCATATCAACAATTATATATAATTATTAATATTTTATTATTAAATATTATATTATTAAAAATATTAATAATACTAATTATTTAGCATTTATTATTAGTCTTAGATAGCTTTTTGTAGCACATCCACCATACAAGTGAACTGAGAGAGAGTTTACAGGAGCCACTGTCTGAGCTGGAGACATGGACAGGTACTATGTGTACTTGTATTTTATGTACAGAGAAAATCGTATGGATAGATCCAAAGGGAGCCGTCTCTTACCAAGCTTGACACAATCTTTAATAGAATTTTCAAGCCAGTGTCTGCACAGTATTTCCTCCTGAAGACTGGATGCGTACCTTGGTGTATTTCCTTGTCAGCAGAATATGAAGCGCCTTCTTTTAGGTGTTATAGGGTTTACTGGGATTCAATTGTAAAGATGGTGTTTGTAGAGGTCATCTCCTTTCTACTGGAATGTCGAAGCTGTAGCAAGCAAGCTGTCAAGTGTGTGATAAGTTGGAGTGATGAATGTCATACTGAAGATAGGATTAAGGTGTCATTTCCTGACTAAAACTTACTGGAGTTTTCATACACTCATGAATACTGATAGAGTGTATAGAGGATTGAACTACAGTACTGGATACAAATGAATCACAGGAATAGTCTTTCTTAAATGCAGATCTTATACTGATTTAAAACCTTTCCAAAGCTTTTAAGCAATATTAGTGACTATCTTTAATCAAAATCACAGTCAGAGTCATAATGCATGGCCCTGATAACTGGAATCACAGTTGATCCTGTGTCTCACTATCTGTAAGTGCAGATGATTGTTTAGATTTCTAAGACAGAATGGCTCTGGTGTTTAGGTTTAGACTGGTCTGGTCTGAGGGAATGTAGGTTGACACACAACTCCAGTCCTGCTGCAAAGGTTCAGCTAAACAAATCAGGCCATGGAAAAACTATGTCTGCACCAGCCGGCCCTTTTCAATGTGGATTATACAAGCTCTGTTTTGGCAGGTATTTCCATTTATACCTTTTTAGCATCAAAGAGAAAACCAGCTTCATCTGGTGTCTCTTTACCAAAGCTCAGTTAAAATAAAAACACCAGACATAGAAGAATCTTAGCTTATTTATCATCCATGGAAACAATGGGTGACCTTAAAGAAGTGTTTTCTGCTCCATGATATATTTGCATTTCCCAGTTTAGAAAATGTCATCTTTTCCTTTTTTTATCAGTAATAAAACAATTTGGAACAGACGTATTTACGTCACTGCAGACTGACTCCAGTCCATTTATAAAGGGAGTCACTTGAGACATCTATGCAATAGGTGGCAATATACATATAAAACATGGACAGGCAGAGTAGCAGCCCATATTCTGTTCCCACAAATTGCGTCTCTTGTGTTAGGATGGCTAGTAGTTTTTACTCACAAACTACTCTAACTGTTGGGCGATTAAAAGGCAGTTTGTGGAAAATCAAGATCAATATCCAGACAATGAGTTTTGACAGAATGTAGTTTGGGAAAGCTACACTATATGGCCAAATGTATGTGGACACCTGACCATCACATCTATATATACACATCTATATGTGCATATCTATTACAATCCCTAAGGCACACATCATGCAAAGGTAATTAAGTGTGCTTTATCACCAACCACTTGAACTGTGTTATTAGAAGTGCTATGTGCTGGGTGCCGTTGTATATCCAGTTTTAATCATATCCAGATCCCTGACCAAGACAAACACAGCAGGCTGCCAAGAGCAGTGGCATCTTATTGGATGTTAACAAATTCATCATAGCTCATTTTCAATAGATTTGCAGTCATTGCATCTGTCACAAACATTTCACATTAAGAACGTGAACAGACAAACAGTTTATAACTTTTTTTTTAAAAACATTTTAACATTTATAATAATATTATATGGATCTCTGGGCTCTGAAACTAGTCTAAGCAATATTTACCTAATTATATTTGTAATATTTTTATAGAAATAAGATAGCCCTTGGTGATTTTCTCATTTTTAATAATGATTGGCAATATTCTGTAGTTTTTTGCTGATACAATTATAATAGTAAATGCAGTACTGTCTACTCAATATGCATTCATGAATTATATTACTGTATTTAATGTAAAATCTTACTGTTAAAAAAATCCTTTACCTTCAGTGTTTATATCTTAAAAATGAATTTTATTTTTTAAATGGATTTCATCTAATATACTCTTTATTTATTTCAGTGTGAGGGTCACCTTGTGTAGAGTACACATCCCCATGGCGTAGGCCTTCCTGCCCATTGGTTTTTAATTTCCCCAGATAAGTAATAAATTCAACAAAGCATCTGCATAACAGGTTTAATCAAATACCAATACATTACATTAGGAAGGCTGTCTGAGTGTGAGGCAAAGCTGTGCCATTATTGGGAAGGTCATACTTTTAGCAATGTCATTGTATTTACAGCTTTAATTCCCTTAGCTGTCAGATGAAGCAACATCTCCATTGCTGTGATGACAGGCTCATTTGGAGAACTGCTACATGATCTGTGCCAGAGTGCAATGCGTAGAACCTAAGCACTGGGGCCATCCCTTGGGCTTCTATTCTCAGTCAGATGATGAAATGGTAACCTGTAATGCAGATGCCTTGCAAATGAATGGCCAGAAGTATGAACAGGCAGTGAGAAAGGTGTGAGTTTTATATCTTTGCAGCAATGCTGCATGTCCAAGCAAAATTATTTTATGCATTTTATGTTTAAATACAGGTTTAATGGTTTTGCCACTAACAATTAATTATCTTATAATCTCCTAAATGTTAAAACCTGAAATAGCATTTCAGTATTAAATGTGGAGCACATTAGCCAAAGGGTTACCAAATGCAAAATCTGCAGTGAGCTGTAATGGCCTGAGAAATACTTTATGCTGAACACAATTGCACTCATTCATCAAAGTTGCATAAAAAGGAGCACAGAGAATGACACAAATGAATCGGTGTATGATTCAGAACCTGTTGTACGTCATCAAAACAATGATTGTGATTTGAACGCAATTGATGAATCAGCTTCATCTGTGTAGATTCAGGTCCCTTGTTTACATGTCATATGCCCCAATTTAGCCTTATATACACCTAATTTACATGAAACAGTTCCTAATTTATACAGGTTTTGGTATAGCGAGCCAATAAAAAAGAAAGCATTCAGCAAGCTATACTTATCCAAGACCCAAAGAAGGACGTAAATGGAGAGGGGACTGAAGTGCATTTCAGTGACACTGAGCAAGAAATGTTTCGATGTTTTGGCAGCCAGATAAATGGTATAAATTTGTTACAACACTGCAATAAAATAAAAAGCAACTGTTCAAGTTTCTGTTGAGCAAAGGATAGTCCAACTTTTGTTGCTTGCAGTCCTTTGGTTTTTGGAAATTAATAATATCATGTAGGTCTAAGTAGGACAATTATGGAAATGTGCTTTGTTGGTATATAAAACTGTTTAAGGCTGAAATCAGGTATAAAACTGAACCACTTTCTAACCTCATCAGGAGTTAGTTATATGGTTATGTGTTTATTCATTTTAGAACTTGATTAGGCTGACATCAGTTTTAATTAAAGCATTATTTATAAATATATTTGAGCCAAGTTTCCATTCTGAGTAAATAAACAAATCCTTATTTCATGTAAAGAAAAAGCTGAAAGAAATTAGTCAGACAAGTAAAAGCAGGTTACCAAAATGAAAAAAAACAATGCATATGGCATGTTTTATTGTTTATATGAAATTGTGTAATAACCACATAAAACATTCAATGACATCCAAGCTTGTTGGAATAGTTTGCCTGCCCAGTAAGACTCACATCCCAATCAGAGCTTCAGGGTGCCTCTTGTATGCAGATGTGCTTATTACTAAAAGGAAGTACTAATGAACTGATAAAGAGCTCATGTCTGTGCCTTTGATTCACAGTTACATTTTGTTACTGAACCCCATCTCTTACATTTAGTATGAAGTTCCCATGTATGCAATTGTGATTATTTTATTGTTATTACTTACTGGCTACTACTAAATAATGCATTTGTTATAATTATTTGTGATATCGATAGTAATATTTTGATTATTTAACTGAAAAGCAAACATTTTTCAGGTTGTTAAAGTATTACGCTCAATCTTATACACAGTCCAACCAGCATTTGAGACATTTACCAATTTGTCAACTCCTAATGAATAAGGAAACTGTTGGTCAAATATTTGCACACCTGTTTTATGATCATATTATGACTACTCAACTAAGATGAATAGATTTTTTTTAAAAATCATGCAGTACATTAGCATCAATCCATCACTCTAGTCTATTTTTTCTCTTATAGTTTCCTTGTCTTTGTGTAGACCACAGGAGTTGGTGAACTAAATTAGCAGGTTAACAGACCAAACCCTATCCTTTTCAGATAATGTGTCCAATTTTGAGAATACTGTGATAGATTTGGATTGATGAGTGCATTTTTTTTTCCAGTGTGGGAAACAGTGTTTAATATCTTTCCTTGGCCAGAGGGGAAGGAGAGAAGTGAGTGTTTGGATTTAGCAGAATATAGAGCTGCACTATCTTGAGGAATGATGGATAGATAAGCTGTAGTCATTATCATTGTTCACAGCCTTAAGGTCCTCATTACCACACCACACAATCTCTCTCTCTCTCTCTCTCTCTCTCACACACACACACACACACTATTTTATGTGCCATTGCTTATAATAAATTTGAATTCTTCTTCTTTTTAATGAACACAGTCACACTAATATACAGTAAGTTTGGGTGAGCTGTAATATAATTATAGAGACTGCAGTGCTTATATATAGATGCAGCTGTACTGGGAGTTTTTTTTAATAAAGAAAAGATTAAACATGTTCACAACATGTTCATAAACATTTTAGGTCTTTCTCATTGTCCAATCATGGATATTAACGTATCCAATCATGGGGCTTTAAATTAAGTGCTTTATTAAGGGCAAGTATGCTTTTTTGGTGAAACTGTTACTATAAGACTGTAAGTTACTGTAAGACTATAGAGTTGATATTAGACAGTATTATTGTCACCTATAAGACAAATAAAGATGTGCACTACAAGTGCCTAATTAGTGTGATCCAAATATGTCTTTTTCAGTTTAGGTTTTTAGGTTTCTTTCCAATAAAATAAAAACACACAAACATTTCTCAATTATACCTATTTTCCTACATAGACCTTCTAACTGTATTTAACTTTAACCCATTTCTTGAGGTTTAACCAAAAATGTTAATACAGAGTGTTACTATACAAATTTGTTTGGTGGTGTACATGATCAAATTAGTGCTAGGAAATGACCTCAGATTCAACTACATCAAAACGAGCCTTTAGGGAAAATGACCACAAACCTTACTAGGGTTGGGTTGTGCACCTTCATATTTAGTATATAACGTTCATATATATTTAAACAGCCTATCACACACCTCATATATCAGAATAATAGCCAAGAATTTAAAGGGAGGCCCCTGCATTTGATTTTAGTCCATAAACTAATGACGGATGCATTTGGCTTCATCACATGGTTCTGGCCCTGCTTTGGGATTTCATTGGGTTTGTAGTAAACAGCTGGAGACCAGGCTATTTTTTGGCCACTGATGACTCTCTGCATAGTCTGGCAGACACTGAGCATTTGCCTCAGGGATGTTCTTGCCCAGCTGTGCCTTAGCTAAAGCTATAAAAGGTCTGGCATCAGCTGTTGTGGCGCTTAGCAGTCTGAGACTGCAGATTAAACCTCTGACCCATTTTAACACCCAAGTATTACATTCTGAAGGCCATGAGCTGTTTCTAATGAAATAAAATTTAAAGTTCAAAACATTATAATTTTCATACAGCTTTTCATTGCATTTTCTCTGTTACTTACTTTCAGTTAAGTTGCTTAATTGTTCAGCTTTGGTGTTTTGGTGCTTTCTGCAATGAAAGTGTTTATAGGAGGTAGGTGATGGACACTGCACTCGGGTCTCAATTCAAACAAAATGAAATCACAACTGCTTTTATCTAATATCTCAATGTTTAGGCCAATAACATATGTGGCTATGTCATTGCAAGTTTAACCAAAGTTTGCCTATTCTAAACTAGCTGCCTGCCTCGTGTCTATGTGAACAGCAACCAGTGCAAAATTCAAGTTAAGCAGTGTTTAATTACATTAGACCCATGCTTCCAAACAGATTGCCTTCAATTACGTATTAATACAAATGGGTGCGGCACAAATGACGTCTACACAGACTCATCTACTGTTCAATTTGCTTTGACTCTCTTTAAGAAAATCTGAGCAATGCAATATAAGGGTTGTGTGGAAGAAGGGAAATATTAATTGGATCTGTGTTAGTATTGGTCCAGAAATAGTATAAAATCCTATCAACAACAAAGAAAAAAGCATGGAAGCTGCTCTGTCTAATTGTCTAATGTTGGAATAAAGTTGTAAAGCTGGTGTTAGCTGTATCACCAGTTACACAATGTATGCCATGTCTAAGGATCAGTCTGTTGTGATTGTACACAGAAGGGTTACTCTGAGCACTCTGTCTTATATTGTAGCTCTCTATAGCACTCTGGGAATTGAACAGCAATGTGCATGCAAAATGGAAAAGAAAACATTACCCATTTGTTAAGTGATCCTTAGCTGAGGACAGTGCTAATGTCTGTATAATTTGATGTGTCTGGGTGTCTTGGCCTTTTGTTGAGAAATGGTTTTGTTACAGACAGTGTTAACACTCAGACTGTGGGCAACAGTTTAAAATGAAAGGAACGCACATTAGAAAGGCAACCATGATGTTTTATGTAGTCCCTATGTATCTATGATAAGTATAAAGCTGATTTTTGCATCATTTTACTTCTCTCACTCTTTGGCAGGTACATATTTTTTATATTTAATTTTCTGCATTTTATTAGGAAGCCTTCTCTGAGCTGTTTTTGTTCACAGCTAAAATGGGAGAAAAATTAAATGCAATTTAGTCAACAGGCAGTATAAGTTAATGTTTCATAATAATTTATTCATGCATTATTTATTTTATATTATTTTAACAAACAACATTCTACGTACCTTTCCCTCTCAAAGTATCTATTGTCTTTCTCCTCCTAAAGACCTTTAAGTTCAGGAATCTATAAAAATATCACTTGCTGTGCCCAGTAACCTTTTTAAAAATCACAAGGACAGTGATTCTTTTTACCTTTCTTATGCTGTCTTTGGATCTTCATCTCTGTGGTTCACATGCTCTTGCTGTGCCAGTGGCCAGATGGGTCAGGGTGTGCGGCTGTGGGACACAGGACGTGCCTTTAATATTTCAGCACGAGGCTCATGTGGAGGGCTTTGCTGCTGCTCGTTACCTTGAGGCTAGAGTAGAAAAGCAGAGTGGAAACTAGGCCAGGAAAACAGGAGTCCTGCACTCATACGTCAGCAGTCCATTGCTCCATTTTGAAGAAGTCTACAGTAGAGAAGGTGGCATGGGCTTGGCATTGATCACATCTTCTAAACAGATATCTGTATATGTAAGACACAGAGGAGTGGTAATACTACGAATGAAGTCTAAAATCCTGAAATGTCTTCTCGTGACTCAGGTATTTAAAGTATCTGAATTATCTTCAGTATGTGAGAATAGTGACATTTGTTTTTCCCCACCAAGGTCATAAATATGGTTGATCTTTTGGGGGTTTTACTCTATAAGGTGATGGAATTGCATTATGTTTCACATACATCATGCTTTGTGTGTGTATGTGTGTGTCACCCTGCAAAAGATGACCCATTACAGTGATGTATGAGTGCTGGGTCAACACCAAATGTAGTGGGATCCAGCCAGACAGGAAACCTCTGTGTAAATAGCAAGATAATAGCAAGTATACATTTTGATGATGGTGCTTAATGTTTACATCTTCTTTACAAAGCTGTTTATTTTCTGCTGCTATGTCATTCTTTGGTGGAATGCTGGTTGTAAGCGGGAACGTCTTTCTTGTCTAAAAATGTGCAGCTTATTTCTGAGCAATAAATGCTTTACTTATATGCTGTGTTATGAAATTGCAAAATAACTGCAAATTGCATTCTTCTGGCCTCAAAGGTTAATGAAACATTATATCATGCTCTCATTGTAGCTTCTGTGAATGTTCCTACACACTATGAATCACAACACATACATATTATCTGAAATATTATGATTTATATAGTATAATTACTCTGCTTTCTCTAAGATTGGGTACAGATTTGAATAGATTGAGTTCAGAGTGCCAAATTCTGCTTCTGCATATCTCACTGAAGTTATCATTCTTTTTGTTTTGACTGACTGAATTGTGTGTGAATTGTGTGTGCTTTGTGTTTATTGTTTCCATTATCAACTTCAATCAGTATAAGTTCTGCTGCTTTCTATGCATGAGAATAAAGGCTTCCAATGATGTGTTTGTCACTTTGATTTTTTTTATATTCTGTGAAATACAAAAAAACAGACACTGGTATGTCAAACATTGATCTGTGAAATGATAAACTGTTCAACTTGCCTGAGAACTGATGGTGTGTGTGTGTTATTCTGTAGGGCTCAAGTCTATTTATGGAAAAGAAAACTTTTCCTCATTCTGGAAAATTGGTTGCACCAAAGAAACAGGCAGGGATCTAAATCCTCATGGAAAAAGCTCTCTGTTTTGAGAGGGCTTGAAACAGGCTTTTCTCTAACAGAAATGACCTGCAGGATTCAGAATTCTTTTACATTGAACACAAAGCATCTCATTTCATAGCTGAGTGATTTCTGTGTGTAGTCGTTCCACGAAGAACGGGAGTGTCCACTCGTATTTGAATAGAAACACATTAATGTAATAATCAGAAGAGAAGGCTGAGGTTTTGTTAGATCGGAGATCAGAAAGTGTCTGCAGGGTTGATGTAATTGAAGTTAATGACAGCACTCATGGAGAGAAAGGCTGATGATAATTGAAGTCGTGATGATTAGTGATGAAGGTGATGCACCACTGTTTTTTTTAAGAGGCAATGTAAAATATGAAATGCTCCAGACTGTCCATCATTATCAAGTTTGACCTTGGGCACTTTTTATTATTTTTTTATATTATTTTTTTTAATATAGTCTTCCCTTGTTGCTCTTTGTGACTCCCCTCAAATCTGTTTATGTGTGTTTTTTCTCTTTTCCTCATATGCTTTGGATCATTATCTCCCTCTTGCTCTTTCTCTTCTTGTCCACCATCCTTTCCTTTTGTATTTGTCTTCTCACTCCCTCTGTTTTCCTATCATGTGGAATTCCTCTGCTTTGGCGATTAAAGTATTGACTGTGTAGATGAAACATTTGCCAGGTACAAGTGGTTCAGATCCAATCAATTTCCAAAAGAGCAATTTATTTATAAATTATTAGAAGTAAGGAAAATAGATTTTATACACTAAATTAGGATTTAATCCAGGGATTGACATATCCACCTCCAGGTACTGAAGACAACTTTGTGTCATCCAAGTCACTGGATTCAACACTTCAGCATGAATCTTGGAGTAACAATTGATGGCCAGCTAGCACTCACAGACCACACTGTAGTAATCTGGTGATTTTGCAGGTTGTTCTGTGTAAATAACATGAGGAAGTTAAACTGTACCAGTTGGAATATTTTACACAACTCCTCATGGATGCACTCATCATCTTGTGGCTTGTCTCATATCTCTGCTTTTCAGTCTACCAGCTTACGCTTTTGGCCTTTCCAAAAAAGTAACTGGCATCCCATATGGGCTGAATGCTTCCTTCCTTATGCTCAGTGTTACTGGAAGAGGCTCCGGACCCAACATGACCCTGCCCAGAATAAAGTGCTTAGTGAAGATGAATAAATGAATGTCTCTTTATCTCACTTTGCTCACTCTCTGTAGCTACTCATGTCAAATCATTGATCCTAATCATTGGAGCTTCTCCATTTACATAGAGCCACTCCATAAGGCACAAATTATGTCCTGATTGCGACGGCATTTGGTGATACCACCGTCATATGGTTGAGGTGGTATCACCAGACACCTGATTCAGACACTTCACCAGACACATGATGGTGGACTGAAATGGCTCGTTCACTCTGCATTTTTTTCCACACAACAATGGCTAAAGAATCAGCTGTTACTAAAGCAGCTAAACATTGCGGTCTCACCCTCTGTGTGTGTATGTGTGTGTGTATGCGTGTGGCTATTTAGATATGTTCTTGTTTATTACTGGGTTAATTTTGAACTACATCAATGTTCCCCAGAACCTGACCTATCAAGTTCATACAGGCATGTTGTTGGATTGCATTTGATTTTATGTATTTTATTTTATGACATGCAAAGTCATAAAAACCCAGTATAAATGCTAAGCCTGCCCTGAAACCTTTCAAACGAAGCCATTTGTGTAATTTGTTCCACAGATGTTCACTCATAGATATATATTTTGCACTAATATTTTGCACTAAACTGCTTTGTGGCTAATGTGTCTCTCACACCTGAACCCTCATGTACTTTTTCAACTCATTTGTAAGTCACTTTGAATAAAGTCATCTGCCACATGAATAAATGCATATAGATGTACATGTAATTATCTTTATTTTTAGTTTTTATTTACCTCATTTCTCAGTGCACACTCCTTATTTCTCTCATCCTGTCTGATCAACTGTCTCCTGTTAGAACTTTGGTTCTCCTTTGAGTTAATGCATCAGTTGCTTGCTTCTTGTCAGCTCACTCACTCAACTCAGTCCTACAGATAAGCATAGGTGTTCTATAAGAACAGCTCCATTATCAGCTGTCATTGCTGATTCATGAGCTTTGATTCTTTCCCAAGTGCCACTCTTTCTATCCCTCCACCCCTCTCCTCTCCTCTCCTGCTCCTCCCTCCCTCTCTCTCCCTCCATTCCGAGGCCGTGCCGGTCCCTCCTCCCCAGCAGTGGTCAGGGGGAGGCTGAAAGCACCACAGATGGTTCTGAGCCACATGAGCAGTCAGACTACTACGAAAGTGTGTATGTGTGTGAGAGATAGGGAGTGTGAGAGCTTGGAGCACAAGGTGTGAAAGCGCAGTGACAGCTGCAAGAGCCGGGGCTACTGCGGGCTTAGAGACAGGCACAGCTCTGAAGGAGAGAAAGAAGGAGAACTCGGAACCTCTGGGAAATATTTATGAGAGGAGACGCAATGCCGTGCAGTGCCATATGAGCGTTCCACCTCCTGTACACGCACACAGCAGGCCAAGTCTACACGCTGGGATCACGGCTGCAGGGGGGAAAGTTTTCTGACACAGAACCTACAGAGAAACGAACAGCAAGCAACAGCTTTGGCAATGAGCTGCAGGAAGAGATGTAAGAGGGAGATCCTAAAGTTTGCCGGGTACCTCTTCAGATTCATCACCGGCACACTTAACGCAGGTAAAGTTTGGAGCAGTTCCTTCACTGATAGAAGTTTACACCACATACCTTTGCTGATTAGAGTGATTACTCTTGTGCACATAGCTTGCTATAAGTGTCACTGTAAAAGGTAGTTTTACTTGGTTATATATATTCTGAGTGCATTTGGGGGCTTGTTTTAAATTCAGCTGCTCTGTGAATGAACATATTTTTTGCATATCATAAGCTAATACAATGCACACAGTGCACGAGTCTGCAGGCAGAGTCAAATCTGATTCTGACCTTGTTCATTACCGAGCCCTTCCATCATAATTGCTTTAATTAGGTCAGTGAATGACTTTGATTGAATTATGATGAGGTAAACAATCTTGCATCATCATTTGCTGAATATAAACTAAACCACTGAAGACACACATATTGCAGTAACCTTACTGGGAGTTCTCCAGTTGTTAAAACATTCCATTATTGGTTATTTTATCGCTGTCATCCCTTGTCAGTGTTTTCACTGTGATTTATTGTGAATGTAAATATGTACTCTGTGATATACTGTAAATATATTTTTTGTTCCAGGGTTTGGGCAGTATATCATATTTCAGAAATGGATGGGCTTGTTGTTAATTCATGAAATAAATCAATGATCATGTAGTGGCCATATTGACCTTGACATATGGTTTGTATTACCATAACTCAAGCATAGCTCTCAATCTGTGAAGAACTGATAAATTATGATAGAATGGGTTTCACTAAAGATAATCCATGACTACACCTGAATCTTTGCACTGTATGTGAACTGTAGAAACTTGTGCTTGCTGTAATGGAAGGTGGTCAAAACGCTACATCAAAATGCTCCGTTGTACTGCTGTATTAACTTTGCACTACCTCAGTGACTGGGGTGGAAATGAGAATATGGAATTAAATTAGTTTTGGCTACATTCTATTGAATTTCTGAAGGTTAGAGCCACAACAGGATCTATTTCAGGATAATGTGACAGAAAATCTTATTAGAACTTGCATGTCTGTGTTCTTTGTCTCTCCCTTTTTTGCAATCAATATTGCAGTGGTTTATTTGGCAACTGCTAGCATGGTTGTATGTACAGTGTAAGTTGATGCACTGCAGCAAAGAGGTTTGCCTAAGGTATGACTTACAAACCTCTTGGTGTCCGTGCTTTTTCATTCTTTATTGATGTTTTCTATTCTGTGGAGAGAGTATCAAAAGACGAGTGAGTGAGTGTGTGTTGGACCATGAGAATTTCAAAAATCTTGGTTTTGATTGATATCCTTTGCTTTATAGATTTGAGAAAATACATCATATGAATTAATGCATATCATTGGCATGTCCTTTCAGTGCTGAACATGTCTGTACTAATAATGTGTAAAACAATGGAGAAAAGAAATGGATCTCAAAGGAATGTGGGTTAATATGAGTGAAGGCTATAGACTATAGTGTTTGGGCCTCAGTTTAGCTTAAACAGTTGGCAAGTTTCATTCTGACTCAGTGAATATTCAGAATTGGATTATGCATTTCATCAGGAACTTCCACTTTTGTCAATATCTTATAGTAGGGGTCATTAACTGGCAGGTCCAGCAAAGTATCTCAACCCAAGCACTTGAAAAAATTCTGTAGCAGAACTACTATAATTCAGTAACTTCTTCTTCTTTTTTTTTTTTTACACATGAACCATTGCAGCTTTTGTAACAGATCCAATCATAGTGATTTATTTATGTATATTATTTACCTGAAGGCAGCTCATAGAGAATGGGAGGAGTTTTCACAGATTTGTTGTTTCATTTGCACTCTCTGGACTGATTAATGATGTGAATGCGTGACATCTTAAAAAAAATTAGGAAAACAATGATTAAAGACACATTGACAAAGAAGTATGCATTTAGTCGTGACCTAATGGTTAGAGAGTTGGACTTGTAACCCGAAGGTGAACCTGAAGGTCGTGGGTTCGAGTCTCAGGCCGGCAGGGATTGTAGGTGGGGGGAGTGAATGACCAGCGCTCTCTTCCACCCTCAATACCACGACTGAGGTGAGACCCTTGAGCAAGGCACCGATCCCCCAACTGCTCCCCGGGCGCCGCAGCAAAAAAGGCTGCCCACTGCTCTGGGTGTGTGTTCACGGTGCATGTGTGTGTTCACTACTGTTTGTGTGTGCACTTGGATGGGTTAAATGCAGAGCACAAATTCCGAGTATGGGTCACCATACAAGTCACTTCACTTTAAAATTCAGTCATGTTAGTTGCTTATCTGGACCTTTGTAAGCAAGAAATTGTATGTAGCTGGACCTTCACAAATTTGAGTCTTGTAATTTCAAACCGTAATAGACATGGTCTGGATTTGTCTTACTGTAAGATGCTATGATATTACACTTTATGGACATTTAGAGGAAATCCATTAGTTTATAACTGCTGCAAAGATCCTAGGTGTGAGCCATTATCTTTATTATCCTTGCCAAATGTAATGTAATTGATACAGGGTATAAAATGTATCACTGTCTGATTTAGCTCCTTATCCACTGCAGGTTTCTGGTTTGTCATTGGCAACCAGTAGGTATCAATAATAAATAAGTAGCACTGGAATTACTAGCTGTAGTGCTGTTTGGACAAAGCCCAAAGCTTCTTTTATTGCTGATTCACTGAAAGTGAACGTTGTTATTGACAGCCACAGTCCCCAAGAGCCAGTCAGAGTATCGCTAAGCTAACATTGCCTGGAGCATTACCCTGATACATTACCAATCTGATACATTTGCACACCGAAACAACATCTAATTAACATTATACAAATCAAATATCTCCTGTTATTAAAGATCATTCTATGTGCTTGTAGATGATGTGAAGATATCAGCCACTGGCATTTTTCTTCTGAGCTTTACACATACAGAAGACAATAAGAAAATAAACATAAGCATATTTATCTGCACAATCCTGTGCTGGGTAGCACTTGAACTCAACTGAAGTAAACATAGTGAACAAAACAAGCCATATTGAACTTCTTTTCCCACACTTTGTCTTTAATAGTAATAGATATGAACTTTGATTAGAAACACTGAAAATCATCTCTGTACCTATGACTAACTCATGTTGATATTTCTAACACAGTCCCTTCTCTGTTGTGTTTTTTGTTGTCTGTTCCTAGTACAACACCAAATAGTTTCACAAATAAATTTGCCATGCAAACTGACAAAATATATGAATTATTATGAAGACTTTTTTTCCTATAGAAGATTAAATATGTAAATAAATTGTCATTTTTATAATGACTGTATAATTGTCATTGCATAAGTATTTACAGTATATGTATTTCTCTGTTTATATTTCCCCAGAGTGTCTAGCAGTGTAGATTTAATCTTTTCTTGAGTGTTCAGTTGTTTGCTTCTCCCTTTTGGAAACTAAAATCATTTGTCTATTTTTCCCTCCAAATATTGTGTTGTACTAGTTGCTTTCATAAGAGGCTCTAATAGGTGGCAGTTTTAATTTGTCACGAAAGATTGCAGTTTTTTTTTAATGATGTTATAGACACTGCACAGCATCTTTTTGGATGATTGACTTACAGCAATTCCTTTGGATGCTTTAACATGAGACTGTGTGTGTAATGTGTTGGTGTGCATTAAAAAAAGAAAAAAGAAGCTCTGAATAATGAATACATTTTATCATCTCTGTATTCAGACTATTTGATATTTGAACAGCTCATATTCAAAATATATGTAAATGCAATGCTTCAACAGATGTTTGCCTACAGTTTGCTAGTAAAAGCTCCTTAGTCTTTTTTTTTTATTATTATATGTCCATATATACTTTGTAATATAGGTTTTGGAGAAAAGTTATTTATTTAGGATCAGGAATGATCATTTCTGACTTTTTAGTCATTTTCCTTCCTCCACAGTGCCCTTGTGGACTTAGTGTTGTCACACATCTTAAGTGTTTCAGGGCAATAGGTCCAAATACTTGGCAACCATTCTGGAATATTGTCTGTCTTTTGTCTTCCAGAGAAAAGAAACAAAAATGGACATAATGTTTCTAACACTGTGCATGCAAAAGCCACCAGAAAACTTTCCATCACACAATCCATATCTGTTTTACTGTTTCACTGCCAGTAAACATGTCCATTTATTTGTCAAGCAAACCTTTCATATCCATAGTAATTAGTTAACAGCTTAGTGGATAGCTGTCAATAGGAAATCAATCACGATTTGATTTGCTTTCCAATGCAGTTGTCTGTAGACTGAGATATGATTTAGTTTGTCAATACTATTACTCTCAGAACCAATATCCTATTACAACAACAGAGATAATTAAGGAAGGGGTCTGCTACTCTCTCAGTTTTTCAATACCCAGTAGCACCTTCAGGAAATTGATGACAGAAAGTGTTAAGAGAGTGTAGAGTGCATATTTGATGGCAATGTAGTTTCACAGTTTTCACATGTACACAGTATTTATTTTATACTGTTCAGGGAATGAACTGCTATTTGAGAATAATAGTATAGTGTGGTTTGTGTGTGTGTGTGTGTGTGTGTGAGTGTGTGTGTGTGTTGTTGGGGGTGTTTCAAACTGGCATATTCATAGATGAAGGGGAGCCCTCAGGGCCTTCTAGGCCAGCATAGACGACACAAGGATTTCTGGAAACTAAAAATCAAACTTGAAAAAAATGAATTTTTTCATTCATTGTTTATTGAAGCTTAATCTACAGTATGTTCTCTTTAATATTAGACTTATAGTCTCGCTTGTTCCCTGGTGGTCTTCTGGCTAAGGATCCTGTGCACTCACTGCCATGGCCCGGGTTGGATTCCTGGGCAGGGGACCAACCCAGTCACTGGAAGTGTACTCTCAGTGCCGTTCCCAAGCCCGGATAAGCGTCAGGAAGGACATCCGGCGTAAAAACGGGAGCAGCCAAAAGAACAACAGCAACAACAATCTCACTTGGGATCAAAATGGTTTTGAAACAATAAATATAAAATTATTCATTCATTCATTTTTTGTGTGCTCACCTATTAGGGCTTCTGAAGACCCTTCTGGGAACTGACTGCACTGTATAAGCATTAGCTTACAGCCTTAATTTTCACAATCATGCTTGTTACGTACAACTAATCTCTGCATCACTGTTGAAAGTGGGGATGTTGAAATTTAGAAATAACATAAGTGGATAGCTAGCCATATTACTGTGTGTCCATTACAAACAAAAAAAAAACAAGTGGAAAGCACAAATAGAAAGAAATAAGTAAACAGATGAGTGCATAAGATAAACAGGTGAGTGCATTTTGTTCACACTTTTTTAGTTAGCTAATTAATATAACTTTTGCAATTGGACTGGATAGCAAACTGTATTCTATGCAGTACTCTAGTCCATGTGATGGAAAACAAGGGGCTCAGCACAAGCCATACTACTAGCATAGCCACTCGTAGCAATAGCATTTTTCTACCAGAGAGAACTTAACTGCCAAATCCCCAAATCCTACATTCAGCAGCATTAATGATTTTGAACTAGCTTGATTTAACAATGGAAAATAGCCATCTGGTTGTTGTGTGATGTTTTTGCTCCAGGGATGACTGGGATTTCCCCATTTCCCCATTTTGTTAGTGTCTCTTGTGTGTGGTGAAAGCTAATGTTCCTTTTTTGTTTTAAGACAGTTCAGTGATAGGATTCAGTATGGTATGGTGGCTTTCATCAGGAGGCCATGGTGAGTGCCATAGGTCTAAGTGTTTGGACAGTGTAACTGTGTTCCTGTTAGCTGTGTTTATGTGAACCCTGCTCTTTGGTTTCCTGACAGTTATTGCAAGTTCATGTTGCGGTTGTTCTCAGGAGATAATGTACTACAAATTACACATACCTCCTGAGCATCCACGTAAATCATGACAGCAGGTTGTTTGTGCTGTTAATCAGACAGAACAGGTAGAAAATATCCAAGCCCAAATATAAACATCGTAAGTTCTACTCATGATGACCTCAAGGAAGTTCTGGCCACTGACTGGTTTGCAATGAAGTCTAAAATTAGGATAAGTGGAGGTAGCTTTTTAAAGGCATTGCTTAATGTGACTTATTGAGACTTACATCCTACACCTTGTTTTCTCTGATATCGTTCTGGAGTCTGAGGAGTCTGAATATAGAAGAAGGTATGCTGTTGTGGTCTGGTGTCATATGACTTTCCTTTACACACACACACAACAGGGAAAGTAGCTCTATACAACAGTGCTATATCATATTCCTTCCCACTTTCACATTTTAGACCAATGTCTAGCAGGCTTTGGCTAATGCTTAAAAAGGATGCAGGAGACAGATCTCACCAAAATAAAATGCATAGTGTTGTATGTTCTAAGAATCAGTGCACATAATAAGAAATACATACACATTGCAGTTCACTGCTTTTGAAATATGTCACAAGACCTAGTACACTGTGTATGATTATGATTATGGATTATTCACTGTTAGCTTTAGCCTTAGGTTCAGGTTCGGGTGACAGTCTCCATAAGCAGGTCTTAGGAGACTATATATCCATAACAGATGGTGTCATTCCAAACACCTTAAACTTTACCTGTGGCTTCTGAGTGGCATAACTGAGTGTCTGCAGCATCCAGAGCCAAGAGAGACAAGCCTGGAACTTTTTCTACATGCTTCTCCAACTGAGGGATAATGCTACAGCTCCTTGTCAATGGAGGTGTTCTTTGCCTCATTGTGTTACATGGCTTTTGTGTCACTCTGACTGGCTGGCATTCTCTTTGCTTGCCAACTGGATTGATGCCAAATAACTGCCACGTTTAGTCACGCTAGAGGCAGACAAGTCTAGAACACTGAAATCCTGCTCGTTCACTAAGACCCAGGTTTCTCTTTTGGTTATGAATAGCTAATGGATTACCAGAGGTAAAGGAACAGGAGCCTATTGCTTGTTGTATCTACTCATGTTGCCTATTGTATCTTCTTTCCAGTATGCTGGATAAATTTCCACTTGAGGTGTTATTTTAAACACAGCTCTTTAGCACTCATGGGTTAATTCTAATGCTTATCTAATGCATTCATGGGTTAATTTATGCTAATTTGTCTCAATATAATTAATTACATGTGGACAATTTGAAAATAATGAAGATTTTATGTTCCCCTCACAGTTTTGTCATTACATATTATATTGTAATGGGACCCAGGTGGGAGATTTTGAAATGAACATACTGTACACAGAAACATGGATTTTTGGGATCAAATGGAACTCCGACTGCACCCAAGGCCTCCTCGTCTGACATCAATGCCTGACCTCACTAATGCTCTTGGGGCTGTATGGACAAATCCCCACAGCCCAGCTCCAAAATCTAGTGGAAAGCCTTCCTGGAAGAGTGGAGGTTATTAGTCCAAAGGAGGACTAAACCTGGAATGGGATGTTCAAAAAGCAGTGATTGTGATGGGGAATAGAGTAAATAATGAACACTGTAAATTTAAGTGATAAAGCAAGCAGTTAATTTATAGCAGATAATTATTAATTTAGCAGAAAAATATTTCCATGATATTAATCTCATATATTAATCTAATTTATGAAAGAAGTAAATACCAATTTTAACCCCTGGTGCCACATATTTTCATGAGGATCATAAACCTTTAATGATGATTTAAAAAAAAAAACATTTACATGGCAGTATGGTTTCATAGCAGTTGCTGCTGCTGTCTCAGAGCTAAAAGGTCCCTAGTTTGATCTTGAACTTAGGTTACTGTCTGTGCAGAGTTTCTCAAGTTCTCCCCATGTTTGTATGGGTTTCCTTCAGGGTACTGAAGACAAATTATCATTTCATGATCATTGGTACAGAAGAAAGGTGTCAGTTATCTTACTCATCTGTTTAATAGCATAATAGATTTCAGATTTGGCTGATAAGATGATGGCATTGGCAAGTCTGTAACTCGGATTGTTGCTGTCCAGCAAGTCTGTAACTCGGGTTGTTGCAGTCTAGCAAGTCTGTAACTCGGGTTGTTGTAGTCCAGCAAGTCTGTAACTTGGGTTGTTGCAGTCTAGCAAGTCTGTAACTCGGGTTGTTGCAGTCCAGCAAGTCTGTAACTCGGGTTGTTGCAGTCCAGCAAGTCTGTAACTCGGGTTGTTGCAGTCCAGGAAGTCTGTAACTCAGGTTGTTGCAGTCTAGCAAGTCTGTAACTCGGGTTGTTGCAGTCTAGCAAGTCTGTAACTCGGGTTGTTGCAGTCCAGCAAGTCTGTAACTCGGGTTGTTGCAGTCCA
>CM075006.1:15081019-15105156 GCA_037576675.1 Pangasius sanitwongsei | reverse complement strand
GGTTGTTGCAGTCTAGCAAGTCTGTAACTCGGGTTGTTGCAGTCCAGCAAGTCTGTAACTCGGGTTGTTGCAGTCCACAGATTTAAGATATTTTACTACAAAACCAATGTCCTAACTTCTGTAATCTCATGACAGGCTGTATTTCTGTGATCAGATAAGTTATGCCCTGAAGAAAACATCAGGGTTAAACTGAAAAAAATTATCTAGACTTTCTAGGATGTGATACAACACTGGCTACAGTGCAGTCACGTGAGCCTCGCTTGTGGCCTTGGGGAGTCAGTACTCTAATTGTTTTTTTCTTCCATTTGATTCAGTTCAGCTTCTATTCAGCAAGTTCCACTTCTGTCTCTCCTAATTTCCTAATTTGTCTAATTTGCACTAATGTTTGAAAATGAGTGCCTCCTCAGTATAGGAAATGCGTGGTGTATTTTTAGAAATGCTCAGTTGCAGACCTTGTGTGGTTAAAGGGCTCTTTGTGTGAACTTTACAGTAAATGTACATTGATTCCTTGAATACTTATTTAAAAACCCATAACAACTGTATTACATATGATTAACTGTGTAATACTTGTGAATAATAAAAGGTTCAAGGTTCATTTTTATTTGTCATTCAACATGTTAAAAACATGAAAGAATGAAAACTGTTTCCCAGGTCCAGCATTAAAAAAAGATAATAATAAATAAATAATAAACAACCTAAGACCAATGATTAAAACCTAAAATCATAATATATAAAACACATTATTAAAAAAAAGCTGCATGTTGGCTAAAGTGCAGTAAAAGTCACAGAGGACAGCTTATGGCACAGAGTTCATGAACCTCACAGCCTCAGGGAAGAAGCTGCACCTCAGCCTTGTTGTCCGAGCACTGAGGCTGTGCAGCCTTCTACTTGAGGGGAGGAGGGCGAACAGCCATGGGCTGGGTGGGTGATGTCCATCATGATGTTCGTTGCTCTGATTCTACATCTGCTGATATAGATGTCCTCTAAAGAAGGGAGGCTGCTATTGGTCATTTTTTGAGCAGATTTAACCACTCTTTGCAGCGCCTTCTTATCAGCCACAGAGCAGTTGCCATACCAGATAGAGAATATCAGGGCGCTCTCCACCACACACCGGTAAAAGGATGTCAGCACAGCAGCACTGAGGCCGGCCTGCCTCAGCCTACTCATAAAATACAGGTGTTGGAGAGCCTTCTTAATGATGCTAGCTGTGTTCATGGCCCATATGAGGTCATTGGACATGTGCAGGCCCAAGTATTTGGCTGTGGTCACCAGCTCCACAGCTTCTCCTCCAATGAAGAGGAGAAGAGGTGTGTGAGCTCTCCTCCTAAAGTCCACCACCATCTCTTTCATCTTCCCCACACTGATGCACAGGTTGTGCCATGTCATTCTCAAACTTCACAACATGATTGCCCGGGTAATTTGCTGAGCAATCATACGTGCATACTGCTGTGGGTCCACAGTGATGTCAACTGAGTCCTTAATGTGGGCCAAAACCAGCCGCTCAAGGCACTTCATGACAATCGGGGTGAGGGCCACTGGACGATAGTCATTCATGCCTTTCACGGCAGAGTGTTTAGGCACTGGGACAATAGTGGACCTCTTGAAACACACAGATACCACAGCTTGGGACAGAGAGGTGTTAAATTGTCTGTCAACACCCCAGTGAGTTCCTGAGCACATTCTCTTAGAACCCGTACTGGGACGTTATCTGGGCCTGCTGTTTTCCGAGGATTGATCCTTTGTAACATCCTCCTGACGTCCACTGCAGACACACTGAAGGGTAGTCTGTTGAAAGGTCAGTTGAAAGGTTTTTAATTATAGCAAAGTCCACAGGCCTTTATTTTTAACCATGAGATGTAAAGTAGGTCTCGTGTATTATCATATTTATTCATCTGATCCATTAGCACTTTTTATTCCTGACCATTCTACCCACAAAACCCGACCAGTTACATTGTGTTAAAATGTAGATTCTACTTTTTCTATTTGTATTAAAATGCAGATATATTCAAGTTGTATATTAAATTATACATGAATTGTAGCAAATGTAATGCTGTTTGATCATCATCTCCATCACTGTAATGTTGCATAGCATTGGCTATGCTTTATAACCCTAGGGGTTTCACCAGACCCCACTTGGAGAACCATGGATTGTTAATCATCTAAAGTAAAGGAAGAAAGCAAAGTAACTTTATGTGAATGCATTTTTGATTAAGACTTTTAGACATTAGTGTTAATAATACTAAATAACGAAAGTCGAAACGTGACTATGAAGCTGAAATTTAGTTTCAAGCAGCAGCCTCTATTTTTGTGTATTTACAGCTTTTATAAGTGAGATGGTGGTCACTGCTGTGGCCGCCAGCAGACTGGAAATTTTAGACCTGACTCCTGCTGGTGTAGCTTACATCTGCTGTTACTTTCAGCAATGATTTAATCCTTACAGACAAGCACCAATCTATATTATTTAATGCTGATGCTTTCCTGAATTGCCCATGAAATTGTGGTTTCTCTCCCTGAGGATTTATAAAATATACACGGGGGGTTTATGCTTACTCATAATTTTTTCACAGACGTGATTATATATTATTTTTAATATAATTTCTATAGCGCTACAAAAGGCTTGGCAAAAACAGCCACAGGACACTGAGCGTATACTTTGCAATGAGCAAGCGACATGAGAGTCCTTATATACTGTGAGTGTGGAATTGATTCCAGGTGTGTGCAATCAGAACGACGGCGAATGTGAAGGTGATAGAGTTTGTGATTGGTGAGTGATGTAGTGGTGGCTTCGGTGGCTATGTTTGTAGGCCAAGTTGTACTTTGGTTGGATTCTAGTAGTTGGATGCTGATTCTGGTATTGATGTGACACAGATTCATAAGGAATTGCATGCTGGACATTCCAGAATGTAAGCATAATATTTTTTAAAGTGTTGTTATTCAACAAAGAAAATTGTTGGTATAAAATAATATGGTGAAGTTTTCTGTAAAAAGAAATATAGTTAACATTTTGAAGGAGTCTTCAGTGTCAGCACTTTGATAGAGATAAAGCTGTTACTTTAAGCTTTTTTTTGCCATAGGGAAAGACTAAGGACAGAGGATATTACACTTTGTGGTTTCTTGGTAACAAGCTGCATTTTTCTGTCTTATTAACCTAAAGTAAAATTGAGGAAATGACTATTTAGAGCTGCTATAATATAAGTGCTAACAGGAACTAAGTTGTTTCACAGCTGTTCCACAAACTAAAATGAAAAATGTAAAGAGACAAAACATGCAATGTGCTATTCTTAAAAAAAAAATCACACCATTCCATTATTTATTATTTTCCTAAAACAGCATTCCTTTGATTGTGCATATGAATATTAACAATTAAATTAAGCCATGTCAGCTTAACATTTGTCAGTAATAGCAGGTCTCACTGAAAACAATCTTTTCTGAAGCTGTGTTATCATTGTTTAAAATCTTTATGCTTGATACTCCTATGGAAATTTGTATTATTATTACTGTGGTGCTGGTAACTGAAAAATAAATCCATCACTGGTATCTGATTTAAAACAGTGGTGTTTAACATTAGCACGAGGATCATGTCTCTGTTTTGGACTTATCTGGTGTTTAGTTAGCAAATAACATATACTACTACATGTCAGATAATAAATACAGTATAATTATTATTATATATGTGTAGGTATAATAATGTTTTGTAACACAGCCCAACATGTATGTGAATGTGATGGAATGATATGGGAAGTTTTATTCAGTTCTTTTAAATCCCTTTTAAATGCAGAGTAACAGAAGTAGTGTGAATGTAAATGCTTTTTGTTGCACAAGAAATCAATGAGATTAAGACTCTTAGGTTAGACTGATCTTCTTAAATTGCTGTTTTAATAGGGGATTGCTATTAAACGAACTGAACTAGCATTTGATTGGTCTTCTTGTTTTGCAATTAAGATCTTTTGTATATTTGCAATTAAGATCTCTTGTATCTTTTTTATCCATTGTGTTCCAAGCAGCATAACATAATATATACCTGTGTGCTGTTATCAGGGTAGGATGAAGACATGAATATATAAGCTAGAAAATATTATATGTGGAAAAGTCATATTTCCCCTTTACTGTAAAAAGATCACAAATGAGATTCTTATGTAGAATTTTAGACATAAATGAACATCTTATCTTTCCCATGTTGTGATAAAGCCCTGCCTATACTCAGTGAAATGCAGCACACACACCACCAGAGAAACTGATACAATCACAGCATACGGTAGGATCGCAACAAAGGATTTCCCTACTTAAAACACAAGAAAATAGAGATTAATGGAACAAGCTGAATTACACGGGACCCAAACGCTTGTTGTTTTTTCTTTGACATGGCACTGTTGGGCTCCTGAGCCTGTATACATTATAACACTGATTATGCACTGGCTATTATTTGGCAGCCTTGCTCGACTGCTTCTTAATGAGCAGTGCTATAGATCTCCATGACAGATGCATCAGTCCATAAAGAGTGCAGCATCAGTGTTTCCTCTCTTCCCTCAATGGCTTGCTGTCAAAATGCTGCTGGACAAACGTTTAATTAAATTTTAGTTGTTTAGTGGTTGAAGCAATCCAACAATGTGTCCTGGGATGGCTTGATTCTCAGTAGATTTATTGTTATAGCCTAAACCTTTTTTTTTGTTCTTTGTTTTGTTTACTGTACTACACTGGTCATTTAAGGGAATTTTTCATCTAGCAGGTAATAAAGACAGCCAATAAGTAGAAATTAAAGTACTTATCTGCCCCACTGTCTTTCTCTTTTTACACCCCTTCCACCCAAACACACACACACACACACACACAGTTTGTCCATCTCCTTTAGTTCAGTTTTTCACCAAGTGTTAGAAGATCTCAATTTGCTGGGGTGTTTTTGTTTTAACTGTGAAAATTATGAATTTATCTCTTAAATTCATGACACCCACAACAACATTATACCCACAAAATCTATTAATATATTCTGGAAATAGTTGATTTTAACAATTTAATGCTTTATCTAATGGTAGTGTTCATAGCACTACATCATGGCTACATAAGCCCTTCAACTGATGTACTGACATAAACATTTATAAAGGCTTATTGCAAAAGACATCATAAACAGTGCTTTGGTCAGGTGCTTGATGTCAAGTTCACATGACAAGTAAGTCAGCTGACAGATTTTTGTTGACAGTTGTGTTGTCTCATTTTCTAGGCTGACTTATTTTAGAAAACCATGTCTACTGGCTTTGTAGCTCAGTGAATATCTGGTAAGTTCTTGAATATTTCTGTTCCTGACATCGTTTTATGAATCATTATGGCAGAGACATGGCACTATAATAATAGAGTTATGCATTTTTTTCTCTGGCTCTTAGTTAAGCTGTGTTACATTTTACTTTTAATAAGTTGAATGGCCTACCTTTAAGTGAAGTCATAACAGTATATCCAAATATTCACAATGAACACTGATTAATTAATAAAGGCACACTACCATGGCTCCAGATTGGCACAACAGAAACGCATTTATGAGACTGTTATAATTAAGAATATGGTGCAATAAATACGAAATATGGTGCAATGCTGATAAATTTCCCCATGGGATGAGGGAGATTTAAGAACCTTGCAACAAACTAACAGTTTTGATCACTACTGATTATGAATAATTTGTTTTAGAGCTATAAACATTTGCCAGGCATTTGTGGAAAGAAAGATTTCAGAGGAGACTTGTTAGTTACATCCCATTCTGTTAGAGATTGACATTCTGTCATTTCCCACCTGAGCTGATTTTCCACTCAGTATCATGGCAAAGTGAAATATATGTATTCTGGACTATGTCACCTCACTCTGCTGTGAAAATACAATCATGTACTTCTGGCTAATCCACATTCTGCTGTCCTGCTGCCTTATTTCAAGCTGCAGCTGGAGGTGTGCTACTGATGTGGATCCTAACAGCTAACTTTGGTGATTTGTTTATTAGAGAATACTTCTATTGTCCTCACAACTACAATGAAATTAGGTTTACATCTCACCTTGTTATATGCATAGAGGATGGATATCTATACATTTGAAATAATAGAATACTGCACATAATAATAGAAACTGTGCAATGTACAATTGTATGTGCAAGTTATAATGGCATCATAGGATATTACTGCAGATAATGCTGAAGTGACTTTACAGTCAGAGGTATAATACAGGGTGTCCCAAAAGTCTCCATACATAGGGAACTATGTATGCCAGCACCACATCAGTTGTGCCATCATCAGTGGATATTCGTGGATGTCCACTTCTTGGTTGGTTTTGAATTTGCTAATACGTTTGACAACAGTGTGGGTTGTGAAGTGCTTGCCATGGTTCCACTGCACTGCAACCTTGCGACAGCTTCCCGATCCAGCCATGAGAATGATTTCAATACGTTCTTCTTTGTCAAAGGCATTCTTAATGGCTATTTGACAAAAAAAAAAAAATTAATTAAGTATGAAAAATTTTGGAAGACATTTTACTAAAAAGTGTTAATTTCTGTTAACGTACAGAGACTTCTGGGACACCCTGTAGTGCAGTAGAACAGTAGAAGAACATCATTCCACTGACAGTGACACCAAACTGTTGTTGCCATGTAACGTGGCAGGGTATGTTAATGTGCAAAGCAGCAGTTGCAGATTGGATACACAAATGAAGTATGTAGTATGTAGTGCTATCAAAGGGAGGTAAGAGAATGGTATTAATGGTTGCATAAATAAATAAGACTTAACAATGTGAAAGTAGTATACAGCAGTATACTTTTGCTACTAATACTATTACTACTACTACTACTGATAATAATAGTAATAATAATAATAATAATAATAATAATAATAATGATTGTAACAGTGTAGTGTAACTATAATATAATGACAAGAGTGGCTTAACATCACATAGACAGTATTGATGTAGAATCATGTTTTTAGCTTTAGCTTATAGTTGCTAGTGTTTACCAGTGCAGTGGGTCCGTCTGTGTATGTGGAGGTAGTTACAGAGGATGCACTTCCAGGATGCCGTTCCAGTGTGCTATTTCTTAGTCTGGTGGTGCATGAGTAGATGGTCCTGTATCACTTGGCATGAGAGTGAGTGGAATCCCTGCAGGTGTTTGTTGTTTTGTTTATGCAATGTGTCCTCCAAGGTTAGAAGTTGAAACCCCATGAGTTTCTGAATGCTGCCGATAACCCACTTTTATCTGCAGATATGCAGCTGGCATACAGCACTAGAAAGCAATATGTCAGTATGCTCTCTGTGGTGAAACGGTAGAAAGTCACCAGCATCTGTTTGCCCAGTTTGGCTTTCTTGAACCATCTAAGAAAGTATAGCTGCTGCTGTGCTGTTTTAACCAGTGGGGTGGAGTTGGCAGTCAACAAGAGGTCCTCTGAACTTCGATAGGACCTCTGAACTTGAAGCTGGTTACTCTCACCACCATGACTCTGTTGATGAAGACTGGAGACTATTAGGGATGCCAACCATGTACCTACACTTATTGGTCATTGTATCAGGTAAATCTTCTGTGGTCATTTTGTAGGTATATAATTACAGATCTGTTGCACTGCAAAATTTCTCAACCCTCACAATTTTTCTTACCCTGTCCATCAGTGTATTATTTGGAGGGGCATTTTCAGTACAACCCATGTTTGATAGTAGCATGCTAATAGATGTAGCACTGTTATGAAGCACATTTCAAGGGTTGGACCCAACACATGTGTAATGAAGGTGTGAACTTTGAGGTAAAAAATGAAACTACTCTGATTATCAGAAACATCAAATCAGGGTCTTGTACCGTGGCTATAAAAACACCATCAAGGAGAAAAAGAACTGCATTAGGAGCAACAGTAATAGCAGTAAATGCATTAGCCATTCAGGCACGAGGCCCAGTGCTGAGAAATAGCTTGCTGGCTGCAGGTACTTAACAGCAGGGAATACATTAACACAGTGTCAATTTCAGACAGAGTGAGAACTTTAGAAATAGCATGAGACTGATCCTCACCGCAGGAATCCAAATAGAGGAATTTGTTTTTGCTGGTGATGGACACTGTTGCTTTTTTCGTTATGAGGATGTGCTGAATTGGCATTGGCAGCCTTTGATGTGTTTGTTATTAGGCTCAACATTATGGCCATACAGTAAGAACTAGTAAAGCTGTTTCTTGTGAATATCAAGTGAATAATGAGTGAGAGTGGAGGGCTGAGTGTGTGATTTAGCTTCATTTTCCTTTAAATGAGAAATTTCTAGGTTTTATTTTCTTTCTTTTTTTTTTACAGCAGTAATAATAGATCAGGTCAGTGTAACAGTTTAAAAAATAATAACCTTTATAACGTTTTTACATGGATAATATTTATTATGTACTGCAGTCTCATACTATCCAGCATTAAAATGAGTTCTATAAAGCACTACAATTTACAATTTCTCTTTACAAATTTCTTATTCTGACTCTGGTGACTAATGTTAAAAAAGAATTCTTTGAATTACTAACCCCTTAAATTACTAGGACCCATTAAAAACCCATTAAAGTGTCCAGACCTAATTCCTTGCTCCTGAAGCTGTATTAATTTTTCTATGGTTACTGAAAGTTTCATACTGGTTGCTTAATAATTTGCATATTAGTAGAAGAATCACTGAAAAATAGGCTGGAACTGGAGTTTTAAGGTTCTTTTCATCATGTGCTTTTGAGAATAAACTAAATCAGGGTGCAGTTTGAAAGTTACAATGTTTAGAATTACATTGTTCAGAAATACAGTATGTTGTAATGGTTGTTTAAAAGCATTTTTTGGTTTGTCATTGTCGTTGTTTGCCTTTCAGTTCACTTCCAGGAAAACAATGTTTATATATGAACAAGGGGAAAAAGTATATATATATATATTAACAATGAAATATGTTCCCCTTTAGCTTTCCTGTGTTTGGATGGTTTTGTTTGTACTGAATTTATTCACTCTATGTCTTCTGCAGCCAAATTTTAATTCAGGGATTTCTTTTTGTGACTAGATTTCATTATAGCCAGTTTCCACATTGATAGAGTTTCAGATGAGCCCATTGTGCTCCTGTTCCTAAACTGCATAATGCCAGTGGTTTGGAATTGATCGCAGAACAGATGCAGAATGACTCAGAGTTGCCGACTCTCAGCCCCAGCCTCACTGTAAATGCAGGCATGGGTGAAGACTGCACAAGCTAGATATTTCCTATAGAAACAATTACATTTGTGAGGCTGGATTGAATAACCATGAAGTATTTGCTGTAAAAATACTTACTATTGGAAAAGAGTCATTAGTGTTTATTAGGTATTAGTTAATAGTCTGTGTACAGAGTTCACATTCACTGTATGAATATTAACCAAAAAAGGTTTCCTTTTCTTGTGAATTACCTTCATCTTAAATTTCTTCTATTCTGTGGTTGATGACCGTTCAGTCTGATAACTCCATCCATTTCCTCATCTCTCATGTTCCCATCTTCTCACTACCAAAGCTGCATATTTTATGGATTCTCACATTGCCAGACAGAACCAAGAAATATTATAAAACATATAGCCCAAGGTCAATTGAGATCATGGTTTAAAGTGTCAATAAAATGCTGCATTTTCCCATGATGTTTTATCCTTAAGCTGTCTAAAAGTCTGGCAAGCTTTTCCTTCTGGCCCATGACTTACAAATAAACAGTGCTGATAAATGGACCGCATATATGGATGCAGGCAAGAGCCTGTAGGGGAACATTCAGAGAGTTCCTGAGCTCTGCAACTTATCAGTTAAAGAACATACAGAAGATACTAGATTGATTTGCTTTCTTGTCAGTAATCCCCACAGCAACATGAAATGTATACATATAAGGAATACTGTTATACTGTATACACAATTCATGCTGTGCTGTGACTTATTCTTCAGGTCCACTGTCTTTGTATTGGTTACACTTATCGATTGTTTTTGACATAATCAATTGCTCATCATACTCAAGCTGGTGTAGAAGGCACCACTTTTGTTGGCTAAACGTAATTGATCAAATGCATAAATCTGCATTCCTTAGGTCAACCTCGTGAATTATTAAAAATGCACAATACAGTGTACAGCTAGGCATTTTGTATGTTTGCTTGAATATTTAACCTCTAGGTATGAATAAAAACAACACTCAAATAACAGTTATTACTGAAAAGGTGATCAAGCTTCAGGTATCAAGACTGAACCAAATTAATTAGATGGTGCTAAAGGTGTATGCATACTTACAAAAGGCAAAGTTTAATCATTGTAGAGCTTTTTGCTGTAAAATGAATACTCAAATGTTAGTCAACTGTTTTAAGGTAACACTGTAAAGCTACACTGAATAGGCTTTTTTAATATTTCAATTCTCTTGTGGGCCCAGGTGTGCCATGAGTTGTGAAAGTCCCTAAAGGGATGTTTATTAAATATATGTGAATAAAAAAGGTTAGATAACATTGTTACTTTTATAAGGACCCCACTGATAATTTTTCACTGATCATTTTAAAGTCGGTAGAACATGAGACTCTTAATCTCAGGATCATGGGTTTGAGCCCCACACTGGGCGCCAAACCCAGCCAGTGGGGATGCACAAGCTAGTGCACTCTCAGTGCCATTCCCTGGCCAGGATAAAATGTAGGGTTGTGTCAGGAAGGGCATCCAGTGTAAAACCTATGCCAAATCAAATATGTGGATCATAAACCAGATTTCCATAATGGAGATGGATGATCTGCTGTGGCGACCCCTAATGGGAACAGCCAGAAGAAGTATTTTATGTCAAATTAGATTAACATATACCTTATTAAATATATTTGTTCATCAGTAGCTAATCTGATGCTATTTGTAGGAATTACATGGCTGTGTAATTTGGCCACAGTCTCCATGTGGAAACTGGGACATGGGGAGGAGTGCTAGCACTCTAAGTTCTCAGTTACAGGGTTGAAAGATATACAGATGTATTGGTTACAGTTTTTAAGTCATCTCTGGGGGAAAGGGTTTCCCTTGGGCACCTGAGCTGGGATATAAATAGGTAAGTAGTCCAGCCTGTCAGTCCTCACCATGGCCTGACTATGAAATTTGTGCTAATGTATCGGATATACCTGATTAACCATCTGAGTGATGGCTGTTCTTTAGAATGTGCTTGAAGAGAGTGTTTATTGAAGCTCTCACCATGTTCTTGTTTTTCATGTCCATCTTTACACTAAGAATACAAATTAATCTGAGAAAAATACAGAGACAAAAGAAATGCACTTTGCCAGTCCTTCTAAGCTCACTTTGTGCACATGGGTATTGTCATGTTGGAACATGTTTGAACCCTTAATTCCAATGAAGGGAAATCATAATGTTACAGCATACAAAGACATTCTAGACAATTATGCGCATCCAACTCTGTGGCAGTAATTTAGGGGAAGGCACATATATAGGTCAGGTGTTCACATATGTACTTTTGGCCATATAATGGCTTTATTTATTTACAGCATTAAGCCTAATCCATAGGTTAGCTGAATCATTAACATTGTCCTTGGATTTTAACAAATATGCTGATGTAGTAGATGGTAGTTACAAATAATGGAGTGCCTCAAGAAGAAGTTTAAAAATGCACTTTAACTCATATAAAGTAATATTTTTTGTAATGGAGCAATAGCTTATCAAACTGGTATTTCAATATGTGATGTTCAAACTGGTAAAAACGTTAGAAGAAACTGGGCAACTTGAAAAGGCAGAAAATACAGCGAATTACACCAAAAAGTTGCCTCCATCTGATGAACAATACTTAAACACTATTTCTTCAAGTGACTGAAGAAATCTAGTAAAATGCTTGCTTAGCATCTGGCGAAAAAAATATCCAGAAAGGCAATGCAAAAGAAACTACATTATTCAAAGAGCTTAATGCATGGTGTTAGCCAGAGACAGAAATTTTATTCAGCAAAGAGTGACATTTTTGGTTTCCACAGACGCAGCTATGTCAGAAAAAGTAATAGAAACAAGTATAATGTTGTATGTGTGAAAGTTTTTGTGAAGCATAGTGACAGCTCTGGTGAGAATCACTGGAATCATGAATGCTGTGAAAAATAAACATATTTTTCATGCTGTACCTGTGGAAAAACAACTAAAACTTTCTTTCACAATAGTTTTCACTGTTTGGAAATAACGCAGAACTACTTTAACTGTGCATTCTAGGGAAAGCAGCGTAACTATGTTTAAAAAATAGTGCACTAATGATTCCTATTCTGAACATGCATCAGACTTTTCCCTCAAGCAAATGTATCTAATAAGTGTGGCCACCCCTGGCCAAATTACATATTTTGTTGATTTTTGAAGTGAAAATAAGTAAACAATTAAATTACAATTTCTCTGCAAATATTAATGCACATTTACTTTATATTTGAGTAACTTAATAAATAGAAAAATAATAATTGTGGCATGTGCAAAAAGATTGTACACCCTACTAGTAAGTACTTAGTAACACCTCCTTTGGCAGATATCACAGCTAAGAGTCTTTCTATTCTTGTTTATTGTATTTTCACCCTTTATTCCTTGCACAATGTGTCTAGATCTGAGATATTTATGGGCTGTTTTGCATGCACAGCATGTTTAAGATCTACCTATTTTCAATGATGTTCATGTTAGTACCCAGGTTAGAGTTTTCCCTGCTCCCAACATGCCTGATTCAAATAATAAGCTAATTAAGAGTAACTCTAAAATGTGCAGGACAGTAGGTACTCCAAGACCAGCGTTGGGAACCTGGACTAGAGTTACTGGACTGTGAATGCCATTCCAAAAGCTTCAGCTTGCATTTCGTAAAGTTCATGGTGACTTTTGAGCTATGTTTTGGATTATTGTTCTGTTATAGAAGCCAATCTCTTTTTAGCTTCAGTGTTTTGAATGATGGTGTCACATTTGCTTACCATAATTTGCTGATATTTACTGGAATCCATACTTCCATCTCCCTGTGCAGTCTTTCCTGTGCCACTGGCTGACACACAACCCCAAAGCATTATAGATCCATCCCATGTTTAATGTTGGCAAAGTGTTCTTTTCAACAAATGCTTTTTTTACTGCCTTCAAACATGCCTTTGGTGATTGTGGCCAAAAATCATTTTTTACATCAGTCCACAGCACTTGTTTCCAAATTGCCTCTGGCTTATCTAGATATTGTTTTGCATACATCAGACATTAACTTTTGTGATGAGGTCACACATAAGGTTTCCTTCTGATGACTCTTCCATGCAGATCACATTTGCACAAGCAATGGTCCAAATTAGAACAGTGCACCAGCACTCTTGTGTCAGCTAAACCTTCCTGCAGGTCCTTTGTGTCTTATGGGGGTTTTGCTTTCCCTTTCTGCCCAACATACAGGCAGTTCTATCAAAAGAAATTTCTTGATCTTCCAGATCTTGCTTTGACTTCCACAGTTGTTCTTAACTGCCATTTCATAATGACATTTCAGATAGTGGAAGTTGTGAGCTGGAAACACTTTGATATTTGTAAGTCTTTGTCTTCTTTGCAGGCATCAATTCATTTTCAAGTTATAATCAGGGTTGCCAGGGTCATGGTTTATATGCCAAATTGAGCAAGATTTGGAACAATGTTGCGTGTGGAAAAAGGCGTACTGCAGATATTGCAAATAAAAAATTCTTGTGCACCATGGTGAACTCCCTGAACTCGTGCAAGGACTAAGAAAACAAAGAAAAAATCCTTTTCCAATGCCTGATTTCTTTTGGCTAGTTTTAGTGTTTATGTGCAGCTTTTGAGATTTAGTTGTGCTGGAAATTTTGCTGAGGCCTCACAATACTGGTTATAATTTTGACCCCAGCTCTACTCCCCAAAATACCAGCAATGTGCAAGAAATGCAGCAAATGCATGTGCCAAGTCATTATGACTACACATTACCACATATGTGAACACACATATGCACACAAATGGGACTGACAGAATTTGTAACATTTAAATATTTATATATATTTTTTTTTTTTTACTCTGTAGCACTGTGCATTGTGCCTTGTAATGTAACTGAATCTGCGCAGTTTGGAAAGCACGTAAAGTTTTGTTGTTTAGGTCACTCTTTGGCAAGTTTCATTTTACCTTTTGACCCAATTCTTGGCTAAACTTCGACATGGCAGTCTAGCCTACCAGTCTTTGATGATCACTCAACAAGGTCTCTGGTCTACAGGACGTCAAATAAAATATAAATTGTGCTTATTTTACTCGAAAATGAGTGGTATAATTTAATGTAAGTGAAGAAACATGTAAATCTTGTGATAATGGCTAGAAATGGGGTTGGTTATGTAACATAACAATGGGTAATTATTTTAAAATGGTTTATACAGTTTAAAGGACCCAGTCAATTTGGACTGATAACACCAAAGATAGAACCCTGACTCGAACACAACACAAGGATTAGGTACAGAAGCTGAATAAAGGCATAACACGCGCACACACACACACACACACACACACAAACTTTT
This sequence comes from Pangasius sanitwongsei, assembly GCA_037576675.1. Classification (NCBI taxonomy): domain Eukaryota; kingdom Metazoa; phylum Chordata; class Actinopteri; order Siluriformes; family Pangasiidae; genus Pangasius; species Pangasius sanitwongsei. The sequence continues at coordinate 15,090,706 of CM075006.1, read as the reverse complement.
TGGTGTAGTGGAAGCTGATGTTATAGGTGTCCTTTCCTTTTTATTTTCTGACTTTACCTCAGCCTGTATCTCTGTATACTGTATTTTCAGTGTTCCAGTTATTGGATATCTTGTATAGTTTTTGGCACAAAGACAAAGCAGCATATCACTGTGAAGAACCTTCACCAGTATAAAAGAACTTGCCCATAGGTAGATCTGGACCCTGCCTAGTGTCCTTTGACTCAAATGTAAACAAGAGAAAAACTTTCTGTTTAAAACCTAGTGCCTCAGGTGCACTGTGTCCCAGAGAACTGGAAAATAATCCAAGTGCTTGCAAGTTCTTTGTTGATTCAGTTAAAATCCATTACACTTTGAGCTCAGGCAGAGATCTTAGTCTCTGACACCCTTTATATGATTAAATTGAAATAATCTAAAGTTTCCCGCTTGCCTGTGGATATTGAATTTCACTGCTTTACTTTGATTTGAGCAAGGGCCAAGGGCTTTGTAATATAATATATTTCCAAGAGACAGATTGTTGGCGAAACCACCTGTCACAGCGATTCAGAGGTCTGTGTGTGATGAAATGTTTTGCTTGAGAATATAGTATTATGTGAAGTCTGGTATAAAGGTAATGCAGTGTTGGTTTGTGCCAGAACCTGTCAAACTCTCAATTCCAAACACTGAAAAAAAACTGCCTTATACTGCCCCTGTGTGGTAACTCACAGAACTGTCAGATTGGCTACCTGCACTTCTCCAGCAAGTGGTACTGTCACTGTCATGCCATTTTTCCGTCACCTGTGAAAGCCAACAAGCACTGACCTTGTGATTTTATTCACATTTTATCTTCTGAAATTGGCCAGAAATTTTATTAGGACTCTCTCTGTTGTTAAATAATTATTGAACTTAATTAATGTGAAATGTCTCAGTTGAGTGTAATGGAGTGGTTACAAAAATCTCACCTTAACTTTGATGTCCTGTTTGGGTCAAGATGATCCATGTACATCTTTACTAAAAGTGTAACAATTCTAGAAATCAATTTGTCTAGCATGAAGCTAAGCCCAATTTCTGTAATGAACATGAACAATATTTTTTTTTAAAATCCTACTTATATTACAGAGATAATCTCACTCTCTTACTCACTCACTCGCTCACTTTCAGCATCCGATTTATCCTGGTCAAGTTTGCGGTGGATCCGGAACCTATCCTGGGAACTCTGGGCTTGAGGCAGGAATACACCCTGGACGGGAAGCCAGTCCATCGCAGTACAGAGATTATGTTCTTGATAATTTGGAGAGTAACAAGGTGAATGAAGGTTAAGCCTGCCACAGCGGATCACCTGCCCACATTTTTTTTATTCTGGCACAAGTTTTATACCGGATGCCCTTCCTGACGTAACCCTCCCCATTTTCTGGGCTTGAGACCAGCACTGAGAGGGCAGTAGCTCATGCAACCCTCCAGTGGCTGGGGTTGGTTCCCTGATCAGGAATCAAACCCAGGCCATAGCAGTGAGAGCAAAGTTATCATCTAAAAGTGCTAAAACTGATGGTATTTGTAAAATGTAATCTAAAATGTGATGTTATTGGCTCTTTTGTACCATTCTTTCCATATATTACAGGAATTTTGGAGTTCCATTTGTATTAACATTGTTTTTAAAACATTTCATTATTTAGATTAAAGTGAATGATCTATCAGGTTCAACTTTCCCCAACAAGATGTTTTTGCATGTTTGCTTTTCCTTCTGTGTGAATCAATCAAAACATCAGATGCTGAACTTTGCTGATGGTGCAGTTCAACCAGTTTATCTGATTATTTTACACAATGCATTTAGCAGTTTTAGTTTTACTTGAATATTATTTGAATTTTAGATCAAAAGAAGCTATTTACACAGGAGGCATTATATGGCCAGATACCTCCTTCTCTGGCATGCATCAGTATGTCCTGCTGCTTTTTCTCTGCTTACCTGGGAACAGATCCAGTTAGTGATTATAACGAACACTTTAGTTTTATCCGTCTGAAAACATTTGTAATTTCAGAAACTAACAAATGTTTTTAAACCCTTAAATATATTGACAGACTGCAGTGGATGTATGTCTCATTTTTCTGTCTTTTGTTGATCTTGTATTAGCATTTTCAGTAATCCCTGCTCTGCCCAAACACTTGTTTGTTTAATTGAAGCAAATACCTGTTTATATATGGGATTAAATAAGTTATGATACCAAAAGAGCAGATTGCAAACTCTGGGTATGCAGTAAATTAGAATAGAAGTTCAGTACTTCAGTAGAGAGCATTCTCATACACTATATGGCCAAAATATGTGGACACCTGACCATCACACCCATATGTGGTTCTTCCCCAAACTGTTGCCATAAAGTAGGAAGCACACAATTTGTATTTGCACACAAAAAATACCTTTATGATGAACTGGAACACAGACTGCACCCCAGTCCTCCTCGCCCGACATCAGTGCCTGACCTCACTGCCACACTCCAGAAAGTCTTCCCAGAAGATTGAGGGCTGTTACAACAGTAAAGGGTGACTAAATTTGGAGTGGGATGTGCACATGTGGGTGTGAAGATCAGATGTCTTTTTGACCATATAGTGTAGTTTTATAACATTAGAATGTAGGGTTGTACAGTGCATTGGTTGTCACAATATAAGCTTTGCAATACTGAAGCCTGCAGTACGCAAATTAACACTGACAAAAAAAAATCAGAAGTTCAAAGTTATTTTTAATAAATAGTGGCATTGGTTTTAAACAGAATTCATTAGCAATTACTCACTTGGCAGAGAGACTTGGAATTGAGCTAAGCACATCAAAGGTCTTGTTCAACAACCTAACTGTGGAAGTTTGGCAGTGCTGGGATTTGAGCTCAGAACCTTCTGATCATTAGCACTGAGCCACCACTGCCCATTTTGCATCTACTGTATAACAAGGATAGACTAGGACAGAAGTAAACAAACTTTACTTGGAGAACTAATGTGAACTAGAAATGGCAAATAAATGACACATAAACTGTGAAAGCATTTAGATTCGATGTGAGAACAATAATCAATACTATGACAGACTGGAACACACTAGAGTGAAATATTGCAATGATCACTGTCATGAACATGAGAAAATGGCAGCACGAGAGCACATGAAAGTTGCAATTCTGTGTGATGACCTACTGAAAGTGAAAGCTGGGAAACAAGATGTAGGTATTAATAATTGGGCAAGCCAAGATACTGGCTATGCGCTGTGGATGGCGAGGCTCATGTTGAGCAAGGCTTTTGCCTAGGGATGCACAATATATTGTTTTTTAATAAGTATGTCATTACTGAGAATACTAACAAACCATAATTTTATTATTGTGTTCTGTGACCATCCCACCCAGTTTCAGATACATATTGTATCTTTAGGCACTTTGAGAACTTGTGCTATTAGCAAGAAATTAAAATATATATATAAATTTTAGCCAAATAAATACAATTCATTATTTAGCTGTGACACATCATGGGTGTGTTTGAATATCATGAAGGGTTTACTGTAATGTGCTGCAGTATAATATGCCATTTTGTCTATGCCATGGAGCCCTAGTGAATAGCTGATCATAATCTTCAATCGGTTTGCTTTAAAAAGTACAACATTATAAGGCAGATGTGTGTAAATCATTCACCTGTATTTTAACCCTTTAACAGGCAAAAAAAAATTTTATGTAAAATTTTACTGATTGGACCACATTCAACAGAATTTTATTGATTTTTTTTTTTAATTCACCCTTTACATTAGGAGTTATGGACGTCTACAAGCCAGCTGAGTTGCCTGCTTACAGTAACAGTAGACGTGCCTACTGAGCACAATGGAGCAGTAGTATGGTTTTACTTTTACAGCTACAAATTTAATGAATTTTGATTGTAAACTTTTCCGAGTGCTTAGATATGAAATTAAAAATCACACACAGGACAAAACCATGACTATCACCTTCTATAAAAAAAATGCAACAAAATAAAAATATACTTCATATCCTTCACACATAGTTTATTCTACCTATTCTGTATACATTATTCTACATATTTTAGTAAGAAGCTCACAGAAGTTTAACCCATAGCCACTCAGTTTGTGAGCTTGTCTAATTTGTCACATTTTTCTTTTTGTTAAATATGGGAAATAAACCCTGACTGTGATTCATGAGTGCAGGTTTCTCACAGCTGACTGACAGCAGACAGTGAACTCCTGCTAAGTCAATTCACTTTTGTGACTTTTGTGAAGGTCAAAAATTAGGATGTGTTTTATCTTTTTAATAACTTTTGACATTTTAGTTTGGTAACTTGATGAATGAACATGTTGTGTTAGAAACACTCATTGTAATCTCTTGAGATAAAGGTAGAAGTTGGAGACAAATTTATAATCACTATATATTGGAATTACAATGATAAATGTGTGTAACCATGTGGTTGAGCCATCTGTTAAGGTTTAAACTTGAAACACTGCAAGATCAAAAGCATCAAATGGCAAAAAAATACTACTGTATCTAGTCTTGTCATGTTCCTACCATCATTATTCAGATGAAGTGATGACTGATTACAGCTGTAGCAGGAAGCTGGTTAAAGGAGGTGCATTTTTCTGTGTTTCTGGGGTCCCTGGGAATAATTGCCCAGTGACTAAGCCTTCCCAAGAGCCTATTTCCATTCCAGAAAAACTGGGACTTGATGGCTCTCTTTGCTTAATTTGCACAGAGTCACTGGTTTTGTAGACTACTGTGTGGGTGGAAGAGTGTTGTATAATTATTTTGCACGTGTGTAAGAGAGAGAGAGCGAAGGAGGGAGCCTGTGTGAAGTTCGTGATTTGCTTACCTAAGATTGAATTAAGATCATATTAACCTCTGGAAGGTCTAGATTTGGGTTGGGTTTCTCTGGCTATAATCTAAGGCATTCATCGTTGTATTATATTCAATCTGTAGTGTTCCTAGAGATCAACAAGGTGCAGTGAAGCATTATCTTCACTTTTACCTTTTCTGTGAACACAATACACAAACACACTTCTGAGAAAGCCCATGTGGTGATCTCATCCTGCATATCATTCTGTATTCCTTCTAAGCTCCCTGAAATTATACATACTACCTTGTGATTGCAAGATTGTAATTACTAGACCACTGAGGCATTTGTGATTAGGAATAAATAGCATTTACATTCCTGAATCATTACAATCTTGATTAAAAAAACAGTGCTGTATTAGAAACTTGGCTGGAGTCATTTTAGTTAGAGATCCCAGAGATTTTCTCATTCTTATGCCATCTCTGATGCATAATACAGCCTTCTCACATTTCTGTCAAGGAAAAATGGCTGAGCAGATTTGCAAATGAAGGTTGTTGACATGAAGATGTTAAACAGTGCTGATTTAAATGATACAATTCTCAGCTTGAGGAATTGCTTATGAACTTGAAATCATCTAGTTAACTGTTGTTGAAATGGCCCCACTGGAATGATATGTATGATTAGTCAAAGACAATTTAAAATCAGCCCATATGCTTGTAGCTATCAACTCTCTATCATTCCTCCCTCCCTCTTCTCCTGCTGTCCCTCCCCTCTTTCCCGCTCCTCCTGTGAAGCGTCTGTTAAAGAGTGGAGTCGCACAGTAGGAGGTAGCAGAAAGCGCACACAGCTCATTTATCTAGTTACTCAACTGGGCCAAAGTTAACACCGCTTTTTTTGTACCATTCCTTGAGAGGAAAACTGATCATCATCTTGCCAAAGTTTAGAGAGGACCAGATCCAGCTAGAGTCCATGCCAGAGTGTCATACTGAGTGAGGAGGCGGGAGTGAAGTGAGCAAAGACTTGGTCAGATCAGTCTCTTGAAAAGTGTGAGAAGGGCAAGGATCTCTGAGGGGAAACACACTGTTGCAGGACGCCTGAAACACTCAGCAAAAAAAGATACAGAGAAAAAAGGACACATAAACGGACAGAGAAGGTGCAGCATGGGCGCACTAATGGTCATTTTCTCTATCCACCAGAAGCAAAGGAGAAAAAGGAAAGGTAGGTTATATAGAGATGTTTCTTAACATGATGGAGTGTGAGGTAGATAAAAAAAAAATACTTATTAATTATAAGTAAGCATTGTATACAATTATAGCTACAATATTTATAATTGTAATATGAATTTATAATGTTAACACATATGGTTAATATTGTAATATATGATAGTAATTGTGATTGTAATATATGATTAGTTGCTAATTAATAATGCAGTTTTAGGATAATTCTTAACCTGGACTTTTGTGTATATATTCATTCATTCATCATTCATCTTCGGTAATCCTGCTCCTGGTCACTGGTTTTGTGTACGTATAAGCAATATATTGTCAGAAACTCACTTTCACGAGCTCATCTCCCTGTTATGCATGTCACAAGGTTATTCAGAGAAACACTGGAAATGTGTTAAAGGATTTTTAAGGGTTGAACATAATCTTTTCAGCATTTTTCTTTGAACTATAGTTTTAAACATATCTGGTGCTGCTAACTTGCTGCTCGCTGCTTTATTGTTAATGCTTTATTATCAGAAAGTGGTTCTAAAACACCGCCTCTGACCTTAGCCTGCATAAAAAATAAATAAATAAATTAGCTTTACTGGTAAGTGTCCATTATCAGTTACGTCTGACAGACTGACTTTTATAAGCTTATATTCTGCCTGTCCTGCAATTAATTTATGAGTCAGAATGATGGAAAAGAATGACAGCTAGAACACAACCAAGTTTTATTTATCACTTATTTATATTAAGCATTTCTCATTATTTTTATTAGTTTTATTAAGATATAAGATTAATGAAAATGTCCAGATCAGCTGATAATGTTACACCTATTACTACTTTTATTAAGATCGGCTTTTATTACAGATCAGCTGATAATGTCACACATATTACTACTTTTATTACACAGATAATATTGTCCTGTTCTCTGTGTTGATCGTCATTAAGAGCCATGTCTATATGGAAGGTTATATTTAGTGTCTCATTTCTAACCTATATTTTATGGATGTTTTGTGGAACAGGTTGAGAGTAAAATGAATGGGTGAGCTCGGTCCCTTTTGCAGGCAATAGATCACAGAGCAGACAGTTCTTTGCACTGTAAGCAGAAATGAGGGGAACCCAGTTTCCATCGCAGCCTCTGTCATGGACATGCAGTCTGCCGTTGTATCTATGTTTACTTTAACTGTGTCTGACTTTTTGCCACAGAAACATTGTAAATGTCAAGAAAAGAGGAATTGTGTTAAAGTTTGCTTTTTTGTGTTTACGAGGTATGTGTGGGAGTGTTAGGGATCTGTACAGAATATTTCAGATTGTTGTACTTGCTGGTTCCTTGATACTCTGGACTAAATGTCTAAATATTTAAAACTGTCAGCATTAACTAATAGAAAATCTTAACTGTGTTCAAATGATGCAAGCACCATCTGTCCCTTGTCTTAATTCTATTATTTTAATATGACATAAAATAAAAATGATAATTGCTCATGCCACACCTCTGTTGACTCATCAATTCTGATTGGTCAGAAGATGTTTAATAACTTTATAAAACAACACGTAAGTAGTGCAGCTACATTGTTAAATCATTTTTGTAGTAATAATTAATTTATGGGAGCTCTGCAAAATTAATTGAACTTAAAAATAAACAGATTTTTAAAAGAAAAAAATGTGTTAATTAAAAAAAGATATATAAACATTGACATTGCAGTGGTCAAGTAGTATGTAAGGAGAACATTTTTGTTACATTTGTCAAAGAACAATGCACTGTCAATGGTTTGTAAAATTTAGAAGTATTTCTGTTCCTTAACATTCCATTCCTTAACTAGCACAGCAAAAGTGTATCGGTGAGAGAAAAAAGGCAAATGTTGATGAAGATCGACTATTTGTAGCCATTATATCATAAGTGGCAGTTGGCAATAACGTGTTTCACAGCTGTTCCATAGCATTAACTGTAACTGTAAATGTGTACTCTTAGACAAATTAGTGACTGCATGTATCGTATCCTGTAATAATGCAAATGCAACATGCATATGTATATTTTTAAATACTTTATTCCATATCCTTCAAGTAAGACAGGTCAATCATTTGCTTCGGTGGTTAGCAAGGGTAACACTTTCCACACATAAAGTCTTAGTAAATTTAACTAAGCATATTTTAGTAAGGTTTACATGGCACCAAGGATTACTCTCATAAAAATGTAAGTAAATTTATCTAGCAATTTTCTTTTTATTAGTAAATTTTACTCAAACTTGAGTTAAATAGTTAACTATTGCACAAATAGTAAATCAAACTTTTATTCCTTCATTTTAAGTAAATTCTACTTATTTATTTCACACAAGAAAAAAGTATACATCATCTAGAACTTATAATTACTACTTAATGGCCACTAACTCCTTAAATTGATCCAACCAGAATTAGCATTCCTATGGGTAAATACACTAATAACAGCCTTCATAAAGACTGAACTGGCAGAACCCAACATGACTGCATAACTGCTTTGTACCTGACTGAGAAACACAAAGAGGATGAACCCATCGTTTCCATTAACATTACTTCTTTTTTCTAGTTTTGTGAGCACTTGCAAAATAATATTAAATTTTACCCAGTAAAGTAAGTAAAGTATACAATTTGGGTTTTAGCCACATATTTACATGAATTAATTTGTGACAGTTACAATTAATTTAGTAAGATAAAGCAATTAAGTAATTATAATATTTTTTGGGGGGTGGGGCTATCTGACAGTTTTGACCTTGTGGAGACATTAGGCTGCATTTTTCCCAAAAACTGCAGCTTTTATTTTTTAAACAAATTTACAAAAATTTACTTTTTGTTACAGAGTATAGTGTATTTGTGTATCTTTAGTATAATATCCTTAGTACAAAAACTAACCAGCGTTGTTGAGACAGAGCCTCATATCAGTGTATCCAGTGGCCTTTGATGAATAATGTGTACTTGCTTTCAAAAACACTGAGCATAATGTTTTGGTGCCACTCTGATGGCGGTGCTGCCATCCTCTCGCCCGCCTACATAGAGCTTTCTGAAGAGCTCCTGTGTTTCAGTGGTGCCTCTTATGTAGCAGAATTATGCTGGCATAATACATAGAAGCAAACACATGATGCATTTGAAGAACACTACAGGGACTACAGTCCTACTCTAATTATTGAGAGCTCTTGCGCTCTTAGCTGTGTCGTGTCTCACTTTGCAATTCTGCTTCAATTCTTCAGCTTAAGTCTTAACCAAAAGTGACTAAGCAGGTGGGAGGAGCACACACTGTGTATTTGTCGAGTAGTAGCAGAAGGTGCATGGTTCTTCTGTGTCAGGGCCACTTGCATTCCTCTTGCTGTGTCCTCTAATTGAATTTGTTTCCCTGGTCACCCACCGATTGGCCTGTGCTGCTGGCTCCAGTACCATCCTGGTCCTTCTGGTGTTTGCGCTGATAAACAGGGCAAAGAGAACACACACAATCACTCATGCCAACTGCAGGGAGAGCAGCTGTCACTCAGGGTAGTGACTGCACTCCCCAACAATGCCATGTAGTGCACCTGGAGTGAGCTTGTGAAACCTATTTTATCTTGCTTAGGCAGGCCAATGCTAACCTATTATTGGATGCATTTTAATTTAAATATATATATATATATGTATATATATATATATATATATATATATATATATATATATATATATATATATATATTTCTTGTTTTTTTTTGTG
>CM075006.1:15063710-15074680 GCA_037576675.1 Pangasius sanitwongsei | reverse complement strand
TATAAAGGCAAAATCACAAAAACTCTGTCATTGTCCAAATACTTCCGGACCTGACTGTGTATATATATATATATATAATATGTGGGTATGTATATGTCTACGGTAATTACTATCAAATGTTGCTATTTGATAGACAGTGTGAAATCAGTGTTCCATTGATTTGCTCACCTTTCAAGGTGTTGTGCCATCGAGGGGCAGCGTGCTCACTGACCTACTTACTACCTACAGTACTGAGCATTATTATTACACCTAGTGGTCAAGATGGCAAAAATGGCATACAGTGAGACCACATTATGAAAATCTGGGATTTTTTTCGTTAAAAATTGGAAATAAACAGACAGTTTTAAAATTTTGAAATATTTAAAACAAAGAAAATGTTCAATATTTCAATATTCAAAATGTTGAATATTTAATATTAAAGATTATGCACAATTTCTAGGTCCCTATTTAAATGTAAGCAAATGTGTGATATTTACCATGTTAACGGGTCTGTACAAAAGGTCAGATTTTCCTTATGCCTAATATCTTCTATTGAAGCATAAGTTCAGACGACACTCCGATGGATTTGATCTAAAATGGATCATAAGGTTTTGCACAAACTTGTTGAATCTGTTCCAGCTCAAGTGCACACTGTCATTAAAGCACCAAGGGGATGTACCAAATACTAAGAAACTCTGAAATCCATGTAAATATTTCAAAGATTCTACTTTTCACTCAAGCTGTTGTTAATAATGAAAAGAATGCTAAATTGAAGCATTTTCACTAATGGTCTCAGAATTTTACACCCTACTGTATATTGAAAAGAAACCTGGCAACCCTGGTTAATGATATTAGCCTCCTGTGTGTGCCTCACCCAGTTTGACAACCTCTCAACTTAATTTTGTTTGAGGATATGTAATTATTAATGTTTTCCTGCCCCACCAAAATCTATGGTTATGAGCTGCTGCTGGCAATAAACGTCTACAGGCACTCTGACCAAAATAAAAAAAAAAAATCAGCTATGGCTACATCTGTTATAAACATGCCTTCTGTAATGTAGCACTGGGTAATATGGGCAATATAATATTGTTTTTGTGATAAATGACTTCAAAATACACTGTTTTGAGAATATTGCTAAAAGAAGCATTTTTTTTTGTTAAATATTTTTGTAAATGTGAAATGAATAATAGTATTTTGTAGAAACAAAAATTTAAAAAACTTCCATAGCATCCATCATTCTGTGATTGCTGCAGAGTTTAAAAAGCTGGTGTGGATTTAAATGCTGGTTAAAATGGAAGCAGAACTTTTCTGAGAGAAAAAGATGTTTAATACAGACCAGTAAAAGTGCATTCATGTGCCTTTTACTCGTCTTTGTATGGCTCCACTTCTTCTAAAGACCTGACTGGTGTTGTTCTGCAGAGATAGTTTTTGTTCTGGCAGGTTCTCTCATCCTCACACAGGATCCCTGAGTGACTCTCAGGTTCTTGGTCACCTCAAGCCCTTCTTCATTCTTTTTGACTGAGCACTGGCTATAAGAAGGGTCTTGGGGATTTGATCCTGTTTCAGAAGTTGACCGACAATCATTTGACCTCTTAGCTTGTATCAGCCGTAGAGCATTTTATACTCAGAAGTGGCCATTCCAGTTTCATGGGTCACAGCAAATGGTCTTCAAATTTGGTGTAAATGTTTTGGTTGTTAATTTTTAATACATTCACATAACTTTGTAAAACCCTGTTTATTCTTTGTTATTATAGATTTTTTTTGTTTGCTTGAAGAAAAAAAAAAAAGAGTAAGGCTGTATCATAACAACAGGGGAAAAAAGTGTGGGGGTCTGCTTCACCCTGATCAGGGTCACAGGGGAGGCTATCTCAGGAACACTGGGTGAGAAGCAAGTATACACCCTCTGATGGGAGAACAGTACATTGCAGGGCACCATGCACACATTCACACCTAGGGGCAATTTAGATTTGCCAATCCACCTACCACTGTGTATTATTAAACTGTCTTCAAGAATTGAAATTTTGTCCATATCATCCAGCCCTTCGATAAAGCAAAATGTCCTGTATGAATACTAGGAATACACACTCTTCTTGGAGGTGGCAGCACCTGCCTTGGGTGAAGGTTGTTTGATGATTCTTTCCTGCTAGTTGTCTGACTAGTTAATGCAGTTAATAGTACAAAAAATCTGCTGCTAGGAAGCTGAGTATCTTATTGAAAACAAAGGCTATAATTCAGAAATGACATGAGATGAGACTGTTGTACTGGTGCATAGTCCCTATCTGAACAAACTATATCAAAGTCAAAACAGCTCCTGAAGAGTAAGTTTCCTGTTTTCTGAAACTCTCTCAAACAAGCATTGCCAGGAAATGCCATCTTTCCTGCTGAAACTTTTTTTCTTATTCAGTTTATTTTAGTCTTAATATTTCTTTCTGTGTGTTTATGCAAGTAAAAGAGTTCATAGAATGTTATACAGTAAAGAAGTACACTAGTGTAAATTACTATTTAAATTGAAAGGCCCCGTAGAATGGAAAAGCAGTTACATTGCTTCTGTATATATATGTTTTAATGCTGTTTTAATGTACTCTCACTATGTATGCATATTTGATAAACATTGGTAGATCAGGATATTTAAGTAACTTTACATTTTACAATTCCTGCTCATCTAACGAAAATATTGATTGACCCTCATTGTCCAGTTGAGGGCAGCATAACCATGTCTAGCTATGTAAGTTCCATCAGGTTTGCTGAAATGAGACATCTAACGCACCTTGCACAGCCTTTGGTGGACTTATATGTGAATTGAAGAAATGAACCATTTTGTCATTTACTCAACAAGCTCATAATAAGCAAATATAGATTTACAAATGTCTTGTTTGTTGATATTTTTAATTCAGTAAATGCAGTTTCATTTAAGATAATGGGATGTTATAAATATAATTCCTTCCCTTTGAACACAATTTATGAATCATGAGTTAGTTTTAGAGATAATAGAAAACACATGCATTCATTAAATTGTTTAAAGGCCGTTAGGAACTCTTAGCATAAACACAGTAACAAATTGAAGATATTAATTATATTTAACACCACTAGCTCCACATGCTTACTGATACATTTATTAAGTATTAAGTATTCATACTGATAATTAAGCTACACAGTGATGGCTGAATAATTACTTTTGCTCAGTTTATCTAAATGGCTGTGTTGTGCTTTGAATCAAAACAAAGACTATACAAGAAATTGATGTTGTTTTGCTTTTATTACTGACAACTCAATTTATTCCAGAACATTAACAGATGTTATTTGAACATTAAAATCTCTATTCAGAATTAGAATTCATTCACCCTTTTTTCTATATTGACAGAAAAAGGGAAGAAAGCTACACTTTTACCCTCATCAAGAATCCAGATTATATTATTAGGCGAGATAGAATCATCCCCAACCCTACGTGTTCACTCCATTCCCTGGTAAACTTGCTCTTGCATTTGCATATTGAACCTGATAGGCCATTGTATTTTTATGATGCAGTAACACTCACCTCATTCACATGTTCAGTACTAAAAATGAGATTTTTAGCCTTCTTGTTTATTAAATAATGTGACATCACTGCATGCTGCTCATTCTGAGTCACAGGCAGCATAACACACATAACACACCTCTGTCCTCTTCCGTAGGTGCCCATGATTGGCTATTGTCACTGTGACTGACAGGCAAAAGAGAGTATACCATTCCTCTGCTGAGCTTTGCATGTACTCCTTGTTGTTAATTAATTAATTCCTGCTTAATTAATTAATTAATTAACATTCTTTGATCCTCAGTGACTTTAGCTGAGATTAGAGGTGCTGCTATGAAAATATAGTCATCACTTCATGAGGTTATGATTACTGTCTATGTAAAAGTCATCCCTTGTTGATGCTGAGTGGACAGACTTGTGACTGGGTACAAAATTTGCTAAAATAAACACAACCTTGTACATCATATTTTGATAAGACTAGTATTGGCTCTGAAAAGAAAACTACAATATGTCCGGTTTTTAGTTAATAAGCCTCATTTATCATTGGCCTCATTTATCACTGATTCATGAGATCTTTTAAATGTTACTAAAAGCAGTTTAAACAATCAAGTTGTTTTTTGCTAATAGCTGCTTAATAGTGGAATAAACGATGGTCATGGCAAAAACGGTACACTTGTGGCTACTGTGATTAGGGAGCTATCTGTTACAGTTTTATTTGTGGCAGCTGGGCTCACTCTAAATATAGATAAGGACCCTGATGGCAGGCTTTATGTGGCTGCATGGTGCAATCACTCAGGACCTGACAGGGTGTGTGTGTGTGTGTGTGTGTGTGTGTGTGTGTAGGTACCTGAAACATGTTGATTTCTTTACTTACCCCTGATGAGAAAGTGTGAACTATCACACCAGGACATCGTGTATAGGATAAGGAGTTTTTGATACAGTGAACTACATGTTGTTTTTATGGCCAGTTGCACAAAAATGTTCTTTGGTGTCAAAAAATACTGTGTGCTTAAGGTGTACTCGTGGATGACTCTAAAACCATAGAGAGGATAATTGAATCCAATAGGAGCTCTTGATGATGGCAATCAAAACCCAGGCTGAGCTAATCTTTAATCCCTGCTTGTCTTCCCAATTGCACATGACTGATGAGAGAAATTGCTGGAGGAGAAATGTGTGGAAAAAGCAGCATTGTGAATATCTTTTATTAGAATCTCTGCATGGTGCAAAGATTTTCCCCTTACGATTTGCATTCCTCAAACTTGCTAAACTCACTATTATTAATTGTGCTCCATGATAAACCTATCTGGAAATAATCATTCAAACATTTAGGGGTTTTAAAAATAAGACCAAAGGAACGTGTTCTGCTTTTAAACCGACCATCCTTATCAGACTGAAGGACATGTAATGGTGGGTAATTTCATCTCTCAGTCCCACACAAAACCCCCTTTTCTCGGTGAGTCATTGTGAACCTAGAGCCTGAATGTGGTTTCGTGTCCTTGGTGCTTCTGGAGCTAAAAGAGCCTTTTACTTATAGCTAATATAACTCTCACATAAAAGATTGGGTTGTAATTTATGTTTCTGTCGAAGGCAGCTCATGCATTATCAAGAAATTCATTCTTCTGGCACTAAATGCTCATATTGCTTGGTATTCACAACTTTTTTAGTGCTTACTTTACAGAAACAGATTGATTAATCATGTGTGACAGCTTGACCTTGTAGGCAATCAGGTGAGGTGGCTGCTCCTTTAATTGCATTAATCCAGCTTCATTAGCAGGGGAATCAACGGACTGTTGCCGTAATCAAATCCAACAGAATAGCGTGATTATAACAGCGCTAAATAAGAATGAGCTGTCCTTTAAACAGCTGCCTCAACCTTCTGAGAGAGGCTTGAACACACACAAGTATGTATACAGCAGTAAAAAAAAGCATCCAGTTTGCTACACTGCCTTTAAGAGTGTGTTGCACTGTCATTTCTTTAGCTTCATTTTTACACACACAATTGTTGCACTTTATATTAGTTGCAATTCCAACAGGGATGCTGAATAATAGTGAGTTTGGCATGAAGTGTAGTGCAATATTTTGGGAACAGTCATCGTGTCTAGCATGGATCCTTACTGTATTTGTTTCAGGACCAGTTTCCTTGGTAACAGATGCTCAATGTGACAGCGTCCTGAGGTGTGTAGAGCTTCAGAGCTATACACACTGTGTATTGTCTGACACCGGGTCTCAGGAGATGGACTGAAGCATTATCTTATTCTCTGTGTGTCCGTTAGAGAAAGATAAACTCCACAGAAACATCCTCTTTATTGTGGAATATTGCACAGGGAGGGAAAAAATAGTCTTTCACCCTTTCATTCAATTCTTCCTACCTAATACCTGTCCAAAGATCCCTTATCACTTTCTCTTGTCCCCCTTAGCTTTATCTATTTAGTCTTTGTCTTCTCCATCACTCCACCTTGCCCTCCCTGCTCCTTTTCCAGCTCTGCCCCTCCCCATCTCTCCTCCTCTCCTCCTCTCCTCCTCTTCTCCTCTCCTCCGTCTTCACTGAGGATGTGAAAAGACGGAGTCTCTACATGTAGTTCACAGCAGAGTGTTCTGTGTCCAGAGCTGTGCTCAGACCATGACATGACTCAGTCAGCACCATGAACTTAGAGGGGTTGGAGATGATCGCTGTGCTGGTGGTAGTTGTTCTTTTTGTAAAGGTTCTGGAACAGTTTGGACTTTTAGAGGCAAGCTACGATGGTAAGCAAAAAAGTGGCAAAGATTCTCTGATTTTGCTAATGTGGTTAGTATTCACACTTAGAAGAAAGGTTAGTTCTTTATCCTTCTTTCCATTCCATTCTAGTTAGAAATTACAACTCGAGCAAGTGGAGTCCATTTAACATACAAATGTAAATAGTCAACAGGTCTGTCTTAGAGCTTCTTGTTTGTTTGTTTGTGTTGGTTTTGTCACATTTTTAAAATAAAAATATTAGTAAATGCTTCTGGCATCAGATATTTTTTATGAATGACAGGCTGTGTGCTGTAACTAATAACATACATGTGTTATGTCCACTTGTTAGGCAATTATTTAATGTATCACATACTTTTGTAGCCATGTGATTAAGTGGTTGAATGTCCAAAACTGGAAAAGAAATATTTCTACTGAAAACATAAAATTATTCTCTGTTAATGTTTTCTTATTTGAGACCCAATAGTTCTCAGATAGAGAACAGGTGCCAGAAACATTTGGCAGAAATACTCATGTTTCAAAACTATGTAATTGTGAAATTATTATATTTTTATTAGTGCAATATTTTGGTTTGTTAAAAAATAATAAGGGTAAATGAGAGCTATTTCTGTATTACTGATAAATAATTGATTTTTAATTGATAACTCTCAGGTAAAAAAAACTAACAACTTTGCAACATTCCACAGACTAACACATATTGAAAGGTTCTCTGAAAAGTTCTCCTGTGCTGTAGATTAATACTGTTTATCAGTACTGTTTATAAAAAATAACTTAAAATGACCATATGCTGTTAGGCATAAGCTTCTCTACTTCTTTATATTGAGCACAAGCTGTTTTGTGGGGAAGGATGCTGGAATCACAGCGAGGAAGTTCTTATTTTGAATGTGTGAATCGCTCGTTCTGCAACCACATGGCTACCTGTTATGTATAACCTGTTATGTTGAACAGTCTGAGACAACATGCTGCTTAAAAACAGGACTTGTGGGGTTTGTTAATGTTGTGGTGGGATTTCTATATTTGGAGTTTATAAAGGACAAACATGCCTCTCTGTTATATATGTTACCTACAGGTGGTTAGGCTCAGTGTCTTTATGCTAGATCTATAAATAATGGAAATAATAAAATAACGTTAAAATTAACACTAAAACTCATAACAAAATAATTAAACACTCAAAGGTTTGCTGAAACCTTGCAGCAAACATCTGTCTGCTTCCAGCATTTCCTCACACAAGACAAGAGTGTTTAGTCCAGTCACGACCCAGCCTAAAGCCACAGACTTACCATGTTCAGTACCGATAGGATTAGACATGCGCTTTCTGAGACTTTTTAACTGTGCTTATAAAACTCTTAATAATAATAACATTATTATTATTATTATTATTATTATTATTATTATTAATTTATTTAGTATTTTTATTTTTAGTGCAAATCTCAAAGTACTTTAAATTTAAACTTAAAAATTTAAAAGATATTTATGATAAAGCACACTAATGAGACATTTCTCAATCATTAATAACTCATAAATCAATGAAAATTATTCAGAATCATGAGAAGTATCTTTAATAAAAATAAATGACCACAGGATTACCAAAAAGTTAGCAAAAAAAGCAAGCATGTTTTTAATCTGGATTTAAAAACTTCTATCACTGTCACTGTTTCTAATGTTTTCTAAAATAATTTTTAGAAGTTTCAGAATGATATAATAAAAATCTTCCTCTAGCTAAGGTGCAGGTTGTTGGTCCTAATCACAGCAAGAGCTAAAGTTCTCAAACAAACAAGAGAGGTGAAAAGGGGTGTTGTCCTGAAATGTTAAGTTGTATAAATACCATAACATTAGTTAGAATTTGAGCTGTCAAGCCACTTACATTACATTACTTCTTTGCACTGAGTGATTAAAAACTATAGCCTTCCCCAGTTAAAACCCATTCTGACAACTCCAAGCAGAGTGCTTCTGAGACTTTTATATCATATTTTTTATGTGTGTTATTTGATCAAGGCACATTTCAAAAAGGCATCGAGGTGACTATAACTTGGACTTGAATGTTTTATTTAAGTCCTTTCAGATTCCGTCTGGCCTTGATGCTTTCCGTGCTTTTATAGTCATGTGAGTCATATCTGTTTATTTCTAATTAAATTTATTATCTCATGCAGCGGTAGTTCTCTATTTATGGAGGTGAGTTCTCAATAACATGTACAAGTCTGGTTATATGTTAGGAGGGAATGCTGTCTTATACAGATTACCTGAATCTATATAGTGTCTATTATACTACTGAACCCTATACAAGAGTTAGTACTTTGTTTTGTACTTGTTTGTTATACCATGGCAGTATTTTTCTCTGGATCATGATCATGATTATTCACATCTTGGCCAGTTTGCTGCAGATTTATTAGCAGATAATTTCTTACTGGGATTGCAGTAATTTCTTGAATAGTCAGTTGTTATTCTTGAATGTGTATTTTTTCATGTATTTTAACTGAACCCAGATTTCACTGTACATGTTTGGTTCATAATTGAATAAAACTAAGGCCTAACAAAACACTTCAAAGCTTTGCATCTTGCACAAGCAGAAGTCTGTTACGTTAGTAGGACTGAAATGTACCTATGTTGATCACTCACTAACTTGCGCTGTTTCACAATTCAATGAACAATTAATCCTGAAATTTGACGACTACCTGTGACATTTGTTTAACAGCAGTAGAAGAAGAAAGAGCTTGGCTACAAAGAGGATGTTGGTAGTGTATTGATATCAGGTATCAGCCAATAAGCAGAGCTCTGATGTCCTTTTTTGGGGGGGCGGGGGGTCCAAATATCTTTAGTAAATAATGAAAAACTATAATGCGCTTTAGAACTACTGTTACTGTTAAAAAAAAGTCACTTTTAATAAAGATTGTGAATTTTATCATAAATACATTTTACAGAGGTCATATCATCACAATTATTCTGGTTAAAGCACCATTACTGATTCTTAACAAGTGACATAAGATTGTATGTCAGCACATTTACATACACAAGTATGTCATAACATCTGTCACAAAACATATGCTATCTACAATACATGTGACATAAGCTGTTATTGCATCACACCTTATAAAAGCTAGAATTACCAGCACTGGTAGCACAACTATATTTTATCACTAGTATTAAAAGGCAACTCACGGTACCTTCTTGATTAGGAAAGTCTTATGATGTAGGGCTTCAGTACAGTGTTTCCACCAGTGTTACCGTCCTTTTAAGGATTTTCATACAAATTAGACTGTGTGTAAATAAGGATGGTGTACACTGAACTGGTCAGTTGAATCATGTAACAGATGAGTTTGTTTATATTTTTTAGTTTGCTTTTTTTATGTTGGTGTTGAATATTAAAGTCTAAAGTGTTTATTGTTTAAAATGCATTAATAGCTTATTATGATGGAGCCAGAGCCAAAACAATTTTCTGAGAGAAAAAAAACAATGAGAAAATCAGTGAGAGAATCAACAGGTCACAGTCCTGAAAACCACAGGAAAAGAAACAAGAATCTATATAGACTATCTAGCAAACATTAGCTTCCTAACTAGGATAACATTACCTCCAGATTTTATCTACAGTTTAAACTTAATTACACTGCTTTGTTAAAATAATTGGAATTGTGTTTTTTTAATCAAAACTTGACAGAATAATGGTAGAAATGAAAAATGGAAAAATTAGCCACATGAGTTTCCTTTCTTACTTCAGGCAAATACATTTAACACCTAGTTTTACAGTAAAGTTGATATTGGATGTTTAACAGTGTTTTTTCAATATAGTCACAGCAGTGTTACACTAGCTGCAAAGTCAAGTACAGTACAGTAGAAAGCTTGAAGTTTTCCCTACAGCCAAACTGATCCATCTCATGAAGGACTCTGGGTTAGAAGTACTTGAAATTTAATTCTCTGCAAAGGCTACTTATAATAACAGAATTTTGTCTTGTGTAGGGCTTCTCTGTGAGCTGTGTTCTAGTCATTGGGCATTTGTCATCATGGTTTTTGCTTTTTTGACATTAACATTTTAATTCACTAACATAGGCATATATTTAATTGTTTGTGTGCAGGTTAATGGGCCACATGCCAGACTGTGCCAGACAGTCGAATTATGCAGGCCTATACAGAGAATGATGAATCGATTAGGCATTCACATGCACTGACTAGTCGATTTTTAAAACAGGTATTTTTTTATCTCTGCACCCATTAATGTTGCAAGACATCATACTTTAGATTATTAGGTTGCCAAGTTCAATTAGTATGATCCTATCATGAATCAAAGTAGGTCATGTTCAATCTTTTTAATAGGCAGAAAATAATCTGGACACTTAACTTTGATTAGCTAATTAATTATGGAACAACTCCAAGTTTGTTTTCCAAATCCATGTTGATATAATATAGCCCATATTTAACATAACATAACCCATGTTATGTTGTATACATTTTCAAATAAATCTCACACAACAAGGATTGCTGTGCTGTAAAAATTCTGTCTGAACTCTACATCAGCCTCTACTTACAGAAAATGGTGTATAAAACAGTATAATACATATAATACAGGTGAGATACAGGTAATACAGGTCCCTGTTTTTCTATATTAAAAGATTAAAAGATCAAACAAAAGTAATTAGCTGTTCAAAAAAGTACTTCTCAAATTTAGTTGGGTTTCTTTGGGGTTCATATACAGTCAGGTCCATAAATATTGGGACATCGACACAATTCTAACATTTTTGGCTCTATACACCACCACAA
>CM075006.1:15041843-15058779 GCA_037576675.1 Pangasius sanitwongsei | reverse complement strand
CGTCTCGCCCATCCATTGGACTGATTACACATGTGATTCAGAGCGTGGTCACGCTGAAGGCGTTCCCATAGCGTTTCAACGCAGCTCGAGTTCCTGAAGGGGAACATGTGCAACTACCACTGTAAATATAACACTTACACAAACTTGCTTCAACAGCATTTTGTAATTCACAAAAGTGCTGGAATACATTTATTCATCTTCAGTAACCTCTTTGTTCTGGTCAGGGCCACGGTGGATCTGAAGCCTACCCTGGGAACGTGTTTGACTACATACTATTTTTCAAATCAATAAAATGCACAGCATTTTTTCCTCTTTCAATTCAGACAGAATCTGTGTAGTCAGATGCTTTAATGCTTTAAATGACTGGACTATGTTTCCAACTAAACTTTTTTCAACTACTTCAACTACGCTATGTGGCAGTGTACGGCTGAATAGCTTCAGTTTGTGTAAAAGGTCAAAACTGTTGTCAGCATATGCGGGAGCAGAATTTCTCTCCAGGTGGGATATAATGGTAGCCAGGACAGACTTTATCATGGCTTCTTGTGATTTTGAAGTGCTAGCCCAAACAATTGCCTGACAATTAACTTTTGACACATGCTTTCTTCTGTCTCTTTTGTGCTTATGATCTGCACTTCTTTTCCTAATATATGACTAGATCTGGGGCCCCCTATTTTCATTATATTCACAAATCATGTACAACAATCTATAACAATGTTTTGAGGTTGCCTTTTATTGCTGGTTATTTTTGCTCAAATAGGACTTTCTTGGATATCAGTGATATGATATCAGTCTAGTAGGGGAAAAATACAGTAGATAATCTCTGTCACAGAATAGTACATTCTGTGTGTTTTTAATGCATCTGTCATATTTTAAAGGAAAACAGAATTTATTATATTGAAGTGCTAGTGGAAACACAACTTCTGAAATTACTACTCAAATCAAAGCAAAATGTGGAGACTAAACATGTCTTGGCTGATGAACGTGGATGATCATTCTTATTAATTCTGAAATTTATTAAAGGACATTTCATATGAGTTTTTCAGTTTCAGTTTCAGAGGTAAAAAAAAAAAATAATCAAAAATCAAAAGGCTCCTTCCACCAATATACAGCAGAATATGACCTATGAATATATGTCTGTTTATCTCATTTTTAACATTTGTTTGGCCTGTGTCATTGAGCTAGCCCTCCTTTAAAGACACTCCTTTTCATGAAATTCATGTGCCGCTTTTTTTTGTAGAATAAAGTAATAAAACCCACAACCCACCCCAGCGAAATTTAATTGGTCAAAGCAGACCTTCAGGTTCTGGACAGTTCTAAAGGATTCGCTCAATATATTGATTTGAGCTTCCAACCATTACTCTACAGTTGTAATGTACTGTCCTGACTTTACATTTATATGAACTGCTTATGTGGTCCTACATAGAACTGAGCACTCATCAGTACCAACATGATATGAGCATCCGCATTGAGCAATTAGGCACTGGAAAATATTATAAACAATACAAAATATTACAATAAATTTTTGTAAGAAGTAAAATGCAGTAGTTAAACCAGAAAGATGTCCTCACAAAAAGCCAAGAGGGTGGTTGTTTTTTGCATAGTCTTAATTTCATATGTTGGCAAAATCCAGATACTATTTATGTATTATGCAAATCTGAAAACAACCATTTAAGCATCATTTATCAATTATAATTGTAACCAGCAGATGAACTGATTAGATTTTGGAACTGGTCCAAACAGGGTTAAGGTCACAGCAAGGTCAAATGTCTGAAAAGGTTTTTCAGTTTTTCAGTAGCTTCATTCCTGTTTGAAATCATTTTAATTTTCAAGGTATTTGAGGCATGCAAATGAGTAACAAGAAGGAGTAGACTCATTGGGGATGGAGGCATCCTTATCGACACTGTTGGCATCGAGTTCTATTTGTTTTCTAACCTTAATGCTCAACGAAGCAGTTCTTTTTTATGAATGGCTTTTGCGATAGTGTTATCCATGCTGAGTGGTTCATGTTCTTGCAGCAGTTATGCTGAATAATGGTTCAAGCTCTTCAAAACACCTTTATCAGCTGCAGGCTGTTGAATGTTTCATCCCATTTTGTTGTAAAGGCACCCCACTGCCTCTTTTTCCCTTTTAACTCTCATTACTTTCATTAAGCTCTTGCCCCAAAGAGATGATTTAGTTTTACATATAACTGTGCTGGGTTGCAATTCTTCTGCATTCATTTCCCACTCCAGACAAATTCATAACAGATTGCTCCATTATGAAATAGTTGTTCAACGTCTTACTCAATAAAGTTAAGCCCCAGCTTTAATAGCGCTGCCCTCAGATTTTTGATTGATGTGTGTAATGTAGCCTGAATATTGCTAATCATGAAGGCTTGTTGTATTGCTGATGCCAGTAACCTTGCTTAGTGACATAAATACAACGGGTCACTTGTCTGGTATTTGTGGGTGTATTGAAGATGGCCAGGCTATTGATCCAGCATGACTGATTTGTGTTGTGATGATCGGGTAAACACAGCTGTTATTTCTGTATGAGTATCCATGTGTGTGTGTTCCATTATGGTTGTTTAGTCCGTCTCATTAAAGCATGTGCTCAAATGCTGCACATTGACTGGTGCCTGCCAGAATGCAATGTGTTTGATTTTCTGAATATTTGCTCAATCAAAATATTGACCACAGATGAGTTGACAGGGAGACAAGGGCAAACATTTGCATACCCTTAGAACAAAATGGAGAAGACAAAGAAATTCATGTTTATACCAACAATAATTTAGACATTATATTTAGCAGTTCATTTATTATCACAAATAATCAAAAAAAAGTCAAATACTATATGTGAAGATATTAATAGTGAAAAAAAATCTAAATAATATGAGTTTAAAATTTCTCCCTTTCTGATAACTATTCTCTAGCTATGGAATAAAACATGACAGGATGTGGTATTGTGGGTAAATAATCAATGCCGGCCCAGCATGAAGCAGAGTTACCATTACAGCTCCAGCCCCAATAACAGCACATCCCAAAGTGTTTTAATTCCTCTTATACCACAGCAAGCTGCCAATGATAAAGTAATAAATTAAATATTGTTATTATTGAGCAACATGTCATACTTCTAACAGCTTATATTTGTGTTTAATGTTTGGAACATCAGTGAGACGAGTTAGTTCCTGTTATCGCTTATGCTAAACAGTTGTTCTCTGTAGTCTAACCCCCTCTTAATGACATCTCTGTTCTAACTGCCAGATTTTTTTGACCAGTCTCTCCCCATTTTTCTTAACATCTGTTTTAACTCTCCGGATTTCAGACTGCCTTCATCAAATAAGGTCTTGAGACTGAGTGGGTCATTGCAAAACTATTTCAAACTATTTTTCTGTTCACGCCTTATGTTTTGGTTTGTTGTCTTTTTGCATTTCATTTTTAATATTTTTGGACTATGTCTATGTGAATAAATTGTAAATTCTCCCTTTTTATTAAAAAACATGGATAATGCAACTATTTTCTTTTCTTTTTTTTAATGTGCTACGATGGTATGCATTAAACACATCAATGTAGACAAAGACAACATCCAAACTAGTGTTATTCATTAGAAATATGATGCTACATTGATTATTTGCCATGACTACAAACACAAATAAATTAATAATATGATAATCAGAATAATACATTTTTAAAGTCTCCTGAACCTTCTAGAATACTTGCAGTTTCTCTCTCTCTCTCTCTCTCTCTTTCTCTCTCTCTCTCTGTTTGTGCAAGCCTTTTAATCATCCACATTTTATTTCTATCAATTATCTGGCCTTTCTCCCACACACAAATGTCAATTAATATGCCTTTTATCTCACTTAAATGCACACTGAATATGTTTCCATATTCAGAGGAATTTTGTGAGAAGGCTCAGCTTTCAATCAGACATCTCCCCAGAGTCTGCCTGCTGCAAATCAGTTGAACTATAACGCACAGTTGCTGATTCAGTGTACTGATTGTTAATCACATATTCAGCAGGTGTGATGGAGGTATTAGTGATGTCTGTGTGATTAGTTCCTCATACACAGCAGGCACAGATCTTGATACTTTACCTCTCTGAATCCTAATCTAAATGTCTGTAGTATTCTCTGTTATTTCAGCCATCTTTGTTCCATATCTTGTTTGTTCCCTGCTTTTTGTGAAGAGCACAAAGAGTCTCTCTCAGTGGAGCTGCTGTCCCAGTGAGACAGATAGAGATACATGCCAGTGTTATCAAGCTCCTGATCCTGCTCTCCAGAACCAGGACAATGGTGAATCTTTACTTCGTTCACTTCTTATCATCCTGCTGACAGCAAAACATCAAGTGCAAGTGCAGAGCTAAAAGTGTTGAACTCAAACTAATAATAGTAGCACTAATGTTTATCTTTAAGCACAACAGATCAATGGAATTGAATTCCATTCAATTCATGTTATTTATATAGTGCTTTTAACAATACACACTGTCACAGAAAAAATAAAATTTACATTTATCCATTTATCCCTAATGAGCAAGCCAGAGGCGACGGTGGCAAGGAAAAACACCCTGAGGCGACAAGAGGAAGAAACCTTGAGAGGAACCAGATTCAAAAGGGAACTCAACCTCTTCTGGGTGAAACCGGATAGTGTGATTATAAATCATTACTCTTCTATAAATGTATACTATAAAATCAAGCAGTGCTAAGTGTGTTAAAAGGAACTTGAATATGTGCAGCGTTAGAGTTTTAACTTTAAGTCTTGTATCAAAATGTTCAGTGATTGAGAGTGTAAAGTGTCAGTTCTTAGCAGTTGCTGTCTTTAGGCTATCCAAGAAAGAACATCCACAGCCATCTCTAACAAAAAAAAAAGTTTTTTGTTTTCCCTGCCAAATAGCAAATGTTGATAAAGAACAGCTCACAAATATTCACAATATTCACTTTTGCATAAATGTGCAAAAGTTCCTGAACATACAATTTTCCCCCGTGTGTGTATGTGTGTGATGCAGAAGAAAAAACAGTGTATACTTTTGCAACGCATTGTGTATGCAGCTCTGGTCAGGGCAACCACAGATCATAGACTATAATTGCTCGTGTTTCACACTGGGTGCCTTTATAAATATGACAGACTAATTTTAATGTTTCCCAAATATTGAAGACCATTTGCATACCATAACAGGTATTACTGAGTGGCATGTAATTAGTCCTATAAGCCCAACTGGTCTGCACACAGCCTAATGACCCTATTATAGATTCTCTTTCATGTCATGTAGCTGTCATCAATATGATGAATGATGTTTTGTGGCGCGGCAATTCCTCATTTTAGAACGGTAACATTTTAGAGCATGACACTAAACAGCTGGGTGCTTTTAATGAATTTTCAATGGTATAATTTGAAAGTATGGAGTGGAAAGAGACTCAACTAAACTGTGCTTGACTCAGTATGTTAGCTGAAAGCCTAATCCCGACACACTAGATTTAAAAAAAAACTACACTTAAAAGGATTTACTTGGAAAGTAAATCTATCTGTCTGGTCCTCAGTTCAGTCCTGAGCTCAGGTTACTGTCTGTGTAGGTTTTCATATGTTCTCTCTGTGTACACATGGGTTTCCTCCAGGTTCTCCAGTTATCAGAGTCTATCAGGTGCCATTCCTTGTTCACAGTCTCCTTTTGTTGTCAAACATGCTGATAATGTTCATGACCAAAAAGTTGATTTTGGTTTCATCTCACCATGACACATTATCTTTGTTCAAGTGCTGAATTTTGTTAGATGCCCTCAGGAGGGGCTTCTTTATTGTAACACTTACCAAACAGCTTGTTCTTATGAAAGTGACATTTGACAGTTGAATTTGAAACCTGACATCCACAAGAATTAACCAAACTCTTTAAAAACTGTGATCATTGGACTCTTTTTCCTACCTTTACCATCCTCCTCACTGTGTGCTCATGGGTCTAATTCCTGGCAAATTTCCAATAGTTTCAGATGTCAAGCCTATTGTTTGGCCTAAATTGTGCTTAATGGAATTGTTAACTGATTCTGTATTTCATATCTGTTATCATCTGTCTCCTGTGTAAAGGGATTTTTATGTGTGCAACCCCATATTTATACCTCAGGAAAAAAGGATATTGCAACAACCAGTGTTCCTGGGGACTGAGAGCAAATGAAAAGTTTTTCCAAAAATTACAATTTAGTTATTCATTAGGAGTGTCAATAATTTGGTATCTATATTTTGAGAGAAAATATTATAGATTTAATATTATAGATAGAATATTGTAGATTTAGTAGCTCTAAATCATATTTTTAATTAGAACAAAGCTAACTAGTTTATCCTATTGTTTGAATGGAGAAATGAATTATGCGAATACATTTGTAGGGTGCCAATAATTTTGGAGGGCACTGTACGTATGGCACAGTTTGTGAGTGAGTTTCTACATAGTTCTATCATCTTAGTGGAACGAAATGGTGCATTTGGCTTTACAGTTGGGTCTTGGTTGGCTTGTATTATTGGTGTCACTGTACATAAGACAGCTACCAAAAGGCATGGAGTTCAATCTAGAAGTCATGTGTTCACTGTAATAAAAGAAATTATGTAAACACCAGTATACGTTCAGCTGAGGGAAATGTGAGCAATAAAGTTCACTTTACTGTAGCAAACTTTTAGATGGTAGTCAATGAGTTTTATCATCAATGAGAAAAGAAGAACTTGTGAGAAACTGAGCTCCTTTTCATCTAAAGAGGTAAATAACTGCTGGAGCATGCTAAGGTGAGATTTTCTGCTCAGTCAAGCAGGCATTACTGCTACAGATGCTACCAGATTCCCTTTCTGAACTCACTCTGCCTTAGAAGTAAGATCGCAGCTACACTGGTGTAGCTCAGAATCAAACCCTGTACTCTGGAGCTGCACCTGCATCACTGTGTCACCCGTGAGTTTAGATCTTTTCCCCTACACTTTAATCAAATTCAATTTAGTGCATAGGGTTTAGTAGATTTTGCCATTGATGGTGTAATCAAAAAAGGATTACAAGGTATGATTACTATTCCCTCCTGTCTTTATGAAAAGCTGAAGTGTAGGTGATATAGCACAGAGCTTTTTTCCCTCTACCATCCTCTTTGGATTAAGTGCTGATAAGAGTCACCAAGGACAGGGTAGCCTTCAGCCACCATGAAAATTTGAAAGACTTCCAAAAATCTATTCCCTGAGCATCATTAATCAGAAAACAACAACTTGTTATCAGAGGTGTATAAGAGGTGTATAAGAGGTGCATCCTGTGCTGGATGGTGATAAGAACAGGATAGTTTTCCGTTAACATTCTATGTGATATTTTAAGATATAACATTTAAGACATTTCCTGAGGGGTAAGTCCTGTAGGAAGACTGAGGCATGAAGAGGTGGAGTTTGAGTTGGACAGAAGCTAGAGGTGTCCTGTGTTACAAAAATGTAGGTTGTCATAAATAAAAAATACATTCTTTCTGTCTACAGATTACTGAGTTTTATTTGATCTATATTGCAAGCAGAAGGTCAAATCAGGGGGCAATGCATTTGTAACTATTTTTATTTTATATGAATTCACTGGATTTATTACAAATTATTTTGTCATAATACCCTAAATTATCATAATCAATGTAAAACCCTAGTTGTCTGCATTAAAGATGTATTTTTATTCATATACCAATCTTTTTATTATATTAAAGGGCAACATGTTCATCATGTGGTGTATATAATGTAACTACCATATACACTATATGGCCCAAAGTTTGTGGACACTTGACCATCACACCCATTTGTGTTGTTGAATATCCAATTCCAGATTTATTCTCCCTTTGCTGTTATAATAATCTCCACTCTTCTGGGAAGTCTATCCACTAGATTTTGGAGCATGGCTGTGGGGATTTATGCTTATTCAAGCACTGATGTCAGGCAAGGAGGACTGGGGGTGCAGTTCGTGTTCTAGTTCATCATAAAGGTGTTCAGTGGGGTTGAGGTCAGGGCTCTGTTCAGGTGACTTTTCTTCCACACCAAGCTTGGCAAAACAAGTCTTCATGGTCTTTGGCTTGTGCACAGGGGCATTGTCATGCTGGAACACATTTGGGCCACTTAGTTCCAGTGAAGGGAAACCTTAATGCTACAGCATACAAACACATCCTGTACAATTGTGTGCTTCCAACTTTGTGGCAACAGTCTGGGGAAGAATCACATATGGCTGTGATGGTCAGGTGTCCACATACTTTGGCCATATATCTTTTGTATATTTATTTTACTGTACCATAATATGTGATATACTATTTAATGTTTGAAAAATTTGTAATTATATAGTAAAGCTTTGGAACAGAACACACACACACACATACACACACAGGACCAATACAAAACTGCAAATGCAAATGACCAGCAGGGGGCAGTAGTTAAGTATTCTAGGAAATGGTCAATGGCCATTGATCTGTATTAGCTTGGGAGGCAGAGGTAATGATTCACCATCTTTGGCTTGAAATCAAATGAATCCACATGAACTGACAGTTTCTATCGGTTTTGTCTTTTGCCTAATGAGGATCATTTGTACAGAGCAGAATGTTTTTTTTTTCTTCCTTGCTTATTATCTAGCATAAGTATACAGTCTGTAAATGGAAATGTCAGGGAGCAGAATGTATCTCCATTTAACTTGAGTTTATTTACAAAATATAAACAAATAAGATTTGGGTCATAAATAAGACAGAGCTCAGTCTGAAAAGCATCTTATATATGCTGTACTGCAACTGTAGTGTAGTCTACATAATGAGAATTTGCTCGTATGGTATTGAAATAACAGCAAAAAGTGCATCATGCCTTCTGTACGTGCTAAACAGATCAGGCTTGTCTGTACGGCTGCACCGTTCCCTTTTTCAGTCTACTACTTTCTTCCCTTCCTCCCTCCGTCCCTCCCTCTCTCTTTCTCTCCTCTCCTTCATTCCCAGCCCTCCCCTTTGCTGAAACTAAACGCGCTGAGTACAGTCTCTCAAATAAGAGCACAGTACAACTAACACAGCAGAGTGGGTCAAACTCTCCTCTCCTCTTCTCCTCTGGTTCTCGTGCCTTTTCTGTCCTCTGATATCTTGAGCACACTCCCCTGGCCACGCAGCCTGGATTTAGGACAGGAGCTGGGTGGCACACGTGGGTGCCCTGGGGTACAGGGCCCATGCCAGTCTGTGGAGGAGGGCACATGGGCGTTGGGTAACTGGAGCGCAGAGGTGGAGGAGCCAGGGGGCTGGCATGAGTCAGGGCAGGGCGCCATGCTGGGCACGGCGTGGGAGACAGAGGGGCTGCAGACGCTGGGCATTGTGGTGATCGTGTGCGCCTCACTCAAACTGCTGCACCTGCTTGGCCTCATCAGCTTCTCCGAGGGTAAGGGAATATGAGTTTAGACACAGGAGCAGTGTTTACATAGTGAATGCTGAGTTTAATTTGAGGAAAATAAGTGTGTTTTCTTAGTATATTAGAAGTTTGTGGTGTTGTGTGCTGGATATGTGTATGAGCTTGCACATTTAGTCTCTGTGGATGAGGCAAAGATGAGAGATCAAATAAAAAGAAAGCCCAATATTAAAAACATTTGGCAAGCAGTTGAAAAGGGAGAGATCTAGTTGTAGATAAATGTTCCAAGGGTTTTAATTTATATTGTTTTATTTAAAAAGTAGGTAAGTGTAGTTGGCATGCTGTGAGCCTTCTCTCAGACTTATTGGACCTCAAGGACAGTTGTAAATAATCATAACTTCATCAAATGTTTTTATGGCCCCCTTAACACTCTGTTCCAATTTTCCATTCCATCATCCTCTGCTGATCTTCAACTTTTGCATAAACCAAGTGCTTTTTACAGCATCAGCCTACCCATCAGGCAAGATGAATATGTGAATATCACAGTGTGAATACAACGTTTGAAGTCATGTGGCAATTTGAGTACAGCAGGTTTCTTCCCTTAATCTGTCTGTGAAATATCTGACAGTCTGTGAAATGATTGAAACTTCTGACATTCGGATTTTGAGCTTCTGCTCTCTTATATATATCAATATGATATTATGCAATATATATACATAGTTTCCATACATAGGAGACTATGTATGCCAGCACCATGGTTGGTTGTGCCTTCTCCAGTGGATGTTCGTGGACATCCACTTCTCAGTTGGTCTGCAACACTTCCAGTCTTTTTGAATTTGTTAAATTAAGTCTGGCAACAGTGTTGTGTGTGATGTGCTTGCCATGTTTCCTTTTACAAACAGTCCATCACAAACTTGCGACAGCTTCCCGATCCAGCCATGAGAATGATTTCAATACATTCTTCTTTTGTCAAAGGCATCCTTAAAGGCTATCGGTAAAAAAAACAGTTAGGTTAGGTTAGGTTCAACTTTACTGTCATTGTCAGAGTACGAGTACAGAGACAATGAAATGCAGTATAGTTTATACAAAATATAAACTAAGTATGAAAAATATATAAATATATATTTTTTAAGTCATCAAACTTAACATTTAAAACTGGTTAAAACACATAACCTCTTTTTATGGCATAATGCAATTTATTAAACATAGTGGCTTGAGAATAAAGCACTGTGATAATCTGTTTCACTTTGTGTAATCCATCAGTTGACAAATCTACGAGATTGACTATGCTATCTAATATGGAGGAGATTCTGTGAAGATTCCTAGCTTTTTGCTCTGGCGCAGAATCCTCCCCATATTCAAAAACTTAAATCTTAAAATAAATCTTAAATAAATAAATAAATAATAAAAAAATCTTAGTTTGTTTGACCATGTTATGCCAGCTGTAGTATTGAAATGCTGCTTAAAGAGCAGTACCACTGCCAGGTTTACCATGTACTTTTATTCTGTGTCATAGCTGTAGTGTTTTGTTTAAATGGGTCATTTAACACAATTACACAGCAAGGCCAATGATTCAGGGGATGCTTTTAACCTCCTGCCTGAAACTGTGAGGTAGTGCTATTTGCTCCCTCGGTTGGGCTTCATCTTTCATGCTCTGTCTCATCAAAAACTGCATTTTCCTCCCATGGAAAGCTAAAGACTAGAAATTCAAATGTCTCAACACTCTAGCAATCATTACTTTTTAGAATTATACGTTAGTAATACTCGAACAAATTTTATATATTGTACAGTTTTGGTGACATGGTTCAGTGCATTGCATATACCATGTGTGCTGTATTTATCAAAGTTAAGGTGAATACATCAGCACCTTTAACCCTGTTGAACCCAACTTTTATCACTGGATTACAAAAGCACCACTGGGATCATGAAGGTATTTTTATAGTCAGGACGGACTTTGATAAAATGATGTTATATGGAAAGGGGTGGTTATGAATCTCAATGAACTGTTCCTTTTTTATTTCTTTCCTCTTTTTTTCTCAAAGCTAGTTCCCAATGATGAACGTTTCTTGCATATCAGTAGACAGCAAGGCCAGTGCTTGCCAAGATGAGCCAAAGCTCAGCCGCCAGCTGTCAACCAGAGCTGTTTGTGTCCTCAGTTAGGCTTAATCTTTTTGCATACTGAACATTTCCATTTTTACTTTCTCTTCACTTGGTTACTGACGTTGGCTGCATCTATGAAGGTTTCCAGCTTCTATTCAGCAATTGAAACACAGAACCTGAAAAATCTATTTCTTATGTGTAAGCAATTAGCCATCTCAATTTTCTGATTGTTGTGAGGGTTTATTTTGATTCCTGCCTTGGTTTTTTTCTAAAGATGCCTGCATCCTGTAAATATTTCATGTAAAGTTGTGTGAACTGACTAGTAGAACTTGTTATTCATACAGGAAGATGGTCTGACTGACAGCAGTACCTAACTCAGATATATGATTTATTCAAAGAGACAACCATGGTTATTTCGAGACCGATCATTGAAAATATATTATATATTCCAATGCATGTCTGCTGCTTTGGTCTTACCTCTGTCATTTTTTTTTAAGGATTTACATACACACCTGGGCAAAACAATGGGCCAAGCCCAAAATGGCAAATATTAAGGTTTTAATGGTCTTAAAAACAAATCATTGGTAAGAAAATTAGCAAAAATTAAACAAATGCACTCCTGAGACCCCCTGTGCCACCATTTGCTCATTTACTTTTGCTGCAGTGAACTGTTTGGGGAAAAGCTAGAAACAGAGAAATTCACTTATATAGTCTTCTTGTACGCAAAGGTATTTTTCTTCTGGAATGTTTTTTTCCTCAAAAGATTAGTCATTATTTGGTTATCTGCCAAGGGCCACAAGGCTTGAACATTTAAAGAAACCAAAGGGAAAGGCTATCCCATACTAAGTTCCTTTATCTATTTGTTTAATTCCTTCTAATTTCATGACCAATGATTTGTGATTAAGACCATTAAAAGCTTAATATTTTGCCATTTTGGGCTTGGCCCTTCTTTTTTTCCAGGAGTGGAAAATGCAGGTCATATAGTTGTAGTAAGAAAAAAAAGGAAACAAGACATGACATACTATGGAAATAAGACAGAGCTGAAATAAAGGGAACAAAAACAAAAAAAATCTAAATGATCTGGTAGCATACAAATTGAAGCTAGAGTCCTTGCATCAGCTTGGAAAATAGGACGCTGCAGGTTCACATTTTACTGATTTCCTTTTGCTCAATAAGATGCAGTATGTTAAGAACATCCGTCAAACATTATACCTTGAATGTATTCATTGTCAGTACAGTCAATATACACAGGCAGTTCCAAGTCACCTAAATCATGTTCCCATTGTGCTTGATGATTGAGAGAGCAAATGAGTGGAAAGGCATGAGTTTGCTATAGATAGATAATTTCACCTTTGAAAGGAGACAGTTAAGAGAGTTGGTGGGAAGAGTAGATAGGAGAATATATAGTAAATATCTAGACATCTGATTGATATGAGGCCTGTATAGTGCCACACTGGATTCCATTACACTATACCTTCAATGCCAGGTAATATCTCCTAAAAGACAGTGTGTCAGCTATAGTGGCATCATGGGTCCTGGAGTCAGTTGAGCAGTTGGCATGACCAGTAAATCATTTATGAACAGGATTATAACACCCACCATGATGGAGCATTTACACTTGTATCCTACAACAAATGAAAAACTGAGCATATGTTAGTGAGAACTGAGTAATGTCATACCCCCAGGTGGATTTTTAATTATAATAAGAAGTTATTATAATTATAATTCTGTGAGACACAGTGGATGTAAAAAGTCTACACACCCCTGTTAAAGAATGAAACTAAGATAAATTATGTCAGATCTTTTCCCACCTTTAATGTGAAATTGCAAAGTATACAAATAAAGTGAAAAATAATCAGAAACTTTTTTAGGGGAAAAAAGGAAAAATAAAAAACTTACAATAACCTAGTTGCATAAGTGTGCTCACCCCTAAACTAATACTTTGTTGAAGCACCTTTGGATTTTATTACAGCATGCAGTCTTTTTGGGTAAGAGTCTATCAGCATGGCACATCTTGACTTGGCAATAGTTTTTCACTCTTTCTTGCAAAAACATTCTAGATCCATCAAATTGTGAGGGCATCTCCTGTGTACAGCCATGCTTCAGCTCACCCCACAGATTTTTAGTTGGATTCAGGTCTGGGCTCTGGCTCAGCCATTCAGAAACATTGATTGTTGATTTGGACGTACGTTTTGGGTCACTGTCATGCTAAAAGGTGAAATTCCTTTTCATCTACAGCTTACAAGCAGACACCTGAAGGTTTTGCATTAAAATCGACTTGTAGCTATTCATGTTTCCCTCCACCTTGATAAAAGTTGTGGATGAAGAAAAGCAGCCATAAAGCCTTATGCTGCCACCACCATGCTTCACTTTAGGTATTGTGTTCTTTTGGTGATGTGTTTTTTTGTTTGTTTTTTTTTTGTACCAAACATACTTTTTGGAATTACAGAATTATTATACCTTTTGGAATTGGTCTCATTAGACCATAACCGATTTTGCCTCATATGTTGGGGTGATTTAGTTGAGCTTGGATGTTTATGTGAGAAAGGGCTTCCATCTAGCCACCCTACCCCATAGCCCAGACATGTGAAGAATACGAGAGATTGTTGTTACATACAGAGAGTAACCAGTACTTGTCAGATATTCCTGCAGCTCCTTTAATGATGCCGTTGGCCTCTTGGCAGCCTCCCTGGTAAGTTTTTGTCTTGTTCTTTTGTACATTTTGGAGGGACGTCCTGTTCTTGGTGATTCACTGTGGTACCCCATTTTCTGTGATGTGGTTTGGCTTTTTTTTTTGGAATGTTCTCACCTTCTGGCACTGCAGGAACAAAAAAGTACAGACTGTTAAATGACTGACTGACAAAATGATTTCATCCATGACTTGCTTGTGCTGCTGAAATACAGACATTATGCCTAGTATATCTTAATGGAAACATCCTTGCCATCCTGTGATTTGACATGGAATGATTCATTAAGTCAAATATATGATGTTTACACTTAATTATTCGTTATATTTATATAATGGGCTCGTTTGCAGTAGCGGGTGGAGTTATTGACAGATTTGTGAATCACTAATTTAGCTATTATCTCAACAAAAAGATGTTAATCTTTAGTAATTGGACAACACTTCACTTTATATTCAGGATTTGCACTTTTCCTACTTTATATTTAAGCTCTGCATTACAAAAAATAGACCTGAGCCAGAGTTAGATTACTGGACAAGAAAATCCTGTAACAACAAAATCCTAATAAAACAACAGCGCCTGTAAGACAAAAGCCGAACCAACTGAAATATACTTTGACAAATGTAATCAGACGCAATTGAAAATATTAGACATGAAAATGCCATAAGCAAACCCAGTTACATTTGTGAGCAGGCTTTAGCTTTCTCTGTAAGAAATGATGTGATCCGTCTGGGAGTGACTGTTTACGCTATTGGAGAGGAGACCTAAAATTTCAAAAAAGGAAAAACTTTTCTTATTCATAAAATTTAATTGAATATTTAAGCCATTATTAACCAACCAGTCTTATGTATTCCTGGCAGGACATTAAGGATGTTATAATGCCTACTTGATTTGCGTGTGGCCCAGAAGCGTGGATCTAAACAGAGCCATTGTCTCATAGCCCTCACTGAAACTGTGGACTGAGGACTAATTGGTGTGTCAGTGAAAATAAATATTGCCTAGCTTAGCGGAGTACTTGTGCATATAAACACACACACACACCATGAATACAGAGGATGCTTATGTCAGATTAACAGTGGCGCCAGCCATTAACAGAGGGGGCATTGCATGCGTGATGGCCACAGCACCCTTTCTCCTGGCCTTTGTCTTAGACACGTCCTTGCACAAGATTCACTAGTCTCTGACAGACCTTTGAGTGTGAACTGTACACTAAAGAGCCACAGGAGATGAGTTATGATAATGGCCTGTCAGAAGCTTATATGCCTGAGAGGACCTTTTCTTCACCTTAGTCATATTGTGTTCTTTTTTTCCTTTTTATAAAATGATGTCATGAACGAGTAGGCAGATTATTAGCAGAGACACACAGTTTGTACAATGGCTGTCCTTATAAAAATGTGTTTCATTGTAACGTCTTGTAACCTCTTTGAAGCTAAAGAAAAAGACATGGATGAACAAGATTTATTTTTTAAAATGTAGAGTCTGTAAGAAGTTATATTGTCTGCCTGACAATCTGGAAAGTCTTCACTTGTAAAGGTGATTTCACACTATGAAGCCAAATAAGTTGTGACAGCAAATGGTTCTCTATCATCATAGATACGAAGAAAGGTCCACACTTCACATATCATTTTTACACTTGCCTCAGGAAACTAGGAAACTATGATGAACCTCAGTTATAGAATGGGACAGGGAGTAGGACAAAAGAGAACAATACCTGAGAAAACAGAACCAGCAGTTTCATTCAAAAAGCACAGTTTGATTCACAATTTGTTTGCAAAATCTGTGACGTGTTGCCGTTTTCGGACGTCGAAGATTCAGTCTGATTCCACTAAATCCAAAGTACATTTTATGTGTGCTTTGTTCCTTACTTAATGGAAATTAAGGCTGGGTAATAATGGTAGTAATGATCATCACGGTTGTTTTGCTCATTCTTGAAACCGCAATTATTGTACTGTAGAAAGCAACCAGACAGTTGGGTTAAAACACAACCAGGAGCTTGCAATACTAAACTGACTACTATAAAATATTTAGTAACTACAGTGAAATTATTAGCAAAAGCTGTAAATTATAGGAGTGAGGAATATAAGTCAGGATCTGCTGGCACATCATTTGATTTAATGTACCACACTCAAAACGTAAGCAATAACCAATAAGCAAATTATGTAATTCTTTCTATTTTCAGTTAAGCTCTCCAGTAATGGAATCGATTATTTAAAAAAAAACACACACACCTCAACCCAACTAAGAAAAACAGAAATCAGGATCATGACTCAAATACTATTAATTTTGCCGCCCTAATTGAAATAAAGACTTGGTTTGTCAGTAGTTTCATAGTCAGTGTTTCCATAACAGTATACAAAATACAAAATCAGGGCCTCTTATTAACACAGAAACTTTATGCAAATCATAGCAACTGAACATTGTTATAATCCTGAAGAAATTCATCATTTAAGAACTGCTGAAGCCACTTGAATGACTGGCAAATCTTACCTCACGCATGCGCACATTTCTATGTATAGAATGTGATTTATCACATGCGTATGCAGAAACCCCCAGGTGGTAGAAAAGTCTAATAGCATGTAAAATGATTATGAGGTACTCTCATCCCACTTAATAACATCAGCATAACTGACAAAGTAATTGCTTGCTGTGGTGTTGACAACAACGTGTAGACAGGGGACAGATGAAATGTAAAGTAAAATCATAAAAGGCACATCTAAAAGATTGATTGGGATGATGGATGAAAATTTGGCAGCAGCTTTGCCCAGGGAACTCTCTTTGCTGAGATTGATGAGTGGCTCATCAGTTGATTTTGTTTGACCAGTGCAATTTTAGTTGATC
>CM075006.1:15025084-15041743 GCA_037576675.1 Pangasius sanitwongsei | reverse complement strand
AATTGCACTGGTCAAACAAAATCAACTGATGAGCCACTCATCAATCTCAGCAAAGAGAGTTCCCTGGGCAAAGCTGCACGTGCTGAATCTTCAAGCAAGCCGATATCAGTCACTTTCTGCATCATCCCAATCAATCTTTAGATTGATTACATTTCATCTGTCCCCTTTATATTTCATCTGTTCCCTGTCTACACCTTGTTGTCAACACCACAGCCAGCAATTACTTTGTCAATTATGCTGATGTTATTAAGCGGGATTAGGTTTTCTAAATATAATTTAGTGAAAAGATTGCACACGTGTTAAAACATAATTTTAATGAATTCATATATGTGAACAGAAAAGGCTACACAGTTGAGCTTCTTGAGTGTCATAGCCAAGTGGGACACATGATCCATTGTGCAGAACAGTGCGGTGGAACTTTGACTTCAGCAAGCTAGTATTTGAGATTGCTGGCTTATTTTTATTTTTATATTTTTTTAGACAACCCACTCATGAAAGTGAAATTAACCATTTTGTTTTCCTCTATTTTGTGCAACAGTATCTCTAGTTAATCTTCTTACACCTTTTGACATGCTTCATAGCCCGTCACAGTAAAACCTTCATAGCCATTTCACAGTAATGTATTAGTATGAGAGGTAAGCAACTACATTTATGTGTAAATGTAAGTTATTGATGCTTTTATTGCACACAACATAAAGGGCAATGTGTTTTCAGCAACTTTTTCCAATCTTTAATTCAAGCTTAGTGGTTTTAGGCATTGGGTAAAAGACTGACATGACCTTTCTAGTTTAGTTTCTGTGCTTCCCCTCAGGTGGTTTTAGCTATAATCAGACAGCCAGTAGAAGGTTGACCCACACATTTGTGGAAGCTTAAGTGAGGACTGTTTCAATCCATTAGAATTACAGGGACTTAATGGATGCTAATGGCTGTCCTGCCCAGAGAAATGAACAGTAAGGAGAGGTTCTCAGCGGTTAGATTCAAGTGAACTGAAAGACATTCTCATCAGTTTTACTAAGGTGTGCAGCAGGAATACACACAGTTATGAGGCCCTACATCTTATTTCTGATTATCAATCCACATTAAGGGGAAGACACAATAGAGGTGGACTGTTCAGTTGGATTTAGGAGTACTGAGAAAGATAAAGCTAACCTGTAGCACAATACTCAGTGATTTTATTCCTAATGCATTCTTTATATAGCAGTCCCTACATTCGCAATGCCATAGGCTTACAGCATAGCTAAATCAGACCACAGATTGTACAACAGCAAAACTGATTGCTTTAAATGCCAGACATGTCATAGCTTAGCTTTGATGTTTAAACAAAAAAAATGGCTCCATTTTGTTGAGAAACACGACTCAAAATTAATCTAAAGGATTCTGCTCTATGTGGATTAAACCTTTGTTAGACATCATACATGTTTTCTTGCACCATTTCAATATGACTGGCTTTGACACAAGATTTTGTAACCACTGGTATCTTCTACCACATATATTTAAAAATGGGATGCAAAGGAGTCTTTCAAGATTGGAGCCTAAGGGACAAATTCAAAATTTTCATCAAAACAGTCTGCGTAGAACATTCACTGTTAGCATCAATCTCTAGTTTAATTGCAAAGCTAAAAGTGGAATAACCTGTCCCAACAAATCCTCTGTGTTCTGAAAGTTAAATGTAGGCTGAAGGTGTGTTTATATGTTAGCTAATAGTCTATCATTCTGAATGATCAATTTTGAATTATATTTTGTTTACACTTTATAGTTTAAAATTATGTTTTTCTACTTCTCCTTGTTCAGGATATTTGGAGTGTTTATTATGTCTAGCCCTGAGTGAATTTGTCTCATCTCCGTTTAAATTTCCTTGATAATTGCATATCTAATTTTAGCCCAGTTTTCTACCGCACTGGGTTTTTCAAAGCTCAGCTTCTTTATCTTAAAGGGTCAGTGTGTTTTCTTAAAGTGCTGATGCTTGTTTGTGGCTTTGTTTATTAAAGGGGACTTTGCATTTTCTCTTATTAAGTGATATATGAGATGCAGTCTTAAAAGCTGAATGACAGTATGTCTGGGACAAGTAATTCATCAAATGATTTTAACAATGTGTACTGTTTCTGTGATTGGACAAAACTTTAATAACCTTTTAAATACTTTTTGAAATATTTGAAGTCAGCAACTGATACATTATTTCTTTCAGTGAGAACACTGTTTTACATTTACCATTTTGTTTTATTTTGTTTACATTTAAGTGAGCCAATTTCTAACTGTAAAATCCCAAATAATATGTTTATTCATAATTTATAAGCGATTCTACTTTTTATCATGCACATCATAAGCTGTAATAATGGTACAAAATTGTTGCTATTATGCAAGCCATAAGAATCAAATTAAGCTTTATGTGTAGGCAAGCAAAGAAGTGCTTTTTCCATTTGAGACTACATGTAGAGCCTTACATCAATATTCCCTCTTCATATTGGATTCTTTCAGTGCATCACATTTTATGGGGGTTTAAACCAGCCTTTTCAGTCAATATTCTTGTCAATGATACTATTCTAAAAGCTTGTTTTAATTAGGCAGTATTTTTAAATAATATACTAATTTTCTACCACTGAGATAATTTCTTCATAAGCCATCATTTATGTTCTTGCCAGTTTTGTATATTGCCCTCAGTTAATGTGTTTTGGATCATGGATTGTAATGAATTATGCCCTGTCATTACATAGCATACCACTAATTATGGTTCATCATTTTCTCAACTATGAACTGATGCCAGTTAAGTCTGTTGAACTTTGCTGGTCAAAGCTATTCTCTATTAAAATATGCTACTATAAAGTCAAGGACTTTATGGTGCTTCTGTGTAGAGTTTGCACCCTATCTAAGGCTTTCACACTGGGGTGTTAAAGATGTTGTAACAAACCCAGGTAGGTGGATGCAGGTGCAGGTTTCTTTCTTTCTTTTTTTTTTTTTTTAACAAAGCGTAAACTAAACAAAATAATTAGTCACAGCAACATTCAAAACGCTGGAAAAACAATTCACATAACCACAACAAATAACCAAACAAATGCCAAGCAACTAAACACAGAACTTATAAAGGGGAACTAATCAAGAGAAACACAAGACAGGTGTTTACAGGAAATCAGTGAAACAACCAAGGAAGATATTCAAACTATGAGGGTAGTTGCCCTCTGGTGACTTGGAGGGGAATTGCCCATAGAGGCTATGATGGCTGTGTTTGTCTATGTGTTTTTGTCACTCATAGTTAACAGTTTAGAAATGCGAGACATCTCTAGTGACCATCTGTGCTTTATTAAAGTTTGGCTTTTGGCAGCTCCCTCCTGTCACTCATCTCTAATTTAAAAGTCAGCCCTCTACACACCCAGGGAATATACAATACATCAGCACGCATGCAGTGTGGCTGACTAACCTTATGAGAGGTGCATAGTTTGTATACATACACTTTTGTCATTTTGCATGTCTGCTTTTATAGATTCCATCCATGTACTTCTAAAACTGATTTATCACTGAACAGATAAGCTTCTTGCTTCAGTCCTGCTATTGATTCAACTATTCTGTCTGAAAGAACTGGATAAGTCAAGCACAACAAACTTGGGACTTTGGTTCATCGCAGGGCACCATGCACACACACACAATCATATACTCCAGACACAAGTTATTTACTAGTTGTAGTGGTAATATTAATTAGCCTAAAATGTGAAGTAACTTCAGATGTTTCTCTTTCTCCTATAACTTTATCCAAATGAAGACAGAATACAATGCAACACTGCCTAATAGAAAAAAATGTTTATTTCCTTTTAATTTCATTGCTTCAGTCAAGGTATTTATTAACTGCTGTGTATATGTATGTTTGATTATTAAAGAAAAATTTGTTCATTTTGACATTTTCATTTTATTTTGAAGTGACAAGCCTGAAAGACTGAGAACTTAAGCTCAGTCTCTTAGAACAGAAACAGACGCATACATTTCCATATATCAGCATTGAGAACTTCATATTAACACATAACTTGAAGGGTGTTGCTCCCACATCGTTGGTACTCATAAATGAGAGTTCCTCCACTTCACCACAAATTAGTTTAAAGAATGGTTGTAAAAAGTTGTATTATTCCTGTATCATAGTGTTCTCCAGAATCTACTGTGTGTGTGTGTGTGTGTGTGTGTGTGTATATATATATATATATATTTTTTTTTCCTCCCTATGTTCTTTATGTTCTTCCCCAGGTAAAAACTTAAGGCAATTTTTCATTTAATGTAAGCATTAGTTCCTCTTCTTGACAGGCTTCCAGTCTATAGAATAAACCATCTCACAGTTTACATTATATGTTCATTATATGCTATATTTGGCACAGAAAGCTGGGTGAATGAGTTTCTGCACTCTAGACCCGGCACTAAACGAGTTTTTTTGTGAGTATGTCTCTGGAGGTTTAGTGTGTGTGCGTGTGTCTTTGCTGGTCCATCTCTGAGCAGAACAGATGTGATCCTGAATTTTTAATTTTTGAACACCTGCACAATTTGTCAATTAGCAGTCAAATTCTTTGTCATTTTCCAAAGTCCAGCTGGAGGTGTACGGATCAAGTGCTCTGCTAATCAGACACCTCATTTTATGCTCATTTATTCTCTCGTTTATGACTCTGCCAGTTACTGAGATGGAAGGCTCTATGCACAGAGCCAAAGACTGAGCAGGAATTATACAGTGCAATTGCTCTCATTAACAGTGAGAAAGAGTGTGCAGTGTATATCCATGTGTCTTTGACAGCTAATTACATTAAAGAAACAAAAATTACAACCATCAAACCTTCTGTCAGAGAAATTACCTTGAATTAGTTTAGCTACTTTGCTGGAGCTGTTTCCATAAGAACGGTGTGGTCTGGAATTTGAAACTAAACATCCTAAACATCAGTGAATATAAGTGA
Organism: Pangasius sanitwongsei; assembly: GCA_037576675.1. NCBI lineage: Eukaryota > Metazoa > Chordata > Actinopteri > Siluriformes > Pangasiidae > Pangasius > Pangasius sanitwongsei. The sequence continues at coordinate 15,036,827 of CM075006.1, read as the reverse complement.
ATATAAGGCTTTTAAACACAAACAACTAAGGCATAGTCATTGAATGGCATTAGGCATTGTTTTCTACAGGTAAATATGATGTACATGCCATCAGTAAGGGGTGATTATATTGTTTCTGCCTTCCTGCAGTGCTCATGAAGTACTTTTACATCACTCTCAGTTGTAGCTTTTTAAACACTCACTGGGTTTTTTTGAATTGTGGCTCACCAGGGCATGTGCTCTAACCGTATCTACTGTTGATGCCATAGGCAGGTGGTTATGTCTGAGAACAGATCATAAATTAGATCATAAATTTCTAACAGGCAGGGACCTTTGTGGAGCATTAAACTTTGTAAATCACACAATACACAGTAATGGAGACCCAAAGATCTTGGATGCATCATTGGCCCAGACTATGTACATAATATATGTGGAAAAGCCATGAGAAATCTGATGGATGCCAGCAGGAAGTGGAAAGTTGTAAATCCACTCTGAACTCAGAGATGTTGAAGTGCAGAAAAACGAAACTATCCAGACTCATAAATACAGCATATATTGTAGCTGGCTTAACATTTTATTATATAATTACAAAGCTCCATAGGTAATTTACAATGTCAATGCCTGCATGGGGTTTTTACACAGGCTATGGTTTTTCAAACTGATAGGGGTTCTGGAGTACGTACATCAACCTCATTGGTTTGGTGTAAACCAGACATTCTTTAAATGTGAGCTGTTCCCTGACAACCCCAGGCTTTTAATTTCAAACTAAGGTGCTAACCCTGCCTACTTTAGCTAAACATTTCATTATCATTTATCAAGCACACTTTAAAAAAAAAGAGAGAGTTCCTCAAGGGTTATGGATGTTGAACACATCTAGCTTTGTAAAGAGGTTCTACCTTGAACCTTTTCTGAAAAAGAAATCTTCTGTTGTAGATTTTACATAGAATCTTTAAGGTTTTACCAGTGCAACAAACTGAAGAACTTTTTAGGGTGTTTGATGAAGTACTGTAGGAAGTAGCAATTGCATCATTGTGCAGTTCTTTAAAGGATGGGATACAGTGTGGTTAGTTCCGTGGCCATCTAGTCCTAATAATAACAATCATCAATGTTCTGAAGAAAACTGCTGCTCTGGACAGTATGTCTATGTGCTGAAGAGCAAACCCAGCACCTGAAATCAGCACAACCCTCCACTGAGTGGGGAATTGGTTTGGTGTAGTCAGCTCCAGCATGCCATACTGGCTTGACATTATAAAATAAAAAATAGACATAGTTAGGGATATTTTGACTGTACACTTTTATTTGAACACAATATTTTTCCAAAGTTTCTTAAGTAGTGCATTTTTTCTACAAAACAGTGGTTTTACCAATTAATTGCTGAAGCCTCCCCTGGAGAGAATATAGCACTAAGCCTCTTCCTGGAATGTCTAATAAGTTTAGAGAAAACTTGTAGAGGGACAGCTTGTTAATGAACATTTTAAGATCCTTTATAGTCTTCGGTTTGTGCATGTGGCCTTCCTTTTTCAATTCAAACAACATGTTTTCAGTAAGGTTCAAACCCAGAAACCGAGTTGGCCATTGGGAAACACTTATTTTGTGTCCCACAACCATTTCCCAATTGATTTGGGTGTATGTTTGGGAAGATTATCTTATTAAAAGAGCCATCTATGGTCAAGTCTTAACCTCCTGAAAGAGTGAACCAGGTTTTGGGCCCTTAATCTTTACAAGAAGCCCTGGGTGACTAGCAGAAAAACAGCCCTATCACCATATTCTACATTGGATATCTGGTGCTTTTCTGTGCATGCAGTCTCATGTTCTTATCTCAGTACAGCGAAATATTCTGTTTGTAGCTCCAGTGATACTTGCTTCAAGCTCAGGAGCTTCTTTGTGTGGGCTTCTTTGAGGAAGGGCTTCTTTCATACATTCCTTCCAAAATCACATTGTTATAATCTATCCAATAGTTGAAACTTGGCAATACCTGACATCAGTGAGGGGCTCATGCATCCTGGCAACCTGTTTTCTGTTAACTGCCTAGTTTTTAAATCCATTATCACATCTATTCATCTCAACAACTTTTTTTGTGTTGATATCTGTTTGGGTTTCCCCCTGTGGTGTTGGATGTCTAAGGGATTAGACTCTAGGGAAGCTGGAATATAAAATGGTCAAAGGCAGTACCAGTTTTGTGGAGATTACAAAGACTTGTTTTTCTCAAGAATGATCATTTTAAATATTCTTGGAGGTACCAATAATACCACACTGCATGGTTGTGAGCGAAAAAAAAAAAAAGTAAAAAATTTTAATTTTTTGTTAAAGGAACAGTAAGTAGTTTCGCCTATCATTGTATGAATTTTTTTTTTTTAAATTACACAAATTTTCTCTTGAAGGGTGCCAATAATTCTGGGGTTGTTCTTCAATGCACAGATGGACTGAAACCTTGTTAAAGGGCATTTAATCAATAAAACAGAATAATTTGCTTCCTTAGGGTGTTGTAGTTGATACATGTGTCTTCCTCACTTGTACAGCATATGCGGATTTATCGATAAACTTACAAGAGAACTCTGATGCACAAACATGTTTTATTAATTTACACAGGTAGCTGTGATCATCACCCAAATATTTATTCCTCTGTCTGTGAAGTGTTCAGAGTCTCTGACTTAATTTCTACCTTAACATCAGTGTTCTGGACAGTGGTGACGTTTATATGGTGAGGGTTAAAGATCAGGTTGAGTCATGTACTGACATTTCACACACTGTCTATCTAGACTTTATGAATTCTCTCTAATTTTAGCGAGGCTTCTTCACAGAATGGCAAAAGTACATCATGACAGCTTTCTCTTGTTTTATTGAATGATGTCAGGCATGTTTTCTTGTTAGATACAGCTTCATGAAAGACATCATGAAGACATCATGTTTCCTCTTGTCATTTTTCAGTATTTAAGCATCATGAATATGTTTATTTGATTTAGTTTGTGTTGCTTGAACTTATCATCAGCCACTCTATGCACTGTTAAAGGCAGTGATAGTGTGAATGAGTATGCATGATTTAAAAGCTGCTGCATGTAGGTAAATATATATTTTCTGTCTGATGAGCAAGGTTTGTTAATAATGAACTATAGCCTTATTCATCTGTAGTATATGACATTTTTAACTCAACATAACATCAGAGACATTGTAAAAAGAAATGAATGTTTTTGCTTTTTCAGAGAATTTCATTGTAATGTCAATTAACACTGATAATACACATACTTCAATTTACCCTACTCTGGCCCACTGCTGACAACCAGCCAAACAATGTAGGAGGGATTCCAAGCTCGACCTGCATTCATGCCAAATAATGATTTGAGCAATCTCCAATTATCTGCTCTTTAAATGATTCCACATAGCTGCCAAAATAGTTTACCATCCTTTCAGCTCTGACATCTACTCCATCACAGTGTCTTTTTCCTCACTATCTGTGTTGCTCTGATAATTGAGCAGGTGTGGGGTGATGGATGGCTAGCTGTGAAGGAAAGCTCATCGCCTCATGCCCACTCTATCTTTAAAGCCTTATAGTGGGATTTTCAGCAGTGCTTCTGGGTCATGTAGGGCTTTACCATCCTGCTTTGCTAAAACCACTGATTCTAGCACCCTAGGTGAGGTAGGATATATTTGCACAGGCAAACGTAAAAAGAGTTATGCACTTCAAAGTGTCAAAGTGTAGGCCACAAAAATGAAATGGAGAAAGAAAATGAAAAGAGACAAAACATAAACCTTATATAAAACAGGCTATTCTTCCATTGCAATGGAGAAATGTTATGTGCACAGGCATTTTCTAAATTTATGGCTGTGCAGTGCCTCAGAAGGCCTCTGAAAGTTGTCAAAGTCATGCACACACACACACACACAAACATATATATACATATGAGATTAAAAGAAGAATATGAGACAATAGATGTCAGTTGATGTCAGACAACAGAATGTCAGCTTTCATTTCCTGATATTTATATCTAGATGTGTTAAACAACTTAGAACATGGCACATTTTGTTTGAACCAACCCCTTTTTCAAGTGATCAAAAATATTGGAACATGTGACTGGCAGGTGTTTCTTGTTGCCCAAGTGTGCCATGTTAGATTGATTGTTTAAACAATTAATAGCTGTAAATGTCTACTCTTGGTCTGTGCCTGGGGTTTCACCTGTGAAGACTCCATTTGTTTTTAAAAAGGATAAACCAACATGAAGAACTAAGAGCTGTCTATGGGAGAAAAGCAAACACTCCAATATCATCCCTGTCCCAAAGAAACCGAAGATCACAGGGCTGCATGACTACAGACATCTTGTTTTGACATCTGTGGTCACGAAATCATTTGAGAGACCATTGTTGGAACACCTGAAGGACATCATTGGACCTTTACTGGACCCTTTTCAGTTTGCTTACTGAACAAAACAGGTCAGTGGATGATGCAGACTGCATTACATCGTGCAACACCTCAAGAGACCAGGGACTTATGCAAGGATCCTATTTGTGGACTTCAGTTCGGCTTTCAATACCATCATCCCAGATCTCCTCCTGTCTAAATTAACCCAGCTCTCTGTGCCAACCGCCATCTGTCAGTGGATCACCCACTTTCTAACAGACAGACAGCAGCTAGTGAAGTTGCTCAACAACGTGGAGATGATCATGGACTTCAGGAGGAACTCCCCAGCACTCCCCCCACCATCCTGGACAGCACTGTGGCCACCATGGAGTCCTTCAGGTTCCTGGGCTTTACCATCTCAGAGGATCTTAAATGGGAGGACCCACATAGACTCCATTGTGAAGTTGGCTGTACTTCCTTCGCCAACCAAGGAAGTTCAACCTGCCACAGGAGCTGCTGACCCAGTTCTACTCATCTGTCTTTGAGTCTGTCCTGTGCATTTCAATAACTGTCTGGTTTGGTTCAGCTACCAAATCAGCCATAAGATTACAACAGACAGTCTGGACTGCTGAGAGGATTATTGGTGCTCCTCTGCCCTCCCTCCAGGAACTATATTCTTCCAGAATGAGGAAACAGGCAGAAAAAATCATTTCAGACCCCACTCACCCTGGCCACAGCTTCTTTTAACTGCTGCCCTCTGGCTGGCACTACAGAGCACTGAGCACCAGAACATCTAGACACAAGAGCAGCTTTTTCCCCACAGGCCATCTCCCTCATGAACAGTTAATTGTGCCCATGGATGCTCTTAGTGCAATTTTTCACTGTGGATATTACCTTATGTGCAATTGTAAATTCCCTCCTATTTCTTCTATTACCTGTATATACCCCTAACTTCTGCATATTGCATTATCCCTTGCATAGCTGTACATAGCATCTGTACCAGATATATTCTGTATTAAGCCTTATTGTGTCTTCTATACATCTTTTTAATCTTATTACTATGTGTCTTGCTGTCATGTTTGTGTCTGTATTGGAAGTTTCACTCACCAAGTTACATTCCTTGTGTGTGCGAGCATATCTGGCAATAAAGCTCTTTTGGATTCTGATTCTGATCTGCTCCAATAAATTTGCTCAAAATTGGGTGGTCTGCCACCAAAGGTGCCATGCTCTTCATTGGTTAACAATTCTAGATGTAAATATTAGGAAATGAAAGCTGAAATTCTGATCTCATGATCTCGTATTCATCTGTTGATCTCAAACCCAAAAGTCTTCAGTGTATAGCAAGAACAAAGAATTGGCCTTGCCATTCCAATATTGTCCGAGGGGACTGTTTTCACTAGACTAGTGTTGTCTTGCTAAAGATTGCTAAGCATGGCACATTTTCCTCTTGGTTCTGACTAACAGCAAATTCTCTTTGCCACTCAACACTCATTCATCAATGCCTTATTAACTATGTCTGATTCCAATCTCAGTGGAAACCTGTCATTCCCACTTCAGATCCACCTGCCAAGCATGTTTCATGTCCTATTGCTAACCATGCTGATGCTCCTGGTGTATCTTCTAGGTTCTTTCTGTCTTCAGAGAGGTGGCAGGAGTGGAGTCGGAGCACGTTTCCGCAAGCTCTTCCTCTGCTCCTCTGCCATAAAGCCGTCTCCCACTATGCAAAGCAAGTTCTCCGAGCTCACGTCTCCTCTCACTGCACTGTTCTTTTGGCTTTATCAGTCTCTATTTCTTCATAGACTGGTTTTTATCTGTCTCTCTCTCAATTTTATGCATTCTCTCTGTTTATGTATCTGGTGTACCATGGTTGTGTTATATTATATAGTTAGGATTCAGGTCTTATCATACAGATGGGTGCTCTGTTATCTGCCAGGCCTGTATTTTTCAACAGTCTGGAGATCAGTGGACTTGACAACGAAAGGATATTTGTTTTCATGTTTGCCTTTATCAAGAAACAAATTTTCACCCTTTAAGCAACTGCTTTAACCCCTTAAACCCCTAAATCCCATCAGCACATCCAGGCTTTCCTTATTCTTCACTCTCATTACTACAAACCTTTTTTTTTATTATTATTTTCACTGTAGTTGGTGAATTATTCATAGTAATTACTAAATAACTTGCTATAAAGTGAATTACTGAATAATAAGAAGGGGCTTTTTCCACCCTGTACAACTTGCATATTAATCTTTAAACAACTGTTTTAACCCCTTAAACTCCCAGACCATATCAACATTTCCAGAGATTCTTCATTATTCACTCTCATTACTACAAACCTTTTCTATTATTTTCAATGTACTTATTTAAAAATTCATAAGAGTTAAAAATAAACACTACATCAACTTCTCTAAAATGAATAAATAAAATAATAAACTGGGACTTTAAAGGAAAAATCCACCCTGAATGACTTTTAATTTTGTAATGAAATTCTGAATTGACTTTTTCAAACTTTTTTCATCAACATGTTGGTCTATTTTCTCTTAATTAACAGTTTTATACATTACCTACTATACCATTCGACAACATGCTGATAGTGGTGCCAGTGGGATTTAGCCCTTGCTGTAAGGTCATAATTAGTTTTAACTAGCAGTTAAGTGCTATTAATACTAATTATAACCTTGATTTAGATTTTAAACAAATTCTGGTCATAGCAAATTTTTGGTTACTGTTCTGTACAATTAAATTCACTGAGCACAAAGTAATGGCACAGAAGTTTAAATAATTATGTCATTATTTTACTCACTAAACATCTTCACTCTTCACTATTAGAACAATTTTGCTTAAATGAAACAAAGAAAGCTGAGTTTAGAAGAATTATATTTGATCTGAAATTTCAATTCATTGCATTTTATTCTAACGTGACTGAGTCACTTGTTGTACTTGAAGCATAACACACCAGCCGTCAGTAAAAAGACTCATATGGCCCTTTAACTGGTCGTCTGAGTCATACTGCTGTACTTGTGAGAGACCTCACTACCATGGTGATATGCTTTATGGTTCAGTGCCTCTTACCAACCCAAAAGCCCTAGACTATCAGGTCTGATAACAGCTGAAGAGAGCTGGCTGTTTGCACTGAACTCATTTTAGCTTTTATCAGGTGTCTAATGGGATGTGAAGGCAGTAAGACACACTGGAGCAGTAAGAGAGAAGATATATTTTGAACACTGACCAGGAAGGACATTTCCACCCACCGATTACTTTGTGTCAAATGCCCAAAAACTACTCGTGTTTGCTTTCAAAGTAATAATTATTGATCTCAGTATACTTGTTTTTCTATTCATAACATTTTATTTCAAAATAATTATTACATATTCACTGTCTAAAATGCCAATCTCAAAAAGAAAGATTAATCTTCTAAAAAGAAAAAATGGTTAAGCACTCACAGCATCAAAGAACTTGAATAATTGGCTAATTAACAAATCCCTAAATACACAGATTGACTGAATTTATGCAGCAGTGGTTTCAAGTTGCTGAATATCAGACCAATTCTTTGAAGACTGAGTATGCATATGTAAGAGTGTCTGATTGCTTAGTGACTTCACATGTACAAGAAACATTGAAAGTCTGAAGTGACTGAGTGTTTGATATTTTGGTCTATACATGATGTTTCATTTTCAGGAGTTTGGCATAACTGTTTTACTGTACATATTCTAACACAAGTGACCAATTTAATGCACAAATCTACTAGACAGTGGAAATTGTGCATGTGCATCTGGTCTAGGCTCATGTGAGGCCAAACCAAAAAGTCAAAGGAGTGAAAAGTTTTTACTTTCATGCAGGATAGAGTGGGTGCTACAGTATGTGAGTCATAGAAAGAAGTTTCCAAAAGAATTCAGTAAATCCCCATTAAAAGTGTAACTTTATATAAACAAAATCCTTTAAAAAAAAAAATCATAATTTTGTTATTTCATAATGTCATTCCCTAGGAACAGAAATGCATTGTCAGCATGAAGCCAGCAGATGTACAAAAAAGCTATCAGTACCCAAAACAAGATGATAAAAAAGATAAATGTATTGCACATTTGGAGGTTTTCACTGGCTAATTCATATGGCAAGTAAACTTACTTGAACTATGCAATATGTGGTTTTAAAACTGCAGTGGAGACAATTTATGTTTGGGTTTGTGGATTCATTTATTCATCTGCCTTATCTTGATCAGGATCACTTATTTGTTTATATTTTGCAAAACAGAACCAATCAGCTTATTAGAACATAACACAGGGGGATATAAACAAAAATAACTGCTGGCAGGGGTCAGAATGTGTGAGTGGGAGAAAGTGGTATTTTGTCCCACACAAACATATAGTGGGAACAAGTTACCATCATTACAGCTTAGTTCAGTCGCTCCAAAACACTCAGTATGTTTGCTTCGGAATTAAGGACAAGGCTGAGTGACAGGTTTCTAAAATTTAAGGGAAAATGCTGAGAAGGTACATGGCACCCTGTGGTGAGAATTACAGATGTTCATCTACTTCTATATCACTTGTATATATATGACAACAGTGGTTATGATCAATTATTAGTCTCAGCTGCTAAAGGCCCTACTGTGACCTCTTAAACTTCATCAGATTTTTAGCAGTCATGCTGTTATCCAGAGAAAAGCCTCAGTGAAATTGATGCATGTGTATATTGTTGTCTTCTACAGACAGTGCTGAGGATGAGCTGGAGCTGTCAGCTGTGCGCCATCGGCCTGAAGGCCTGGAGCAGCTGGAGGCCCAGACCCGCTTCTCTCGCAAAGAGCTACAAATTCTCTACCGCGGCTTCAAAAATGTGAGCTAGAACTTCATCTTGAAGTAGAACATTTCTTAAGGGTTGACTGATGTAATTGCCTATTAGGATGTGTAAATATACGTAGTATGTCAGTAACAGATCTAAGGACAATGAGCCTTAAAATAATGTAAATGGGGACCCTACTGTTGTAAGCTGCAGTGTGCTGTGTTGTGTAAAAATTAGTTAACCACATAAACTTCACATGAATTTCCTCACCAGGTCATACTTCATTCGATATTTTTTTTTTTTCAAGTTTATACTGTAATATTTAAAAAGTTCTAGTTCCAAACCTACAGATACATTTAGTTTTATAGATATCTATCTGCTAGTCATTCATCATCCAGCTATGAATATGCTACAAAACTGGTCATGACTGATCAATGTCCACATTTTGTTTACACTCTGATAGAAGAGCAGACTCAAAGCATCAGAATGGCATATGCTCAATGCAAGTAAAAAAAAGTGTACAAAACAGGACTGGTAGGGGCTCCTGGCAAGAGGCATAGCAGAAAAGGGTTCACTCTATCCCAATCCTTTGCCCAGAGTCCAAGAGAGCCAAACTAGCCATGCTCTTTGGATGAGAAAGATGCCATACCCTCTAATCAGAGCAACACTAGACAGTCATGGGAAGAGAGAAGTTAGCGCTTTCCCCAGTGACTTCAGCTGCCTGTGATGTAGCATAAGCAGCAGGTCTAAAAGTTGCAGTGATTGGAATCATGTGTCTCCGAGAAAGTACATGTTTGCCCTCACCTTCCCCATTTGGTGCCTGTCGTGTGATATGGAAGAGCTAGCTAGTGGGTGGGAATTGGTAAAATGACAAAATTGAGAGAAAATGGGGTAACAAAAAAACAGGATTGGTCTTGGTCTCCATACTCTCTGTTCTTACAATGTGCAAGAATTATTCAGCAAGGTTTTCGGCACAGCAAAAAGAACTAACAACAGATAACATTAGTATTAAATATTACCAGTATTAGTTATCCGCATGCAATGCATTTATTAATCTGACCCTTCCTGAGAGGTTAAAAGACACATGTACAGTATGTGTAGTTGCACAGAAACATGTATATTCTACTGTATTTTGATATGACTAGGTAAATGTTTTAAAATAAATATTTAAGGTAAAAATATCTTACTTAGGGAAAATCTTTTTGAATCTCTCATCCATTTATCAGCTATTGAGATACATGGAAGAGAAACTCTCAGATAGACTCAGATAGATAGATAATATGGCTCTCTCTGTGTTCAAAAATCTAACTGTCTCAAAATTTTCATAATATACATTTGAATTAACCTTGAAATATAGACCTTGTTGAGGTAGAAATGTAGATAGCAGTACTTAGACATGATACTAGTTCAAAATCTAATAACCTATAATCTCAAAACAGCTAGAAGGTTCACTCAATAGAACCTTATAATACAAAGTTCATGTAATCTTGCATGAAAAAAAACTTGAATGTGGGTGACTGGAAGAGAATGGTGAAGTGGGAATATCTAGTGGCTGAGGATTCTGGGAGCCGTGAAACAATCATCTCTGGTGGACACCATTTTAAAGGATGAAGTATTTGGCCCTTATCTTGAGGTCATACTTCAGACCAACAGCATATACACACAGTGTCTATTCACCAAATGTTTGCTGGTACTACGTACCAATTTAGGTTACTTTTAATCATCACCCTGTTACCTTAAACATCCACCAGATTTCCTGTAATTACTGTCAATGGCAGAACACTGATGGCCCCCTCCTAGCATTTTTATGAAATGATTGTACTAAAAGTGCTAAAAGCCTCTCTCTTTTTAATCGTGCAGTTCAACAGGCGCCAGTCACATTCGTTCTAAGTGATCTGGTGGTCTTTCTAGGTCTGCAGATGGGTTTTTAGATAGAATGAGTTTCAATTTGAGTCTTTATCTGGCTTTCAAGCAGAGCACAAAGGCAGAAATCAAGTAATGGGCATTTGGCATCCTCTCTGAAGTAGGAGACGTATATAGCCATGCTTTTAAAACCTTTATGACAGTTATAGTCAGAACAGTTGGCCTTGTGTCCTGAACATCTCTATACTGAAATCAAAAGACTACTACTCTATGTGTTAATGAAATACTCTTTTAAATCTCAGTCAATAAATTTTTGCTCTACAAACAAATAGGCTTGTAATAGCAAATTTCAGCCTTGATAGAGAAATGTGGAATTATTGTGCCCATTCTTCATAGTGTGTCAAACTCTAAGTTCTTGCTTTTAATTTTATGAACGTATATAAATATGCCTCTTCTGAGCTATTTTGGTATTCTTGGGACATATTTGCACTATACATGGGTCACAAGTGAAATCTGTAATTAAAAGTATATTGAAGTCAGTAACAGAGGAAACATGCCTATGCTCATTTTATTGGTAATGGCAATCATTTTTTTATTATTATTATTTTCTAAATCCTTCTCTAAATTAATTAAACCATCTTAATTAGTTTTGTTGTTCTAATTGTGATGTTTATGAACCAACAAAGCATTTAAAGACTTATGGTTTATGTTACCTATGATATTCAATTCAATTCAATTCATTTTTATTTGTATAGCGCTTTTTTACAAAGGTCATTGTCTCAAAGCAGCTTTACA
>CM075006.1:15011699-15022376 GCA_037576675.1 Pangasius sanitwongsei | reverse complement strand
TTTCAAGTGTTAAATTTGTCTGAATAACTGCTAAAAATGATTATTTTAACAAAATGTTGTGTTTATTCTTTTGTTTTATCACGCTTGCATAGATGGGTCATTTTTCACCCATGTGTGTAAACTTGATGTAGAAACACAAACCCTAGGAAAAATTAAAATAATAATTTGTGGTCATTGAAAACAATATATTATGAATATTCATGGATCATGGAATTCATAGCTCATGGAATATTAAATGCTGAAATAAACTGATTTCAAAAGATGAAACAAAAAAACACCCAGCCATGCATGAAATAACACAGGAAATGAATACAGGTCATTTTAGACCCATGTTGTGCATTAGAAGGGGTTTGCATAGCTTGTGCATCAAAGGGTTAACACAGTGTGCTTTTAATTTGCTGGTATTCTACATGCATATGGTAATATTGTCCACAGTATGTGTAGAAAGCACTCCAAAACTCAATCATAACCAAACAAACCTTTAGATCGTTAGATAATTATCTTTGGATCCATACATTTTTTGGTGAAAATTATTAATTTAGCACAGTGTTGGGCTGCTATGGCCTGCTTAACTTCTACTTCTTCCTTCTTTTCAAGTAGGAACACACATGCTCTGAGTGAGCTCTTAGTTTCTCAGGTACTAACAAAGTAAGTGTGCACACACAAATACACACACACACATATACACAGCTAGTTCCCTTGCCCTATTAATCATGATCACTTAGTCAGAAACCGTACACATTGTTCCAAACTACGACCTAACTCGTCACCTGGTTATTTAAAAACTGGGTTCAGCAAAACCCTTGCCTTATCTTGGAACTAGGAAATAATATAATGAGAGCCAAGTTTAGGTAATTATGCTAGCTTCCAGGGCAGATTTGGTAAACAGAAACAGCAGTTTAATTTAGAAATTTCAATAAGCGTTCATTAAGGGTACATTGCTAAACATCACAGTGTTGGCTCAAGAGACTGTTTTGCATGTCTGTATTATAATGTAAGCTCATTTACTGAGAGCATATGCATATGAAGCATATGAAACCTGAAAAATTAATGCTTTCTAAGATTACATTGTGTTGCTGTGTGGTGTCCATGTCAGATGAGTGGAGAATGAATGTGTTTGCTTTGAATTCTGCAAGGTCTTGGTCTCAGAATCTTCAGAAAATCGAAGGTTTCTTTATTCCCTTCACATATAGAAATATGTATAAAGATATCTAACAGGAAATGAATCCCTTTATTTGACAGTAATATCAAATTACCCACCAGTTGTGCAGCACCAGCTGTGCACCACTAGTTGTGCTGAATGCCAAAACACCAGAGTACGCTCATAAGTAAGCACACAGGTATTATATATTGTACATTATTATCTACAAAGCCACTGTGCTCTATTTGTTATGAGACTCTTGATTTCCCAGCTGCTTCATAGAGGATAATGAATTTGAGCTACTAACAGTTGTTAGTGCTTCAGCCTAATAATGGACAGACTAATGGATGTGAAAAGTCTGTCCCAGATGTGTAATTAGAGAGGGAGTTTCAGGTCATTTCTGTGTTCATAAAACAGACACAGACAGTTGGAAAGATGTGTCTAAAATGTAAGAGCGTAATGTGTTTTGATTGATTTGCTCCCTGCTGGTGTTTAGAGGCATAGACCAATGTGAAGTAATTTAAGTGAATAAAACCACAAAGCACTCAGTTTCTAAGAAGTGATGTTGCTGAGGAACATGCGCTTATCGATCATTCTATTTGTGCCACAGTACATTTGGAAAAATTTAATCTAACCCCTCATCACTGGGTCCAGACTTACATTACACACTATTGTGTATTGTGTAACTACAAACATTTTCTATTAGTTTTACTGTGGTTAGTGAATAAAATTATTTAATGTATATAACTGAATAATCATCGCAAACCTCTAGGGGTTACGCTAGAATGATAGGTTTTACAGAAAATTTCTAATTATGTAATTACAATACATAGTTCATAATTAGTAATTAGCATTATTAATGTCTAATATTTGAATCCTGTACAGAGGTGTTACCAAACAAATTTTCTGTTAATGGTACGTGTGGTTGGTTAACATGTTTACATGTGAAGACACTATCACAGCTCGACAAGTAATGCATCTAATCATTGCTAGCATTTACATGTATTAAAATAGTCCACTAACAAATGTTTCAGAGACCTAAAACAGCACAAGAAAGTAATGCATTAAACAAGACAGTCGTGACTTTGTGCTGTTTTGACAAAAGAGCTAAACAGGGTAATATACCACTTTTACATTATACTTGTGTCAAAGTTATGTCTTATCTGAATTATTACATTTGAATATGGGTCCAGATTTACATTTCTCACCCTTGTAACTACAAACTTTTCTTATTACTTTTACTGTAGTTACTGAATAATTCATAGTAATCACTGAATAATATGAATAATAAGCCGAGACTTTAAAATCTTAAGCTAGAATCATGCTGCATAATTAATATAAAACCAGACTAAAAATGCATTTTTATAAATTAGAATAATGGTTTTATGGATAAACTTTCCTAACTGCCTGTTCATTGTGTAAATCCTGAATAGCAGATCCAACAAAGTCATGTAGCGACATATTATGCAGTATTTGCAATAAATACCACCATGACAGAGCAGTCATTTCTGCTCTCTTTCTTGCCTATGTGCATGTCCACCTAAATGTACAGCAATGAGTCCTGTTCTCCTTCTCATCTCTTCGCATGCCCAAGTATATTAAATTGATATGGAGAGCTATCCACTTAACAACTTGTTACCATGATCAGAATTACATGTGTTCTGTCTTTGAAAGCTGGGGATAACCTCCTCTCATTTGTTTTTACCTCAGTGAATATGTTATTTATCTTTTAGGTAATATGCATTTTTGTAGCATGCTATGGGGCTCCCTAGAGTCCAGTAGCTTTGAGAAAGACTTCCTTCACTAGCATTACTGCCCTACACTATATATTAATCACTCACCACTCATTATGGATATTTATCTCTTGGGCTTTGTCTGCAATAAGTAGTTTTCTATTCACCGCATGGTGAGAGCCACTTAACGCTCATCATTTTCCCCACCAAGTCAGTTCCTCCAGCTGCATTTTCTCCTTCAAATATTCCACGTTCCCCACCAATCAGCTTATTAGCAGAGCTTGTGGCTAATACATTGCTAGCATTGTTGAGTGGTTCACTCTTGACCTGCCATGCACTGTTTACTGCTGAGCTTTATAATTTATCTGTATTCCTGTTAATTCACATCTCCTTGTTATGTAGTGGGTATTTAGTCCTCCATACTACTGTCTTTACACTTTGTGTAGATTACTCTAATACTTCCCTCTATACCAAATGGATATCCACAAACTGCCATACTAAAAGACTTGCGATCATGCAGCCAGTGTCTGATTCTCTTGGAAGGCAAAGATAAGTAAGAGACCTGATTGACACCTTACTTCCATGAAAGGAGCCCTATAAAGTAGCAAGGTGCAGATTTCAGTATCACTAAGCCATCTTCTTCTGTTGAGGGTGCCAGGCACACCACACCCCCAACTCCCTCAGATGGCACCACATGCTGGCCTGCTCAGACGACATTGTAATGGTCAGCTGTGTCAACTATCAGGGTGTCACAAGGTCATCTTAGGTGGGCCGATCTGTGACTGGCCCCCGTGAAACAAATCATCTGCCATTGTTGTACAATGGTGCAGCGACTGCATTGTCACATATAATATGTCCAGCAGAGTGGCATCTGCACCAGAGATAGTGGCACAGATCTGGAAGAGGTTTGGCAAGGTGCTGGTGGACTTCTTTGCCAGTGCCAAATCAACATATTGTTGTTTGTGGTTGCGCCTGGCAGAGCTGAACAGCCTGCTGAGACAGGAGGGTGCTAGCCTCACTACTATTATACATTTTCCCTTCTCTACTACTGATTCTTACCAGCCTGTGCAGGACTCAGCAACGAGGCCTTAGAGTCCTACTTGTGACCCCAGGATGGCCGGCAAGATCTTGGTTCCATATAGTCCCAAATGGAAAATGAGATTTCATAGACCGGTAACATGGATCTACTGAACTACTGAATGCAATGCAAATGTGTTATTTGGACAGGATGGCAGCCATGCAGGCCTCAGACCAAACTGCTATGGGTTAAGACATGGGATCCCTTGTCTAAGCAGAGACTAGTCCATTGGGTGGTTATCATCACCTTAGCCTAATGACCAGCTGGATGACCAGCCACTTCCGTTACTGTTACCAAGAAGTCTGTGCTTCTTCTACCTAATCTGCACTTATTCCACATTATACAAGATTATACAGGAGTGTGAGGGTGGATGTTATCAGTGAGAACCTTTAAGTCCTATGGTGAGTCCTATTTCTTGTAACAATGGGCCTGTTTCTGAAAATGTTTGCATAAACCAATTCGAACTAAACATTTCTGCCAGATTTACTAAATTTTCAGAAATGCTGATTTTCTTCATATGTGTGTGTATCTTGATGAATGCCAATCACCAGTAAATTACACACAGCAAAGCTGATTTGTATTTAATGTAGTGATGGCCACAAAACTCCATACAAGTTCAAGCATACAGCTGTGAGCACAAAGCACAAACAGAAGTGGAAGTTTTTTTTTTACTCTAAATGAATTATCAGGGTAAAGCCTTAAAAGCAGTGTAAATTATTTTGACTCACTACTATGCCAATAAAAATATTTAATAGTATACAATATTAATAATAAAAAGCGAGCATTACATTTTCTGTTAGCTGAGGCATTTGTTTACGGCTTCCGGCTTTGCGCAAACAGACCGGCCTGGGTTAATTTTAGTTGTTTTAATTTATAGGTTTGTGTTGGCTTGCTTTCTTTATTTTTTATATTATTTAATTAATCACAATAATACAAAACTGCTGGTTTTCACAAAAGTTTCTCGATGATACTTTTAGTCCCTGACCTAGTGAGCTAGTATGAAGATGTGTTTTTGAGACTACAAAACTCTTCTATCAGTCGCTCTGGATAAAGTCATCTGTAAAAGTAAATGCTGCAAAAGTAATAAAAATAAGCAATTTAAAACTGAAGTACATTCCTAACATAAAAGTGCAGTAATCCATGCAAATTATATGATTTGAAGTTGATCAAGTTGAGGTTTACATTAGTTAGTACATTTGTTACATAGTTAGTCTTCTTATGCCTAAATTTTAATCAGTCAAATTTGCACATACTCAGGAGCATGAGTAGGATATGAATGTTTTTTACAAATTTACAGGATTTTCATAAATACCAAATTTCTTGTGTAAACACTCATAGTAATTATTTGCACATGAATCCATTCATATCCCGCTCAGTAAATGAGGCCCTCTGTTGGTCTAGGTTATCCAAGTATTACACACCACCCACGGTGGTTAGTAGGGGTATATATGTAATGGATTGTCATGAAGGTTCTAGGGAAAGATTGTTTTAAGTATTCCTTAGTGAGGTCAATCGGGAGAGGAGGCCTAGGTGTTCATTGGAGTTGAGGTCAGGGCTGTGTGAAGGTCATTCAAGTTCTTCCACACCAACCTTGGCAAACCATGTCTTTATGGACCTTGCTTTGTGCACAGGAGCACTGTCATGCTGGAACAGGTTTGGGCCTCTTAGATCTAGTGAAGGGAAATTGCAATGCTACAGCATACAAAGACATTCTATTCAATTCTATGCCAACTTTGTGGCACCAGTTTGGGGAAGAACCACATATGGGTGTGATGTTCTGGTGTCCACATACTTTTGGTCATATAGTGTACAATAAATCACTAAGTGATTTTGTTGCAAGATCTTGGCATGCATGTTTGCGTATAACACAAGATATCCAGCTGTTACACACCACCTCTAGTGTTTATCTCCTAACAACAGCTAGCTTCAAGATTCTTTAATTGACACACAGTGGTGTTGATGGTCATTGGGTTTGTTATTGCTCACCAGTGCCTGCTATTTTCTAGAGTTTTCATAGCATAACTAGCATTTTATGAGTGCCAAAGGTAATTTAAAATTATATTTCTGCTATGTAACTACTGAAATTCCCTGCTTCAGTAGAATATTTATTATTAAACTGTTTATGATATTATACTTAGTGTTTTTTTTTTACCATCTTATGTACTTTCAATACAAAAATAAGTATGAAGAATATAACCTTTACTGGCTATTGAAAGTCAAGTGAAGATGGACCTAAATCCCAGCTCACTCTCACTGCATGCTTGTGTTTTCTCTGGCTTTTTATTAATGACACTTTAGTGACACTGCCTTATCTTTTAAGCACTTAGTTCAATTCCATTTGAGAGCTCTTGCTATAAATCAGGGTGAACTTTCCTATTCATTTTGGCTGCTGAATCAGCTACGGTGATACAATGAAGAATAATCAAGTCTCACAACAAAGAGAATGATGAATAAAGCCTCTCAACATGAATGGCTTCTTCAGTCCGTAAGGGAACAGCTATTTGGAATGAGATACCATTATTGCATACAAGAATTTTATAGCATATAAAATCGCTTTTTGCTTATTACTTCACATCTTCCTAAGTGAAATAAGTTTTAGCTCTAAGAAAAAATAAATAAAGGGGGGGGGGGGGTCCTCATTGTATGGTTTATAAAACACACAATCAGCAATATTGTCATTTATATTTCTTACAGCAGTTGCACATAACTTTTAAAGAACATATTGCAGAAGGTTATGTAAAGTAATGATTTTCTTTCTTATAGGAATGTCCAAGTGGTGTGGTCAATGAAGACACATTTAAGGACATTTACTCACAGTTCTTTCCACAAGGAGGTTAGTACATCTGTGTATATTACCTGTGTTTTTTATATATATATATATTTCGATGTTTAAGTTGTGTAATTTGTGTGATTCAAAGAAATAAGCTTAAGTTTTCTAGTGAAAAGGTCTTTATGTGTGAAATAAGTATTAACTCATAATTGCAAAAAGAGAACTGATAGTAATTTTATTTTGTGTAACTAATTCTTTGAAGCCAATCTTCAAAAATGACTTCACTACTGTATAACAGTGAATCAGCATTTTATGTGAGGAATAATCAAAAAACACATAAACGTGCTTAGTGTGATTGTGGCGAATACAAAATAAAGCTGCCAATATTAAACTAGCTTAAAGGCAGTTTCTAGGGGGAAAAAAATAATTAATTGGAAACCATATTCTTGTCAGGAAGGGGATAAGAACTGACAGAGAATGCAGTAAAAACTGAAATTATAGTGCTTGGTTTCTGTTTCAGATGCATCCACATATGCACATTTTCTGTTCAACGCATTTGACACAGACCACAACGGCGCAGTGAGTTTTGAAGTAAGAAATGTTGGCACACATATTTCTAGCTTTCATATGTTACGAAGTTTCAGTGCCTCCTCACACTAATCATCTGTTGTTCTAACACTGGTCTTGTGAATGTTACGTTCATGTTCATACTTTGCTCTAAAATTTATTAAGTGCACTTAAATATATGGCCTTGGTGTTGCATGCGCTGTCAGTCTTCTACATCTAATAAATGTCA
Source organism: Pangasius sanitwongsei (assembly GCA_037576675.1). Classification (NCBI taxonomy): domain Eukaryota; kingdom Metazoa; phylum Chordata; class Actinopteri; order Siluriformes; family Pangasiidae; genus Pangasius; species Pangasius sanitwongsei. The sequence goes on along the minus strand of CM075006.1, from coordinate 15,014,858 downwards.
ATTATAAATCTATTAACAAGATGCATAGCCTACAGTATGTTGGCAATTAAGTTGTAATCAGCATTGTAAATAAATGAAAGTTGGTTTTGTATATTAATTAGAATCAGTTTTATGAGCTTCTGCTTCACAAATGTCCTCAGGCCTGTTGGTTATTTCTCATAAAGCTCATAGCTTGATATTTATCATGTTTATTTAAAAAATGTTTTGTTTGTAGTTATGATGTGTAAAATGAAGTTGTATGCATTATGTAAGGAAAAAATATATATATGATGGCAAATGATGTTATAGGAAAACAATAGATGATGGACTGCTGTGAAACTACTCCAAACAATGATTATTTCCCTATAACAGCACATCCCATTGTCTTTTATTCCTTTTATACCACATCAATTTGCCAACACTAACAGTTTTTTTAATTAAAAAATGACACATCACACTTTTTTCCATTTATAGTTACATTTAATGTTGTGGAAAATGTTTGATCCTTATATAGCAGATGTAAGCATTCAATCCTTTGCCAACCTCTCTTTTTTTCTTTCCCTTAAAGTTAACTCTTTTTACTAGAGTTAAAAAAAAAAAAAGGAATTTCCACCTATATTGGGGATGCCCGTGTTCAGCATTGAATTTATTTCTGATGTCACAATCCACAGTAGTGGTTAATGGCTCGTATGAAAGTAGAAGTAGGGATAAATTCACGTATTTACAATATATTTTTTTGTGAATCCATTTATTTCTGTAAAGCTGCTTTGTGTCAATGTCCATTGTTAAAAGCGCTATACAAATAAAATTGAATTGAAATTGAATTGAATAGATACTCAGGGCTTTAAGAATTTGCAGTATTTCTTTTTTTTTCAAGTATTTCTTTTTTTTTTTATCTATCTCAGGTGTAAATGTTATAATTTTATTGTGGCAGCTGTGTATGGTGTTTTACTATCAAAAAAGCTTTAGTTGTGCTGTCTGTTTTATCCCTGTACCAATGTTATTGTGGAGAGGCGTGAATTGTTTGCCCAGCAGGGGGCTCACACCCCTCCGTTTTCCATCGTCATGCTCACCAGCAGCTAAACACAGAGTCCCGATACTCTACACACTGAAACCCAACAGTGTCCTGACTACTCTAATAGCCTTGCAGCGATAAAGTAATTAATTTGTTCACACTGATTGAAAATGTCCGATTAGTTGATTTCCATTCTGCCAGCAGAACGGAACCCCAGTGTACTGTGAGAAAGGGTTAATAAAAGAAACAGCAAAACCCTGTGACCTGAAGACATTCCTGTGTCAGAAAACATAAAGTTGACTTTAACTGTTATAAAGTACTGACACTGAGGACTTCCAGAAGTACTAAATAAACATCTCCTCACAGAAAACTAAACCATATCAGCAATTACTTGTGTTTATGTGGAGAATCTGGCAAAAGTCCCTGTGTAAATGACTAAAGAAACGATAATGTTGGACTTTCCTTGCAGCCAGAACTATTGTCATATCTGTGCTATTACAGAAAATTTAGTAACGTTCACCTTCTGATTTATTAGAGATTCCGCAGCACTGTGGCATAATTATGCTTAGAAGACTTTAAAGATGGATGAATCAGGTTGTTTGTGTTCGATCTGATTGCAGGATTTCGTAATGGGCCTGTCTATACTGCTACGAGGCACAGTTCAGGAGAAACTCAACTGGGCATTTAACCTGTATGATATTAACAAAGATGGATATATAACAAAAGAGGTACTACAAGTAGGAATAGCAGGAAACAATAACATGAAAAAAAAGAATGTAAATGTAATCAGTAAAAAACAATCCTTTGTGATTTGTATCACAGGAAATGTTAGACATCATGAAAGCCATTTACGACATGATGGGCAAGTGGACATATCCTATTCTTAAAGAGGAAACTCCAAGACAACACGTGGAGATATTTTTCCAGGTGAGAAGACTTTTTACCATTTCATTACTGGCTAACTGTGTGTGAAATCTGGTGTTTGGTTAAATAATTTTCTCCCTAAACTTTCAACACATGCTCAAGGAACTTAAACTTGTATCCTGTTAGTCTTTATCATTATATAGCTCTTTATTTCTACAGGTCTTGGATGAGTGACACTAATAAAATGTAACAATTTTTTTGTCTTTGTAACAGAAAATGGACAAAAATAAGGATGGCGTTGTCACCATAGACGAGTTTATAGACTGCTGCCAAAATGTAAGTCTGATCTATCTTCTTAACATAATAAGTTCCTTGTACATAGAAACAATTAAGTTTCATTAAAATAGTTACCAGCGTAATTTTCTCCACGTGAATAAGGGAGTGTAAGACATAGGAGTGATTATCAGGTATCTACATCATCTGTTCTATTAGCAAAGCTAATTGAAAAAAAAAAGTAATGTGTTTACTGAGACCAAGCTTTTTAATGATCAACTTGAACTGACTTGCTTGTTTGTGTATTCTCTGCAGGACGAGAACATCATGAGATCAATGCAGCTTTTTGAAAATGTCATTTAATAGCTGAGTGGACAACATACCTCTGGTGGCTAGTCGGCTCATGCAAGCACCTTTCTGCTCCACGTGTGCCGATACCTTCATTAAGATAAATGGATTTGAATGGAAGGCAAAACACTCAACCCAGAAAACACCATTCTTTTGGGTTCAAACCACATTTCATTTCATTTCATTTCATTACAGCTCCTCTTTAGAGGTCATGCTTTTAATTAACAATTTACAACAATTGCCATTTGAAAGGTTTTTGTGCATGGGGTATAATGAACACCGCCTACATAGGAGGTCATGCTGGAATGGATTACTTTTAATCTCCCAGCCATGTTCCATTAAGTGTTACCAATAATATTGAAACAAAATGAAAATATTGTTTTCATTACCTCTTACAGCAGTAGCATTTATTTCTGCCCTTAATCTTGTGAGAAAGACTGGGAACATTAGTCTCACTCAGTTTTAACTATGTACTGCAGAGAGCATGTTTTATACACACAGTGCATGTGGAATCATTTTTAAGGTTTGATTGACTATAAATCTGTAAATAAGAGCCACAACAGATACGTTGGTCCTTACTTCGATTTGTATGTTCATATATATATATATATATATATATATATATATATATATATATATATATATATATATATATATACCCAAGGGTGGAAAGTTTTTTG
>CM075006.1:14947118-15011599 GCA_037576675.1 Pangasius sanitwongsei | reverse complement strand
AACAGATACGTGGGTCCTTACATCGATTTGTATGTTAATATATATATATATATATATATATATATATATATATATATATACCCAATGGGGAATCCTTTTTTAAAAAGTGTACATTAAATATTTGCAGTTTCCAATTTTATTCATGAATATTTGCCAACCACAACAATATATACTCAATAAGACGTTTTGTCATTATTTTTAGATTTATGTTTTGGGTAACTGTAGTACCATTCTTAAAACAACAGTATTGCAGTTTGGTTTTATTTACTAAGATTCTAACAATGTACCAAGTATAGAGCACTCTTTGAGCCATACAGTATTTGATTTGATTCATGATTCTTATGACAGAGTGAGTGTGTGTGTGTGTGTGTGTGCTAAGAACTTAACATCCAAAGTCAGAGGAGAGGCACTAATTTGTGCAAATTCAGTGTCTTTAATTTGGACTTACACTTGAAGTACATTTTTGTTCTATTTCTAGGCAATTCTGGCATAGGAACAATGAACATTGCTGCTTTTTCATTGCATTATGTCGCAAGCTACAAGCTACAAAGAGCATCCTTTCATATTTTTCCCTTTTATGTCATTCCAAAGCAGTCACCCTTTTTCCTCTCAGCTTTTTTTTTTTCTCTCCTGTTTTCTGGCATTACAACTGATTAGATCCTGCTGACTGAATCAAAGATGTAGGTAGAGCTGTGACTAGCTACAGCACAGACAGAACAGTGAGCATGCTGGGTAGCAGATGTATGTTTTCTGTCTCCCAGTAGCATCCAAGAGCGCTTGTACAAAGGCAACATTTTCAACTGCCATGTAATACAATTACCACCAGCAATATGCTTCATGGCAATGCACTGGGTTCTTTGACAAGCAAGCTGTTTTGTGGAAAAACTGCTATTTTATGTTAGAAATTGTGCCCAGATCTTTTTTGTTGGTACTGTGAACATGAAATGTAGAAAAAAAATGTATAACTTTGTAGTTATACTTTTTTTTATATTGATTTAATGAGAATGTTTTTCCTGATTTGCTGGTAGGCAATGACAATTTATTATTAAATTAACCTCTATTATAGTTTAATTGTCTTCTCAAGGTAAAAAGTCAACATGATTATATTTTTTCAAGCAACATTGTTACATTAAAAGAAAGGTCCACAATATGTGGTAGAGATGGTGTATTTACATTAACATGGTGCCACCTAGTGGAAATTTGGTATATGTGCAGGACCAAAATCATACATTAATTGACAAGCCGGTTTAGTTTTGGGATTTGTTCACATTCTTTGTGATGTGTTTACAATTGAACATCACTTCAGCTGTCTTTGGAAACATGTCATATGCTGTAGACCTTTTGCATCGAGATGCTAAGCATTAAAAATGCAGTAGGAATGCTGGGGGAAGGACTGGCAGCTGCATGTTATGTGAATGCTTCACCGTGTTAGACACAGTTAGTGAGGGATAGTACTGAATAAAGCAGATCTTGTGCTTTCTGTGCGTATCACACATCCCTGTGCTATTAGAGGACATAGAGGCATTAGGTGACATTGATTCAATAAACAGCTCTGAATGTATGTGCTTGGTTGCGTTTTGCCTGTTGATCAGTTTGTACCAGAAAAAAAAAAAATGGAATGAGTATGGAGTTGGTGCGAGTCTGATACTTGGGTCAGCCATGCAGAATGTGCTTAACAGAGCTATTCAAATTAGGTCGTTTTCAGTATTTCACACAAATGAAAAACATTCATTGAAAAAAGAAGTTTCCTGAGTTCAATGAAGACTATTTTTAATCAAAAGGTTTTATACTGGATGTTTATAAACTGGAATGTATATGGCACAGCATCCTTATCTCAACCAATGGGCCCAACATTCAGAAATTTAAAAAGTTCATCTACTTAGCAGTTGTAAACATGTACCTCTCTACATGGGTTACCAGAGGTATGTTTACAATGTAAGCTATAATTTTTCAAATATATCACAGAAGTAATAAAATATATGATGTGATGTGCCAATAAAAAATATGAAGGTATACTGAATATGAAGAACTTTTTCAGTTTACTTTGATAGCCATAAAGCAAGTTCTGTGAGCATGGAAAGAGAACAGCTCATGTACAAAAGATGCCTTACACTGTATATGATTTGTTTCTTGGATTATACAGTAAACTGCTAAACACTCAAAATAAATGTTTCACTGTGTACAAATTTACAGCATGGATGGCACTACAATGACCAAGACAAAAATGCCACAGAATCAGGAGTACAAAGAGTTATGCGTGAAACAATTTCTCATAGTTTTCGTGAATAAATATCATTTAATATAATTGAAGTTTAATTAATTTCGGTTAGTCCATTCTAATGCTTCCAATATTTCTAATTTAATAGACAGCATTTCCTGTATAAACAAAAAAAGCCTGATTTAATGAGGAAAACCTGATTTAAAACATTTTTCTCATTCTTTGGTACCCTTTTAATAAAACAATTTTTTATTGGAATTTTAGGTTTGGCAAATATTGGGGAATTTGAGAATCCTTTCCTTTTTGCTATGTTATCTTAAAAAAAAAAAAAAAAAAAAAAAAAAAAAAGATTATGTATATTAGGAGACATCAATACATACCATTACATAAAAGCAAGCCAAGCTTAATCCCAAACTACAATTCTGAGTGAAACTGACAAAATAAGAACACTTGTGAAGTCCTGATGGAGTTGTACAGTCATTCAAAGGCAGCTCTGGAAGTAAGAAGTTCATCATGTATGCTGCCTCGCACACATTCTGTCTATACACTCACCAACCACTTTATTAGGAACACCATACTAATCCTTATTAAATCCCATTCCCCACCCCCACAACCCCCAAGCCCTTCATTGCTCTTTCAACAACATGTATTCTTCTTGGCATGGATTCCAGTTGCTGGAAACATTCCTTTGAGATTCTGGTCCATGTCGACATGATTGCATAACATTTTGCTGCTGACTTGTCAGCTGAACATTCATGCTGTGAATCTCTTGTTTCACCATATCCTGAAGATGCTCTATCAGATTCAGGTCCAGTGACTAGGGAAGCCATTGAAATACACTGAACGCATGTTCATGTTCATGTAACCAGTTTGAGATGTGACATGGCCCATTATCATGCTGGAATTAGCCATTATAAGATAGGTAAATTCTGGCTATAAAGGGATGCACATGGTCAGCAACAATAGCAGATAGGCTGTGGCATTCAAGCGACGCTTGATTGGTATTAAAGGGGCCCAATGTGTGCCAATAAAATATTCCCCACACTATTACACCACCAACCGCCTGAACTGTTGACACAATGCAAGCTAGGTCTATGGATTCATGCTCTTGATGCCAAATTCTGACCGTACCATCTGCATGTCTCAGCAGAAACTGACAATCAGTCTAGGCAAAGTTTTTCCAGTCTTCAATTGTCCAGTCTCATTGAGCCTGTGCTTACTGTAGCCTCAGATTCCTGTTCTTAGTTGACAGGCGTGGAACCCGATATGATATTCTGCAGTTGTAGCCCATCCTCCTCATGGTTCGCTGTGTTGTGTCTTCTGAGATACTTTTCTGCTCACTACTAGTTACCTGAATTACTGTAGCCTTCCTGTCAGCTCAAAGCAGTCTTGATTTTATTTTATGATTTTGCATTGCGCTGCTGACACGTGATTGGCTGATTGGATAATTCCATGATTGAGCAGGTGTACAAATTCTAATAAAGGGGTTGGTGATTGTATATGAGTCTGTGTGTATGTTAGGACAGGAGCTGCCTAATCTCACGGTGAACAGAGCACAAGAATTCCAAGTACGAAGTTCCTCCATACAGGCCTTTATCCTCCACTAGGAGCTGGCGGAACAGCATCTCAGACCTGTCTTTCTGCTTCACAATCATCATCTATAAAAAGAAAATACTGCTAAAGATCTACTGCCACAAAGACCTGGAAGCATCTCAGAGGGTGCCCCAGTAAAATATGCAGCATTCTGACATTCTAGTGAATTAAAATTGATAACATTTTTAAAACAATCAAGCTTTACTTTGTCGACCCCTAACAATTTGCAGAATGTGTTTCAGAACACAATGGCATTGCTCGTTTGATATTGAAAAACAGTGTAATTACGTGTACGAATAGCTAAAGGCACTGGGAGAGTTGTACCTTCATGGACTTGCACCGCTGCTGGGAGATGGCACAAATGATGGACTGAAGCTTCCTAGAGTGAGCGTTATCTAGCTCAGGCAATGTAGTCTGCAGATATATTAACATCAGTCAGTGATCAGCAGGTCAGCTTTACAGAAATTATTCAATTTTTAGATGTTCAATACTCTGAAAATTATGTAAAGTTTAAAAAATATATTTGATAATAAATATGACAATGGTTGCTTGCTAATTCAATCAAAATATTAATTCCAGTGTTAATCGCATTGAGCTTTTCTGACCTGAATCATTTCAAACTCAATGCATTTCAACAATTTACCCAAATTTCACTGATAATGGTAAACACTGACTGCATGTGATTTTGTGTGTGATGCTGGTGTTTCTGACCGTGTCGGAACTGAGATGGGCCATGGAGGGCACATTGAAGAGGTTCTGCATGAGGTCAGGAGGGCAGGCCTGGCCCAGCCACAGGAACATAGACTGGCCATTCTCCAGCAAAAACACACCTGTATCACTCAAACGCTCCTCAGAGCAGCGGACTGCTGCCGGAATCGAATCACACACCACGTCCATGGAGTGCTGACAGAGACAGAGTAAGACACACAAAATATTTCATTTAATAGTAACTTTTTAAACTATGTTTAGGGGAGGTATATACTGACCTATTATATGTTGTTTTTGCCCTGTCATTTTGATTTGACTGATTGAAATTTGCATTTTAACCTAGCCTGACCCTTTCTGCCATTCACTATAAGCAGTGCTGCATTCTGCCTTAGTAGGCCTGGTACAGTCCAAGTAAACTATATTACATGTATCTCTAAGGGCAAAAAAGGCCTGATTTAACGAGGGTGTTTTGTTTTTGTTTTTTTTAACACAGACTAAAACATTTTTCTTATTCTTTGGTACCCTTTTAATAAAACAATTTTTTTTATTGTAAGTTTCAATTTGGCAAATAATGGGGAATTTGAGAATCCTTTCTTTTTTCTATGTTATCTAAAGAAAAATATATATACAGTATATATTAGGAGACACTAATACATACCATTACATAAAAGCAAGCCAAGCTTAATCCCAAACAAAGATTTTGAGTGAAGCTAACAAAATAAGAACACTTGTGAATTCCTGATGGAGCTGTACAGTCATTCAAAGGCAGCTCAGGAAACAGCAAGAAGTTCATCATGTATGCTGCCTCGCACACATTCTGTCTATACACTCACTGAGCGTGCTTTCCCATATGCATTTGCGATTTACTCCTTGTTGAACCTAATGATGCCGTTCATTTATGCAGGTAAAAACACAGAAATCGCACTCAGTTGCAGACCAAAATAACCAGTCTGGAAGTGTCTAGTGAGTGGTGTCTGACTGCAGTGAGAAAGAGATTTGACTCTGAACTGACTCTGAAGTGAGCCAAAATAGAAGATATTGTGGGTTGTGGGTGACATTGTTTTGTAGACGTGAACTATTAATTTGACCCACGAGATGAAAACTGAGCTAAAAGTCAGAAAAATGAGAGGTGTTATGGATTTTTGGGCCGATGAACAAAACCACTGATTTAGTCCTGGCTCTGTGTTCTCTGCTCCTGGGTGATTTATGCGATTTCTAATTTATTGGTCATAAATAAAGCAATGGACAAAAGGTCGGTTTACCTTTTTTCTAATCACCATATTTATGATCAATAAATGAAAGAGATTTATGAGTAAGGTTTTCAGCCTTAGATGTCCTTCAGCCAAAGGTTTTTTTTTTTTTTTTTGGTTCATTTACTTATGTGCACGAGCCATGTCACAAACCAAATAGCAAATACACTATACATTTTGTTCTGGTTTGGACAGCAAATGGACTAATTGGTGTGAAATGAGCCCAACAAAACAGCATCAAATAAATGGTGTACATATGGTCTTTGTTTCCCTGTTTCTGCTTTCTGTCTTTACGTGTCCTCACCACTGGAATGAGCTGTGGGTATAGCAGGACCTGGCTCTCCTCCACTCCCATGGACATGACGCTGAGTCTATGGAAAACCCTGTCATCTGTAGAGAGTTCAGTGCTGCCCACCAGAACTGGAGTCTTCATCAGGCTGTTCATGTACACCGGGAACACTTTCATAGCATCCGGCAGGATCAGCTGCACATGATAACATTATAAGGAAAAGAACGGGTCAGCTGACATATAAAGTCAAACTGCATGATGGTCAGTAAAGTAAAAAAAATAAGCTAATCTGATATAACAATGACAAAAGTTTATACTGATAAATATGGCTATAAATATATATATAAATAAATATATCATGAATATAAATAAATATGGCTAGTGTTGTTAATTTGCCAACTTTCAATAATTCTCAATTTCTCAACAACCACAAGTACATTATATAAACAGTGAGGCCCAACATGATGTTTGCAGGCTAAATCAGGATAGTGAAGTCTAATCTCCACTACTGCTGATGATAAGGCAACAATACAATTTCATTTCTCTGAGAACACGTGTGACTTGTCAGACCTGACTTGCGGCAGAAGGTGTAGCACAGTTCTTCCTGTAGCACGCCAGCATATGGGCTGTCTGCCTCACCAGGATCTCCCTCACCGTCCGCACCGGCTGGCTTAGTATAGCATGGTATGCTGGACAACCAAAGACAAACACTTTTAGCATGAATACACAAATACATACACAAATGTTATTTCAATCTAATGTAATGTTAAGGGTTGATTTTCTGGTAATATGTAAGACTAACATTAAACAAAAAAACATTTCGTTAGTCAGTCCCACTTGACTACAGTTAGGTCTAGGAATGGGCTAGGCTTAATGCATGTAAAATGGTTCGAGGTTTAGGTAGCTAAATAAATTTTCCGACTCAAAAATCAGATCTCATGTTTTACCTGACTTGGCAAAGAAGTTGATGAGTGCATCAGTCTCACAGCTCTTGTAGAGCTCAGACAGCTGAGAGCTGCAGTTCAGACTGAGGTTGTGAATGCGCAGCCGCCTCTGACCACTGACGGAGGTGTACAGCACAGCACACTGGAAAAGCAACAGATGCACACATAGTAGGGCAGAACTGGCAAAACTATAACACACTCTTCTTCTCTAAATGTGCACATGGAGCTGAAACCTCATTACATTCACATACAACATACATCACTTCTCCTTGTCCGCCTGAAAAACAGCAGGATTCGTCCAATCCTGCCAGAGATATTTGTGAAAAACAATTTTCTGCCATATAGAGAAATAACATCAGACATATTTTTCTGATATTATATTTCCTTATGTGTTCAAAAACCATGTGCAGTTGTGTACACTTATCTCTACACAAACTGTTTTCAGAGTTGTACATGCTGCTTCTGTTTGCATGATTGTAAGAAACTATGAGCCCGGCATGCGTTATAATTGTAACACCTCTTATAATTATACATAATCTTGTTTCAGAGGCTCTGAGACTGTTTAGAGTAGTGAAAGGTGGCAGCAATGAGACAGATATGATGCACACACTAATTTTTAACCTGGTCAAGAATGAACTACAATTGATGCAGAGAGCATAAATACAGAAAGCATAGTAACCATATACCATCCCATAGTGATCATGGTTACTGAGATATAATAAAAATGAAATAGAAACAATGAAAACAAAAATAAACAGGATAACATCTTTATGAGCTCTGCATCATCAGTTAATTACAATACATGTTTAAATGAGTGACTGTCCTGCATGCACTTCTCCTCATGTGCGTAATGGACATGCAGTGATATTTTTTAATTAATAATTCATATTTTTAAATTCATCAAATCATTTAATATATTAATATTTTCCTATTCACTCTCAGAGGCATTTAGAGCTCTTAAAGAGGCAGAGAGCTCTTTTAGCAATGGACATTGTCACAAAGCAGCTTTACAGAAATAAATGGATTCAAAAAATAAATTGTAAATATGTGAATTTATCCCTGTATCACACAGAGTAATGAATGCATGATGGTTTAATGTTGATTTTCCTGATGTGCATTTAGGTTTACACTGTTTTTTGAGTGGTGTTGCAATCGACCCATGCAGTGTTACAGTTGTGCTGCTTTGCAGGTAGAGTTGTAGCAGGGAACTCCTTTTGGTTTCAGTGAAAATGTACAGTAATATGGGGAAACTCGCACAAGGTAAAACAACTGAACGTGCATGAGGTTATGCAGGGAGTATACAGCCTGTAATTTAAATAATTATCACTGAATAAATAAATCATTGAGTAAATTCACTCAAACCAAAAAAAAAGTTTATAATTGTGCCAGCTCTCCCCTACATGACTATTTAGCTGAACTGCACCTGAGTTTAAAATGAGTTTGCATTTGATTTTTTTTTTTTATATATCTGCAAGGGGTGTAACAGTTCAGCCAATTCAGTCCTCAGTTTTTCGGCCATGGTTTAGCTTTTCAGTCTAACTTGGGAAGATGGAGAATTTATTATTGTTATTATCATTCTAATACTACTGCTACCACTACTACCACTACCACTACTACTACTACTACTATTACTACTACTAATAATAATAATACTAATAATAACAATAATAATAGCAAGGACCCCAGATCGATCCTGAGTTGCCCTGCGATGGACTGCTTTCAATCCATGGTGTATTTCCACCTCATGTCCTGGGACTGGCTCCAGATTCACCACAACCCTGACCAGGATTATTATTATACTTACTGAAGATGAATGAGTGAATGAGTGAATGAATGAATGAATGAATGAATGAATGAATTTTGTTATTAATGTGATCTGCTTGGAATGCTTACAAGGCACCTATCCAACACTGTGAACCACAATGTTGTTGTGGTTATTGTTTATGAGCTCAGACAGAGAGTCTGGCACCAAACATTACTGTAAGAGAGTACTGTGTCTGTGTTTTCACTGTTTAATGTGTAACATATTTGTTGCAGGACTTTCAAAGATGGACTGTTGTATTCTGCATGATATTATTTAAGTTCTCACTTACAGCAAAACCAAAATGGTGCCAATTTAAATGAGGCAGGCAGATCACTTGAGCTCGCCATTTCAACAGGAAATTGCAAACACAACATTGCAGTATTGGCTGCTCACCAGGCAGTTGCTAAATAGTTTTACTTGCTAAACATTATAAATAACAGTTTAAATTACAGTGAGAAATAAAATGAATGATTTACAGAGTTTCAAATTATGACTATGTTATTATACTATGTTATTAACTTTACTGATATGAATTCTTTATCATAAATGGCTCCTATCTATAATTTGGCAACATGCATGATATTAGGGGGAGAAAAAAAAACATAAAAGGCAAGAGGAAAAATAAATTTTTGTTTTGGTTTAATGCTCAGGTGTATGATGATACAAAGGGGCCAGTGTCTGGTGGTGTATGTGCTGCACTGACCTGTATAAGTGCCCCAGCCTCCTCACTGAGTGTGTCATCATGCTTAAACTCCACTGTAACTGCTTTGTCACAGTCCACTGCGGCCATCTCCACATCTGTAGTTGTGTTCATATAGATGGCACCAAAGAAGTCTGTGGCCCTGAAACCTTAAGTATAGACAGTATAAACAGAATCAGGTGTGTGATCTTGAAATCAAATAAGCTTACTTTATTATAAATGTTTTCCTTTTCTTGTCAGACACAGAGACTGTTGGTTCTCTGACTGTCCAATTTCTTATTTTGTTGTTTGAGAGAGCCAGCTTTACCTGTGTTGGTTCGAACACGCATTATGGCATCAAATCCGATGGACTTCTCCACATCTCGTCTCAGATCACTGAGGAAATGCTGACCATCTATCTGAACCTGACGGATAAGATGAAGTTTTGAAGTTCATCACAAGGGGATGTCATTTCACACTACACAACAATTCTGATACACAATCACAGAAACATGAGTTTAGTCCAGTAAATGCATAACACCTTAGGGAATTTGAATGTGCATATGCATGCAACTGTGCATGTGTTTATACACACCTGGAAGTTGCTATATTTGTAAACTGAGCCGCCAGTGTGTGTGGGGATGTCACCCATAGTGGCCAAGTCCACATACTGGTTAGGGAACAAGAAGAGGTCCACACAGCATCCCTGGCTCACACACTCTTTAGTCAGCTGCTCATACACACCGCGCTGTGACTGAAACAGAGTCTGCAAATGCACGTATACACAAATTAGCCTTACATCCCAAATGTGCTCAAAATAATTTCTTTTGATAGACAGAGAAATAATGGACTACCTTTTCTTTCTCTGTGTTCACCAGCTTCCTGTCGTCTCTGTTCTTCAGCTTCCCAGGTGCCTCTGCAGTTGGGAGGGAGGAGTGGAAGATGAAGAGCTTTCCACTGCATTCAGCAGCCTGAGGGTACAATGGGTTTGGGCATGATCATTGACTTGCACTTTAATGAATGAGTGATTAATGAATAATTAATAATGCATCATTCTTATGAAAGGCTTCGGGAGTTAGTAAGTTATAACACACAGGACAACCATTCAGGAACTGCAGAGAAGGACTCAATAAATGGTTACTTTTCAAAGATACTGTGTTGTAAGACAAGTGTAATTTAGCTGAAGAAAACTAATAAACTGTATAGTCGCAATCAATAAAGCAACTGCTGAATTTTGAGTTCAGTTTGGAGTCAGAGTAAGCTAGATCAAAGTGCACATATATTTGTTCTACCTTCAGTGCTTCCACTCCAGCTTGAATAACTGGAGCAAAAACAGTTTCGCTCTCGTTTGTGTCAGCAAACATGTCAGGGATCTGGCTCAACAGACTATGATAAAGGAAGAAAAGATATTATTAATTTATGTTTAATCCTTTTATTTCAACTTTTCTAAAAATTGCAAAAAAAAAAATTTATCAAGTTAATGTTTACAAAAAGATAACCAAATTACATTACATTGTAAAAAGCACTGGATCATTTGTGGGTTACATTCATGCAACACGCTTAAGAAATCATAATGTTCAATACTAAATAAACCTGGTAAACTTACTTGTTGATGACAGCTTGTGATTCCTGAAAGCTGACCAGGAATCCATCCAGAAGGGGCACAAACATATCTGCCACATCAGAGACCACCATCATCTGGGGCTGAGCTAGTGCACTCTTCACATTGTAGAAGTGCAGGATCTTGTTGTAGGTGACAAAGCCCACTCTGATGGCTGAGCTCTCAGCTCCCTCCTCTCTAAGGCAAGAGTCAGCAAACATTATTGTTATTGTTAAGGCTGAATGTTGGGCTGATAGCCAATATGTGTAGTTTACTAAATGAATGCCCAGAATATACACTCATAGAACACTTTATTAGGAACACTATACTAATACTGGGCAGGGCCTCCCGTTGCTCTCAAAACAGCATCAATTCTTCGTGGAATGGATCCACAAGATGTTGGAAACATTCCTTACTACTACTACTACTACTACTAATAACAACAACAACAACCTCTCTGTTCGATCCATATGGCTTTCCTTCTGGTTCTCTGGTTTCCTCCAACCTCCTAAAAACATGTCAGTATATCAGCTGTCTATCAGAGACTGGTTTAGTTGACCTAGGTTTGAATGAGTGTGTGAATGTGTGTGTGCCTGTTGCCCTGCAATGGACTGCTTTCCAACCCATGGGGTATTTCCACATCATGTCCTGGGATAGGCTCCAGATTCACCACAACCCTGGCCAGGATTATTATTATACTTACTGAAGATGAATGAATGTATGAATGAATGAATGAATGAATGAACATGTTGACATAATTGCATCACATAAATCCTGGAGATGTTTCAGGTGCACTTTTATGCTGCGAATCTCCCATTCTACCACGTTCCAAAGGTGCTCTGTTGGATTCAGATCCGGTAACTAGGAAGGCCACTGAAGAACACTGAACTCATTGTCATGTTCATGAAACCAGTTTGAGACGACTTTTGCTTTGTGACAGGGTGCATTATCATGCTGGAAGTAGCCATTAGAAGATGTGTAAATTGTGGCCATGAAGGGATTCACATGGTCAGCAACAATACTCCAGTAGGCTATGACATACAAGTGATAATTGATTGGTATTAACCGGCCCAAAGTGTGCCAAGGAAACATTCCCCACACCATTACACCACCTCCACCAGCCTGTAAAGGCAGGTTGGGTCCATGGATTCATGCTGTTGGTGCCAAATTCTGACCCTACCATCTGTGTACCTCAGCAGAAATCGAGATTCATCAACCAGTTCATTTTTGTAGTCGTTTCTGCTTACCGCAGTTGTACAGAGTGGTTATCTGAGTTACTGTAGCCTTTCCGTCAGCTCGAACCAGTCTCCATTGACCTCTCTCATCAACAAGGATGCCGCTCACTGGATGTTTTTTCTTTATTGCACAATTCTCAGTAAACTCTAGACACTGTTGTGCATGAAAAGGCCAGCAGATCACCAATTATAGAACTACTCAAACCATACCATCTGGCACCAACAATCATGCCACGGTCACATTTTTTTTCCCCATTCTGATGACTGATGTGAACATTACCCAAAGCTGCTGGCCCGTATCTTCATGATTTTATGCACTGCACTGCTGCCACAGGATTGGCTGATTAAATAATTGAATGAATGAGTAGGTGTACAGGTGTTCCTAATAAAGTGCTCAGTAAGTGTATTTGAGTTCTGTAAGACCACAGAATAAGACAAATGTAAGACAAATCCAAACTGTTTCACAGATAAAACAAGGCAAACTTAGAAGATGAGAGAAATATGTTCTCTTATACAGAGACTGGTTTAGAGAGCACTGTGTGTTTATAGTTCCAAGAGCCACTTCCTCAACATTGTGAAAGCTGGTCAACGGGGCCAAAAAACCATTCCCATGGCTAAAACAGCATTTTGAAAAGAAAGGGGCCGAAAAAATTGATTGATTTCTTTTCGGATGTACAATTCTTGACTCTTGACTCTAGCTGGACCATTAGGACAGCAGCACCACAAAGATATGTGAAGTGACCTAACAAGCTTGTTTATGGGTTTAAATGCCTTGACCCTGCCAGAAAGTTTGAATAATGGTGGGTCAAGGGTTTGTGTAAAAACACAGCTATCCTCTATAGAGGGGATTTTTAAAAGTAAAGAAAAAGTGAGAAAAGGGAAGGGAAGGCAATAAAAATGGCTCTTATCATTTCTACCTTATCATTTAGCTGACTGAGAAACTACAGAGAGCAAAAGTCAAAAGTTCACACAAGCTCCAACTAGACAGAAAAAAGTAAAATGGCGCACAATGTTGCCTGCTTACAAAATGATGCTGAATAGACTATATCTATTTACAGCAGAAATTCATTACTGATTACATTTTATTTTTTGGGCTATGTTTCCAAACACACACTAACACTATTAAATTCTGGAGTAACTAAAGCTGCTGAAATGATACAAAGCTCTAATTCTGTGAGAATACATCCTTTGAACATGACTGTAATTCACAAAGTGCACATTTTTATGAGGAAAATGCTGAAAACTGAATTTAATATGTGAGGCAAACAAGTGCTGGTACCTACAGAGAAAAACTACATTCGCACTTTGCAGATAAGTGACCTGTACCTGGGTTTTGTAGCCTTCTTTAGCATAACAATTCTAAAATGGTGTGATGGCTTGAGTAACTCAGGGCGTACAGGCAAACTCTGCCATTATCCATGCAATGAATAGAATAAAAACAATCTTGGGTCCTGATGAAAAATGAAGAAAAATTAAAAATGCTGATGTAAAACTACACCAGGGTCAGCTATCAACTGCTTGGCCTTTGAACCTTCCTTACTATGGGAGCTCACAGAGTGGTAAGTTGAGCCATAAAAAACGTTGGGTGTCCAATGTGTTTTTCATTAAATGCATGCACTCGAGTGAGCAAAGCCAGGAACAGAGGGGAGAAATCAGATTTAATACTGCAGGCTTATTTGGAGTGCACTTCCAGCATGCTTTTGAGGTGAGGTCAGTTTTCCAAACAAACATGGACATACCCACAGGGGCTGGTGGAGAAGGAGAAAGGAGTTTTGCAGGAGACATACATGTGAACTACTAGGTGGTAAATCAAAATCCTGTCTCTTTGCATGCCAAAACATTTAGTACATACAAGAGCATTGTGCTCCATGAACATTTCAAAGATTTGGCCTTTCTTGTTCAGCCCCCACAAAAATCATGTAGCCAGAAATTTTCAAATGATGAGATACAGCAGTACTTGGCTTGGTGGGGTTTTGTTGTTTTGCTTTTCTTCAATCTCATTTTACTGACCATATTTGGCAAGGAATTGGAGGCCTTTTTCGGGTGCAATGAGCTGCTTTCTGAGCTGAGGGCAGTTAAGACGTGCATGTGTTGCACCTGAGATATACAGTCCTGCCAAACATTTGTTGCCAAAATTACATGCTGATACACATCATTGCATAAACAATGCCAGAGTGGTGTTACAAGAACAGATCCCTGATAGTTACGTTTGCGTGATGAACAGACTTCAACAGTGTATATTAGGAGTTCTTGGGGGGATAACGAAAAACATGTTGTACTGCTAATCAATATCAGCCACTGCTTCTAAGTGCCTCCTTACATTATATTCCAAAACTACAGGCAGAAAATGACACTTTCATTAATTATGGCAGTAATTATGTTTAAAAATTCATTTAAACTGGTAGCTTTACATGCAGTGGTATACCTGAGTTATATTACAGCCTTTGTAAAATGTCCTGAAGCAAATCAAGTTAAACAATCTTTGAACGAATGTCAGATAAAAGTAGCATTTTAACTTACTTTGGAAGTCGTTCCAGCAGTGACTTCAGTTCCTCACATATCAGTTTGACAAGTCCACTCTTTATGTTGTTGTAGGAGACATCAATCATGAAGATATAAGCAGGAGGACTGGGAGGCTTATTGTTCTGAGAAATAGAACAAGAGAAAATTACTTACCATGGCTTAACTGTGTCAAATTACTGGCAAGAAAAACATTACTTATAGGCGCAAAGCATCTTTGTTTTGAAATAAGCTCAGTGATAATTACAACTAACACTGACAAATTTTTATTTACTGGCCTCTGCTGCCAGGAATTAGTAGCCAATGCACAATTAAACACAGGACTCCAATAGTGGGTGTATAATATTTACTAGTGTAGTGTAGTATGTACAGTATATAATACTGTATATTAACTACATGTTGAGTTGACTGACAATACCATTGGGGCATCTTAATTCTGAAATGGATGTTTCAGAACTTTAAAACAGCCAAAATTAACTATTATGTCCAATATAATCACATGGACACCAATAAAATGATAGCTGACGCATCCCAATATCTGCTGTACATTATTATAAAATGTAGGACTAAGTGCTCGCTGTTTTACTTTCTGGGTACCAGTGTGCAGTATAAGATCATCCAAGATAATTCTAAGCAAAGATGCTAAAAACTTTAATTACCAAATTTATGCATCATTTACTAAATGAATAACATGGTCTACTAAGTGAAAACAAACACAATCTGCTTAAAGTATTGACAAAACAAACAATTCTACTTGTTCTTGCCAATACTAAATTCACACTGTAAATGTTCACAGTTTAGCTTCCAGTTAAAAAGATGAGATGGTAATCGTGGGTTGGAGATTCTTGTTGCATGAAGGTGCATGAAGGCAACACATGCTTTCTAAAGACCTGGGTGTTCACCAACTCATAATAAAACAGATTATCTACAAATGAAGGAAATTCAATATTGTTGCTGTTCTCCACAGGCTTGGACATCCTGCAAAAATGACACCAAGAGCACAACGCACAGTGCTGAAGGAGCTGGAAAAAAACCCAAGTGCAACACAAAAAGACCTGCAGAAATCACGTCCACTATAAAAAAAAAAACGCTGAATGGTGTTAATAGAAGAAAACGACTGGTCTTCCAAAAAAATACTGCACATCTCATCTTCAAATTCAGAAAAGAACCTAGTTGTTCCACACCATTTCTGGTACAATGTTCTGTGCAGAGATGAGACAAAAGTTGAACTTTTGGCAGAAATGCACAGCACATGTTTTGAGGGGAAAAAACCCTCAAAAAGAAACCCACCAAAGCCTCATCCCATCTGTGATGCAAGGTGGAGGGAGCAACATGGTTTGGAGCTGTCTCAGGGCCTGGACAGCTTATAATCACTGAGGAAACAATGAATTAAAATCTGTTGCAATCATTTTTACAGTAGAATGTCAGGACAGCAGTCAAATTTTAGAATGGCCAACTAAGAGTCCAGCCCTTAACCCAACTGAGAGGTTGTTCATGCAAATCTCAAAAATACTGATGGACTGAAGATGTTTTGTAGGGATTAATGCTCTAAAGTTCTTTATTGTCATTGAGCATGTCTGATCAGTAGCTACAAAAATGTAAGGTATATGTTATTGCTGTTAAAGGAGATTGTACCACTTTTTAAATACAAGGGTTCTCATACTTTTTCTAGCCTGGATTGTGAATGAGGTATCAATGTGTATTATTAGTTTAGGCAGATTGCGTCTGTCTATTATCATGACCTAAAGCTCAAACCACATTTTATGAGTAATTAATGCAGGAATTCAGATAAATCCAAAAGGTTAAAAACATCTTGTTGCAACTGTATTAATAAACAGCAGACAGAGACAATTAGGCAACAGTAATGGTGGTATTACTAAATAATAATAATAATAATAATAATAAAAAGTGGTACAGCCTGTCAATACAATGGACAAACCCCAAAATCCATGACTAGGTGCCTTGTGAATTTTGTTATTTTTCCCCTGCTCGTATTGCAAGTGAATCTGCTTCAGTTAACACTTTCACAATTGACAGAAGCGCCGCAACGATTTTACACAATGCAATAGGAAAATGAAAGGGAAAAAGTTTCCTACTGCATAGGGCAACTGTGTAATGTACCATAATATCTTATTATAGTGCCTTCTTTTTGAATCTGTTGTCTTCAGCCTGCTGCAGTGTTTCAGCAAATGAGAAATGCAATGTGACTGCCAAGAAATGTAGTTCCATTAGATGTTTCCTGGGGCATACTGTACCCTTGTACTGATAAATATTATGCTATCCACATAATATTAAAAATATTTAATTCTACATTAAATGCTGAATGGCTTAGCAAGATCTACCATGTGTGATCGTTGTATGCATAATGTAAATTGTCATATTGTTTAAACGTGTTTTAAATAACACCAGTTTAAATGTTCACATAAATACTCAAGAATGATGCAAAGTACATTTTTCCACACATGAAACCTCAGTGATCAGTGTATAATGTATAGTTAAGAAGGAGCTGTAAATAGAGCATTACTTTGCAGTAATCCAGCGTAGCGGCAAACTCATAAGAACCCAGGGACAGCTCTGGTCTTTCATATACATCCACTCTTCGGCCCATATGGTCCAGGTGCTGGAAATACTGGACAGGAACTAAGGAGGGATACATTTTTACTTCTTTTTTTTCTCAAAAGTAATAACTTCATGGGAAAATATATTTGTTGGTTGCTGATCTTGCTGCTGAGTCAAAAAAGCTTTAAAACCAACAGTGAAGTATGCCTGTGGTACTGACCCTCGTTAACACAGCTGCAGAAGCCACATTGGAAGCGCCTTCCACCGTCGATGAAGAGCATAAAGGGGCACATGTAGGCCTTACAGCGGTTACAGCGTATGGGTCCTGCCTCACCATGATTTACTATGTATAGAGGAGTCTGATGTAAACAGAATCAAGAGAAGACAAAGGAGACGTTTATCATTTTGACCTGTAACACAGACCTTCATTTGCTTAGGTTTATATAAAGACCCCACACATTCATGGTTCTCTTAACTGATAAATAAATCAGTAGCTTAAAGAAACACATGCAGAACTAAGCAGAATGACATCCTCTCTGCGTAGTAATAAGAAGACAAGTTGTAAATTACGCTAGTTATGCTCTGTTTCACCCAGTGTAACAATATATATGTTGTATATATATTTGTAATATGGCTACTTGTTAATACTAGTCAATTAGGAGGCCTGGAACCTTTTTTTTATCTAACATGTTCCCCAGAGTTTGAACTTTAAACTAATTAGCCTCTTGTGAAAGAATACACTAACATTACCTAAAAAGGACCTACAGCAATAGTGCTGTCACAGACAGAAAGGTGAGACTGACTGAAGATTCCTGGACCACACAACATTCGCAGACCTCAGCAATCAAGAGTTTAAATGAAACATATTATCATTTGTCACATACAAGACATCATTAAATAATGTATTTGATGTGAAGTTATTATCTAGAACACAGCTGTCATATATACAGTTACAAGTTACTTTATTATTTAACTTCAATATTAACAACTGCCCTTATTTTTAAAGGTGTAATTAAGGCTAGAAGAGTACAAGTTACTAGTGACCCAGATGCCTATTGATGATACACAACTTTGTTTTGTAATAACATACTACTTTAAATTAAAAGATAAGGACAACTGACAATGATCTGGCATACATACCTCATTTTTGGGCACTGTGGCAAAAGGTTTCATGATGGCCGCCAGAGGCACTTGCCACTGCTTGGCAAGGTCAGAGGTACAGGGAAATGAGTAGGTAGTGCATCGGATGAACCTTGGGCTAGCATTTCCTGAAACACCAATAAACAATTTGGCTAAGAAATACCTTCTTCTTTATTCTACTATGAAGAGATTCGTTATAGTTTATTTATTTGTTGCATCACTCAATGATAGACCCCTCAACTTGTATTCCTGTACCACAGTCAAGGTTTAATGGTATTCTTAGACCCTGGATTGTTTATACAAGTGTAAAGAAATGGTTGTCATTGGAGACCACAAAGAACTTCAGTGAGTCATTCAGAAAAAGGGCATCTGCTAAATGCTGTAAAAGTGAATGCAAACATAAGTCAGTTACTTTGTCACAGAACTCACCTTGATCCTGAACAGTGAAATTGGTCGTGACTAGGGGCGGCACTTGACCCCTCAGATTCGTGGTGTAGACCTGACCACCTCTCTTAGCCTGGTCACTTTCAATCACTTGTATCTATACAGTGAAAAGTAATGACATTTTAGGGAAACAGAGTGCATACTGAATTTCAGATAACCTAAAAAAAATGTTTTACCTAATTTACTATAACTACAAACAGCATATCATCTTACCACCGTCATCAATACAGAAGAGCATTTATACACTCTGTACAGACAGATGTGTCAACAAAGTTTTAAAATGTTTAAATGGCATAAAAACATATATTAATAGCAAGACATTTAGACATCAGAACAAAACTGACTGAATGAATTAGCAATTGTTTCCCCACTGAAAGATCAGTCGACTGAAGAAACAATGATGAGGCTTGTGTTTAAACGCTGCAAGTGACTGTTACTGATGTGAGAGACTGATGCTGATAATCAAAGTGAGGCAGGCAGGGCATCTTTCAGTGGAACTGGAATGAAATTTTTGAATGCAATATTCTCCATTTTCACTTTTGGGACAACCCCATTTTAAAATGCTATAACTTTACATCTGGTTGAGATATGTAAAAAAAAAAAAAGGTAAACATATTTCAGTTCAGGAAAACCTGCAGTTCCCAGAACTATATAAAGTAGAAAATGTTATAATTTGACATTGTGAAGGGTTTTTCCAAGCCACCACACATTTAAATTCTCCGCCCCATCTTGATTCAGCGACTGTGGTATTTAACTGAGAATTTTAATGGCTTGTTTTTTATAGTGTAATAGTCTAATATATTACTACAGCTCCCTTCGTTAGCAGTACCTGATCTTTGAGCACAATATGTATTGTTAGTGGTAGGCTGTTGAATAAGGCCCAATTGGACAATCGTTTAATTACTTTGTAATAATTAGTTATTATTATTATTACTATTATTATATAATGTAATAATACAATTTATGAATACACACACACACACACACACACATATATATATATATATATATTTATTTATTTATTATTATCATTTTATTTATTTATTTTTAAATTAAGTAAATAACCCAAATAACCCAAGTCGACACCCATGATGGTGTTCATTTGCAAATTAGGTTATTTTTGAGTATTTATTTGTTTTCACGTGTCACATCCTGGGACTATTACAGTGTTATCAATCAGTACTTACTGTGCTAGGTATGGAGTCTGGATCGAGTTTCTTCTGAGGAGGTCCAGCCATGTTGGCAGCTCCTCCAGGGAAACCTCCTGGAAAAGCGCCTGGCTGAGGCCCTGCCATCGGTGACCCTGGCGTCTGTCCTCCATATAATCCTGTAACCACAAAGACATGTAGGGTACAAACTGCCTCAGCTCAGTGTGCATATGATTCAAGAGCATGTTTCACATCAATATTAAATGACCGTTTTAAAACAAAATGCCAAACCTCCTTTTACCTGGCTGCTGAGGAGGAAATCCCTGAGGTGCTGGTGGCTGTTGGAATCCAGCTCCACTCAGTGGAGGAGGGTGAGGCCGTGAATTAGATAATCCCATTGGCGGAGGCCCTGTTGCACTCATAGGTGGACTAGCTGCCATTGGTGGACCCATCGAGAGAGGCTGAGTGCCTGGAGGAGACATGGGTGGATGTCCCATTGTTGGTGGTGGAGACATTTGGAAAGGCTGTGGTGCTGCTAAAGACTGAGGAGTTTGCACAGGGCTTTGGGCTAGATAAAACAACGAAAAGATAACAAGTCAGAGGAAATAGCAAATTTAGTCACAAACAAAGCTTTATATTAAGAAAGAGAACTGTTAAACCTAAACTTACCATATCCATCAATGTGCATAGCACTCATCTGATTGGCTATTTGTTGGGTTGGCGGCGTGGACGGAGCCATGCTGTGGTATGGTCTTTGAGGGGGCTGTCCATAGGGAGACAAGACAGGTGCAGAGACTGCCGGAGGGGGAGGGAACCTATAATGAAAAAAAAGTGATAAGACTCAATTTCAACTAGAACATCTTACAAAATTCAAAAAAAAAAAAATCGTTAATCTAACTCTGGGCAAAGAAAGTTACTTCTGTGGGTGTGCGCCATTTTGTTGAATAGGAGATCCATATTGGCTAGACACAGGTGGTGGAGGCATCCCAGAAGGAGAGGAGGCAGCTGGTTTGAGCATACCTGAAACATAACATTTACAGGACTGTAATAAGCAGCCAGTAATCAGTGACTGGGCTATTTAAATACAAACATAAACAGAACAGCATGTTATACTTCTAAAGAGTAAAAGTTCACATTTCACACTGTCTCTAATTGAAGCTCCTTATACTAATATTACACATGCAGTTGTGCAGGGACAAAAGATCTGGACAAATGGCCCAAATGCTACAACTGTAATACTACAACTGCCTTTCACAAATGTATAGATAATTACACCCAGTTCACTATTAATCACCAAATCAGAACAGCAACTAAGAGTCATAAGCTTAAATACAGCTTTGTATTAAAATACATAGTCACCAGAGCCAGTGTGTGCATGTGAACAGCATACAAGAGAAGAATTATTCTTGTCAAAGGTGAAACAAAAGTTAAAATAGAAAGTGAAGGGAACTTCACTGTACCTGTTGGTTGTGGAGGAAAGGACTGTGGTGGAGCTCCATAGTGCCCATAATGGGATTGTGGAGGGGGAGCCCCGAATGCAGTGGGGTATCCCCCCATTCCTGCCTGGGCCTGCGAGTACGGAGGCGTAGCAACATAACCCTGCTGGCTCATCCTGTTAGATGTATTTCATTCCACAAATAAAGAAGAAAAGCAATCTGTTGAGTTAATATAAACGAAGCTTTCAAAAGTATTGTAACACTAACCATGATAACATCCTTATACAGTATGACTCTTCCCATTACGTCAACATTCATGCCTCCACCTTTAGTGGTGAAGGCCTCCCTAGGTTGCAATGCTTAAATTGCTTCAGCTTAGGTAAATAACAGTTTATTCAATCTGTAATATGAAATTATAGCCTACTGCAGCTTGGTTCATGCCAAATTGCATGGCAACTCATGATCTTGTGTAAGATGGACCTTTACCAATGAACTATTCTGAGATAATGAGAGTGATAAAACACAGAGTGATCTCATTCTGTTTGTGTGTGTGTGTGTGCGTGTGTGTGTTTATGTGTGTGTGTGTGGTTATAGATCCATTACTGTAAGGAAACGTGTCTAACAAAATAAAGCTAGAGTAACCTGTAAACTCCATACTTGCCTTGGCTAAAATATAAAGCTTCACTGTGAGATATACTTTTTAAGTTCTTTGGCCCTATAATGAATTCTCTGACCTGTGACACTGTCCTGTTCAGATGTTTAACACCTTAAAATGTTTGCCATCTCTTAACTAAAGTCAAGTATGAGGCTAAATGAAGCCGTAATTGTAAATAAATAAATGCTCAGTGATGGATAATAGATGGATTCATGCTATAGGAGGCTTAAGCAGTGCTTTCCCTGCCCACAGTTGCCACGTCAAAGATGAGTGTTAAGCATGTTTTAAACAATAACAATACCTGTTTAAAACACAACGCGACACGCCAGTGTTCATGAAAAAGCACTTAGCATCAGTTTAGGCGCCTACATGTGAGGACTTCGTGCTTTCTAAACGCTGTTTAATGTTTGTCGGTAGCTCCAGAGTTGCTGTACATCTCCTGAGCTAACTGACACAGACGGAACTCACGGACGCCCCAAACTTTCCTGTTTGCTTAAGTCTATTTAAACACGACTAACAAAACATATGTATAACATTATACTCCGCTTCATAAGACGTCCGAGATGCCTCGGCACTAATACAACAAAAAAAATAAAGAGAAAGTACCTGTAAGGTAGAGATGACGCCGAGCGTGCTGCCTATTGAGAACGCAGACGAGCCTAACCAGAGTGCCACGTCAAACTCCCGGCACCGGCCTCGGGTATTTTGCTGCTTCTGCGCATGCGCACAGTGGTGGGAACCGCTACACGTCAGCAAAGATGCACGAATACAGACGTGCGCAGAGAAATCCTGTGCTCTGACTGTGCTCATGCAAGCAGCGCACCCGCAGTTCAGCTCTTCCACACATGCAGTTCATCAGCTTCTTCAAACACTGAGTATGAAACACCATCTGAAAAGGGAAAATAACACCAGCTATGTGACTGTAACAAAAAGAACTGATGTAGTGTATAGACAAAGCTCAAGACAACAAAATTAACCAGCAAATACAAAGCAAATGCAAAAACAATCTCTATCTATCTATCTATCTATCTATCTATCTATCTATCTATCTATCTGTCTGTCTGTCTCTCTATCTGTCTGTCTGTCTGTCTGTTCTTCACATGTTCTCTCTGTGTCAGTGTGGGTTTCCACTGGGTTCTCCAGTCTTCTCCCACCTTCTAAACACAAGCCGGCGGGTTGACTGATGAATTTCCTCTCCGTGTGAATGAGTGTGTGGATGGTGCTCTGTGATGGACTGGCGTCCCACATCAGCGATTACTGAAAGTGAGATTGTATATACAGTGGATATAAAAAGTCTATGCACCCCTGTTAAAATGGAAAGTTTTTGTGATGAAAAAAATGAAACCAAGATAAATCATGTCAGAGCTTTTTCAACACTCAGTGTGAAATTACAACATATAAAATTAAGTGAAAAACAATCAAACATTTTAAGGGAAAATAAAAACAATAAAACAGTTACAATAACCTTGTTGCATAAGTGTGCAAACCCTTTTATAACTGGAAATGTGGATGTGTTCAGAATGATCCAATCACATTCAGTCTCATGTTCATAAGTAATTATACAGCTGTCATCAGTAAAATTATTCTGATTAACCCCAAAGAGAGACCAGCTGTTTCTGTAATAATTTCTTGACATCTTCTTGGTTTCATCTGACTGCTGAAGCCATGGTCTGCAAAGAGCTGACAAATCCTGTACAGGGTCTCACTGTCGAAAAATATTGATCAGGAGAGGGGTACAAAAAATTTACAGAACATTATATGCATGATGGAGCACTGTGAAGGCCATTATCAACATGTGGAGAAAACGGGGTACCACAGTGACATCACCAAGAACAGGACGTCCCTCCAAAATTTACAAAAGGACAAGACAAAAACTTACCAGGGAGGCTGCCAAGAGACCAAAGGCAACATTAAAGGAGCTGCAGGAATATCTGACAAGTACTGGTTACTCTCTGCATGTGACAACAATCTCTCGTATTCTTCACATTTCTGGGCTATGGGGTTGGCTGGCTAGACAGAAACCCTTTCTCACAAAAACATATAGCTCAAATAAATCACCCCAAACCATATGGCAAAATGTGTTATGGTTTGATGACACCAATTCCAAAAGAATAATTCCTTAATTCCAAAAGGTAGGTTTGATGCAAAAACAAAAGCATATAACCAAAAGAACATCATACCCACAGTGCAGCATGGTGGTGGCAGCATCATGGCTGCTTTTCTTCAGCCAGAACTGGGGCTTTTATCAAGGTGGAGGGAACCATGAATAGCTACAAATGCCAGTCGATTTTAGTGCAAAACCTTCAGGTGTCTGCTAGTAAACTAAAGATAAAAAGGAATTTCCCCTTTTAGCATGACAGTGACCCAAAGCGTACATCCAAATCAACCAAAGAATGGCTTAACCAAAAGCAGATCAATGTTTTTGAATGACCTGAATCCAACTAAAAATCTGTGAGGTGACCTGAAGCAGGCTGTGCACAGGAGATGCCCTCACAGTTTGATGGATCTACAATGTTTTTGCAAGAAAGAGTGAGAAAGTGAGAAAGACTGCGTGGTGTAATAAAATCAAAAGGTGCTTCAACAAAGTATTAGTTTAGGGGTGTGCACACTTATGCAACTAGGTTACTGTATGTTTTTTTTATTTTTCTTTTTTCCCTATAAATGTTTCTGACTGGTTTTCACTTTATCTGTATACTTTACAATTGCACATTAAAGGTGGGAAAAGATCTGACATGATTTATCTTAGTGTCATTCTTTTACTTCACAAAAACCTGCCATTTTAACAGGAGTGTGTAGACTTTTTATATCCAATATAATATAATATAATATAATATAATATTTTTATTCCAGGGATGTGAATAAAAAAAATCTACAATACTACAGTGACGATTTAAATGATCATTACCTCTAATTAAATCTGGAGTAATACATAGTAAGACCTCTATGTGATTCGAAGTCTTCATAAAGCAGTGTTGGTACTTAATTCCTCATAAAGCAGTTGTTAGACACTTTATAAACACTCTGTGAGTTTCTTCAGCGTTGTAGATGAAAAAGTTTTGCACATATTCTCTTAATCAGAAAATTCTCTTGCACCGATTAAGCCAGCTTGCTTTCCTATTCATCTTCCTGTTTATTTTATAGAATCTGTAATGTTTGCTAATAAACTAAATGAAATGTTTAAAGGAGGTTAAAGCAGAATTTGTCGGTGTCGGAGGGGGAGAACTTTCACATTTCTCTCAAGTTTGAAAAGATCTGAGAGACTTTGGGCAGGTCTCAGAGCAATGACGCTGAGCAGTGGGCTGGACGTGATTTCTTCACCTACCTAAACCCTTGGACATATTCTCCCGAACACAGACTCAGAGCGGAGACAGACACGCGCGGTGCGGGATGAGCGCGCAGGATTACGCATGCGTGACGGTGCGGGGTCGCGCGCCCTGGGGCTTCCAGCTGCGCCGAAGTGACACGGAGCCGCACCCACGTGTTCAGGTGCACCAGGTGAGACTGACTTATTAGCTCACAGGGTCTTTATACATACCTGCAGTCATGATATGCGTTAAATCAGCGCGTTAATTCTGGGAATTAACGCATGGAACAACGTGACTGACATCTTTATTATGCTGCATTTATAGGCTTTTGTTTTATTTAATGTTTTAGGGATCATTTCTGCTGTGTAGTCGAGACATCAATTTGATTGCAACAGTGAATTCCTTCGAAGCTTACTCATATATGCAAGTTGAACTTGAAACACTTTAGGATTTGGGTTTCTGGGTCTGGGGCAAATTATTATTTTTTTTTTTTGGACGATTGTTTCCAAAGAGATAACCAAACTAAAAGCCTTCCCCAAATAGCCATGTAGATCTGGAGGTGACACTGAAATCAGTATGCCGTTAATAGTGCAGTAAAAGTACAACACAATGGCAGTTTATACTGAGTTATGGTGAGCTCAAGATGTGAAACTACACTGACTACCCCATTTATATATGATCCCTTTATACAAGAAGGCTTGAGCAAGCTTTCAAATTTCAAGTTATTAGAATAGCTTATGACTATGATTTATAGTAGAGTATCAGCCCATGTAAGTAAATGGGAGCAGAGTAAAGTGGTGATGGCACACTGCTAGTAGCCCTCTCCTCCATCACACTCAAGTAGGAGCCCTTATAAGGTAATAAACAGCTGCTAGTGGGTCAGTGTAGCATGTTACTTCTTAACACTCCCATGGATATGATCAAAATCTAAACATGTAAAAACTGTTAGTATTGGGGGCCCTGTAATAGACATTAAGGGTTACTTAAGTGTTTACACAAGAGCATGTCTGTTATGTAAGAGGATTTTTATTTTTTACATGCAGTCATAGAAACAAAATTCTGTTAGGGTGGTACAACATTTTGAACCTCTGTTGGTCCTTCATTTGTCCCTCGAGGAGAATCCTTAACGGTTCTTTGTACAACCCTACAACAAAGTGTTAGCCTGTCAGAGTAAAGTAGGGGGCTAAAAACCCTGAATATCCAACAAAACCTTAAAGAACCCTTTCTTTTAGTGTTCTACAAAAAAACCTTTCAGGGTTCCCCCCGAAGGACAACCGAACAACCATTAAATGTTCTCAATTTTAGAGTGTAAAACTGAATTTTGTATCTATGTATCATGTATCTATTTCTTACGTAACAGTCATGCTCTTGTGAAACACTTGAGTTAGGGTGTTAAAACAACACTCTTAAAACATTCAGAACCTTTAAGGGTTCTAATGTTTATGCTTACGTTCTATGTAGAACCCTGCAACAAAGTGTTTTCCTATCAAAAAGGAGGGTATGAAGCCTTAAATATCCAACAAACCCTTTAAAAAAAACTTTTTTTTTTCTACGAGTGTAGATGGGACACATTTTGACTATCTATCTTCAGCATTATTTTTTAATCAGTGACAAAATGACAGTAAAGTCATAGGCCCTTGACTGTTATTTGTTGTAGAGAACATCATGCTTCCTAGAGAGCTTCTCATTCTCCCTAGGAAGCTTCAATGGGGCTCCATAAAATGTTTATAACAAAAACTGGCATATTAATAACCCACTTACATTTTATTTATAAGAACTGTCCTGGGCAGCACAGTGGGTAGCATTGCTGCCTCACAGCTCTCGGGTTCCTAGGTTCGATCCTCAACACAGTTTATTGACTTGGAGTTTCATATGGTGCCCTGCGATAGACTGATGTCCTGTCTAGGCGTTGTTCCCACCTCGCACCCAGTATTCCCGGGATAGGCTTCGGATCCACCACGACCCTGTCCAAGATAAAGCGGTTATGTACATTTAATAAAAAGCCTGGCAATGGTGGCACTGTGCTTTGTTTCCCAGACTGAGCCAGAAGGCTTATAAAATGTTTTCCATATTTAATTAGTTGCAACATTGAGTTCTTTCAGGAGGAACTCTTGAAGTCTTTCCAGTCTCCTGAAGGTTCAGTCTAAAAACCTAGGGTTTTTGCTTGTTTAGTAAATTCTAAGAGCCTGATACTATTACAACTTACATGGTTCCACATTGTCAGTAGTGCTCTGAGAGTGTTATCTTGCCTAATGATTGTGCCCAGCTGCCTTTAGCTTGTCAAAAGAATTTTACTTTTCAGAGATGTGCATTCCACTGACTTGGATGCTTGCCAAAGCACAAATCAAATCAGTCTTAAGGAAACAGTGTAAGACAGTATTGCATTTGGGTGTTTGGTCTATATTCACACTGAATATTCTAGTCTGTTCGGAAAGTCATCTGCAGTAATAAGAGAGATCTTAGGGATTGACAGTATACATTTTATCAGGCAAGACGTTCATAAAAAAGTGTTCTACAGTATTTGAATAGGGCTTAAACATATGTTTGATGATAAGAACACTGCAGTATGATGTGGCCAGTTGGCCTCAGATCAAACTGTAATGGCTGACCAACTACAGGTCAGCCAAGTGGGAATCATTCTTCTGCATAAGCCAAGGAAGACATTTATAAAGTTAAATCATGGGTAAAATTTGTTATCTATGGTATTCATGTGCTCAGATGAAAGTGTACTAGCTAGAGGTTTCTAAATTAAAAACTGGGAAGTCTGACTTCACTCTTCTATAAGGCATGTGTGAGATCAGATGGTTTTTCTGAGTGAGTAAATATTTGCCTGCACTCCTGCGAAGGGGCTCAAGATGACGGAATGATGCCTCACACAGTTTTGTGGGGTTATTCTGTTCATCCAGCACATCATCTGGAAGACATAACTTCACCTGATTGAGGATTTTCTGATGAGGTGAAAAGCAAACATACCAGAAAAAAGAAGAAATAGCAAGAACAAGAGAAATATTCTACATTTCAGATGTTCTCTGACCATGAAAGTGTTTGCATGCAGTTTCAGGTTTATGTGCTTCTGTGCATATGCGCTTGTGTCCAACTGTGTGTCTGGGTGCATGTAAGAGACAGTTTTCCTTATAAGGAAGATTGTTTTCTTCCTTTGTCATCAGTCTTTTGGGGGAATTCTGGCTTCGTCGCAAAAGTGGTGAAGTCATAACTCCTCACATTCTTCGAGTTGCACAACACAAATGTAGCCTTTGAAAGCAAAACCTGCACCTGGAGAAGCAGACAGAGCTCTCATATAACCTAACATCAACTTAACTGTGCATTCCTGAGATGATGTCATACCTTTGACTCATATCATAATCCTGACATACAGCCTGGCACTCAGTTTTCATTACTGTACATATAAAATGTGCATAGTTGGTTAATCTATTTCAGGTTTTACAATGTAATATATAACAGAATATAGCAAAATTGTTTGTTGGGCAAAATTATTTCTCCGACTGCTGAATTACCTGAACAGCATGTTATGTTGTCACTGGACAGAGGAACAAAGTAATCTGCTTTGAAGACACATCCACATTGATGGCTTATTATGGATTATTATTATTATTATTATTATTATTATTATTATACGCATTATGATGGATTCTTTAAAAACCCAATTTACATGTTTTTTTCTGCGATAAGGTTGGGTTTAGTATTTGCGCTTGATCCTTTACATCAGAAATGAATATCAGCTGCAGCTCGTGACTATAGATTTTGGTGGGACTGGGCAACGTTAATAACGACACAACCTCAAACAAAATTAAGTGAAGTGAAGTGACGTGACATGTGGCCAAGTATGGTGACCTATACTTGGAATTTGTGCTCTGCATTTAACCCATCCAAGTGCGCGTGCGCACACACACACACACACACACACCTTTTTTTTTTGCTTTTTTTTTGCTAAGTCAGAGGCTTTCACACTTTACTTATGCTATAGGCTACTATCAGTAACAAATCCAGGGAGGTGGATACAGGTGCAGGCTTTCTTCACTTTTTAAACAAAGCGTAAACTGAACAAAAACAGTCAAAGCAAAAGTTCAAAAGGCTAGAAAAACAAGAAAGGGTAAACACCAAGAATCTAACTAGGACAAGACAACACAGCACAACACACAAATGCCAAGCAACTACAGAGGCAAAACACAGAACTTATAAAGGGGAACTAATCAAGGGAAACACAGAGAGGTGTGTACAGGAAATCAGTGAAAGACATTCAAACTAAGAGGGAGGTTGCCCTCTGGTCATCTGGAGGGGAAAACTGGAGTTTTGAGTGGTTTTCGACATACCTTTATTCAACTGCGTTTGATATAACAGACATTTTTCGAGCGAGGTTGTAACATGTAGAGTCAGGACAACGGAGGAGTTGGGGATCCAAACGCAAGGCTTTATTACATTCGTGGTCAAAAACAGGCAGGGTCGAGCACCAGCAAACAGTATAACCTGAGGCAAAGGCAAAAGAGTAATCCAAAACACGGGCAATGGTCAGGGCAGGCGGCAAACAATCAAAAACAGGGAAAACAGTCCAAGGGTCCAAACACAGAAAACTAGGAAACACGAAACACCAAACAATCAACAGCAAACTAGGAGCAGGAGTGAGTGACTTTTAAACAGGGGCAAGGAGAACACATGATAAAACTAACCAATCAGAACATGACACACAAACAATGGAGCACATGACGGACAAGGAACACATGGGAAATTGAGTCCAGGAATAATAGCAAGAGTCTGAGGTGGAGTGCCCTCTAGAGGAGTTCGTGGGCACTCCAGCTGGCGATCGTAACATAGCCCCCCCTAAGGAGCGGCTTCCAGACGCTCCTCAACAGAAATAGACATGAGTCCAGGAAGGAGGTGGAGCAGAGGCGGAACAGGGGGAGGGGTGGAGGGCCAGGTCCATGTGGAAGTGGAGGAACAGGGGACTGAGGCAGAGCTGGTGGAGCAGCCGGAACAGAATAGCACCAGGGCGGAGCGGGCGGAGCTGAAGAATACCAGGGCGGCGCAGAGGGGAGCAAAGATCCCCACGGCGGAGCAGACGACCACCACAGCAGAGCAGAGGGGAGCAAAGATCCCCACAGCAGAGCAAATGTCCACCAACATAGTGCTAATGAGGCAGGTGTCCACCAAGGCAGATCAGGAGGGACTGGCACCGAGAGGTTAATGGCCTCTGCGGTCGAGACAGGACAGGCCGAGAGTTCATAGACGGCCTCCATAACCGTGACAGGACAGGCGAGGAGCTCGGAGACGGCCTCCCTGGCCGTGACAGGGCAGGTGAGGACCTCAGAAGAAGACGCCGCTGACTCGGGAGGTTCTGCAGTGGAAACTGCCACCTCGGAAGGAGCTGGAGCGGACGCCGCCAACCTGAGAGGTTCAGCAGCAGGAGCTGCCACCTTGGGAGCTGGAGCGGGCTCTGGAGCAGACTCAGGAACAGGTTCACAGACTGGAGCGGGCTCTGGAGCGGATTCGAGGACTGGAGCGGGCTCTGGAGCGGATTCGAGGACTGGAGCGGGCTCTGGAGCGGGCTCTGGAGCAGGCTCTGGAGCAGGCTCTGGAGCAGGCTCTGGAGCAGGCTCTGGAGCAGGCTCTGGAGCAGATTCACGGACTGGAGCAGACTTGGGGGTAAATTCATGGACTGGAGCGAGAACAGAGCAGTGTGCAGCCCAAACACACAGGATGGCAACCGCCATTACAGGGAGCACTGAGGACAGAGGAAGTGTCTCTGTGACGATGAACGCTGAAGCTCCTGGAATGCCTGCTGCACGCACCGACATCAACGGTGGGTCTGCCAGACTGGACACCAGCCTCAAACGCCCTTGGAAGGCCTTGGTGTCTTCAAATGCAACATCCACAATGCTCGGGAATACAGGGGTGGCATCCATGATGGCTGAAGACTGAGGCTTGACATCGATAATGGCTGGAGACTCTGGTGTGACAGACACCTTGTGAAGTGGCTCGGGACTGGAGGCCATCTTGGGGCGAGGCTCGGGACTGGGGATCACAGAACAGGAAGGCGCAGAGAACAAAGGAGTGGCAACCATAATCACTGGACCTGTTGGTGGCCATGATGGGTCAAGCTCCGCTGCAGCCGGAGCTTGCCGCTGCTGGCCCCCCCAAAAAAATTTCTTGGTTTCAAAGTCCTCTGCCTCTCCCACAGTAAAAGGAGAGCCACATGACAACAGTGCATAGTCCATAAAGTCTCTTAAACTGCAATTAGATTCCCCTCCAGGTAACAACGACCTTGTTGGCTCATTAAGTCCAAAACGGAACAAGTCCTTAAACAAAATTTCGTCATAAAGTGGGACTCGATATGACAACTCACAGAATTGATGAACATATTCCTCAATGGATAGGTCCTTTTGCCGAAGGTGCGGTAGTTGGCTGACTGGGTCCATGATTGGCCTGGAATGCTCAAATAAGCCGCTGGATCCGGGTATGGCTGTTGATACTGTAATGTGTAGAGTCAGGACAACGGAGTTGGGGATCCAAACGCAAGGCTTTATTACATTCGTGGTCAAAAACAGGAAGGGTCGAGCACCAGCAAACAGTATAATCGGAGGCAAAGGCAAAAGAGTAATCCAAAACACGGGCAATGGTCAGGGCAGGCGGCAAACAATCAAAAACAGGGAAAACAGTCCAAGGGTCCAAACACAGAAAACTAGGAAACACGAAACACCAAACAATCAACAGCAAACTAGGAGCAGGAGTGAGCGACTTTTAAACAGGGGCAAGAAGAACACATGACAAAACTAACCAATCAGAACATGACACACAAACAATGGAGCACATGACAAGATCACATGAGGGACAAGGAACACATGGGAAATTGAGTCCAGGAACAATAGCAAGAGTCTGAGGTGGAGTGCCCTCTAGAGGAGTTCGTGGGCACTCCAGCTGGCGATCGTAACAGAGGTGTACACAGAAGAAATAATAATAAACCAGGTTAACTAATTACAGGTTTCAGCAAAATTTACAGCTAAGCTATATCTGAAAGACCACACCTAAAACTAGCCCCAAAAATTCATGCACTGGAAAGGGCAGACACATTTTCTCAGCCTCTGCTATAAAACAAGATCTTGGTGGCCAGAGTATTTTAAACTAGCCCAATTTGGTGAAAAATGTACAACCCTGGCAGCCCTGCCATTAACTGTCCTGTCCGCTAGTCAAAATTTTCATAGAGCAAGCAGGGGGAAGCATGAATCCTACCCCAATGACCCTCTATTAGTGCTTGTTATAGTTCCGTTTTTTGACCAGTAGGTTCAATAATGTCTCTATGGCTGAGTCGGGCCGCACCCCATGATTGCACAACATCTAGAAAGGCAAGCAAATCAATGGAATATCAGCTTGTATATGTCATATAGCAACATTTTTAAAAGTCGCTGGTCACTTAAAAGAGCTAATTAGTATTTTAACGGAATGTAAAACATATGGATTTGTGAATGAGAAGATTACATGGCTCTGCCCCACCTGCCCCTGCTGATGTATACCTTCTCTGAGTATAAACTATTCATTCATTTAGCTTTTGATTTAAGGTAACATAGTCAGCTCGTCACAATATATTTCTCTTAACAATGCATAAACACAATGT
This sequence comes from Pangasius sanitwongsei, assembly GCA_037576675.1. NCBI lineage: Eukaryota > Metazoa > Chordata > Actinopteri > Siluriformes > Pangasiidae > Pangasius > Pangasius sanitwongsei. The sequence continues at coordinate 14,978,448 of CM075006.1, read as the reverse complement.
CTATGAGGAAAATGTTATAAAATATTATGAATGATACTAGTCATGTACATGATAAACAATTAATAAAGCTGAAGGGTATGTACATTCAATAACTTCCTCAGGGACTGAGCTCAGTTTATAAAAGCTGGATTTTCCAGAATTGAATAACAGCAAAAACTGATTACATAATTTGGTGCGTTAAGGCAAGCATGCACGCACACACACACACACTCACACACACACACACACACAGTTGTATATCCATAATCAGTCTTACGCTACTATCAGACATCCTGTTTTATTTACCCCCTACGGCATAACTATACTTAGGCAGTTAAATGCTGAGCTGTGTTTTGCCATAGGAACTTTATTTCCCTGAGACTAGAATGGTTAGTTTTTACCTGCCCAGGGCCTGGAAGTTGTTAGTCAGAGAATTGCAAACATACATAGCCTAAAACTGGCCAAGAGAAACAGCTGCAAATGCGCTTTTCAGATATGTGTTGAGTGCAAGTTATTGTTGATGTGATTTCACTTTTTTTTTTAATGAATAAGTGTTTTTATTAGTTTTCCATGCTATTTATAGTGCATATGTAATGGATCAACTTGGGTTTTTATTATTGTTTGAGTCAAATCATTTAATGAAGTTGAGAGTTTGGAATTTATTTTCCCATAGGCAACCAAAAAACCGGGTATGTCTTTCTTTGTCAGTGCACAAGTTTATGTTGTATACAACATCACCATAAGGCTTTGGTTTTCTTCAGTTCACTTCCTCTGTCACACTTAAGTAATAATTAAGTGTGTGGCTAGTTTCCCATCCTTTTTTGGAGTGAGTGCTGATTCTGGCAGTTCAGGCATCCACCTTTTCTCTTCGAGCAATCACTCCAAACACACTGCATCTACGAGAGTTCCATATACGGGTAACGTAAACTGTTCCATTTACTGCTGCTGTTACTGTTGTTAAAACAAAGCCCACATCGTCCTTGTTTTATCACTATGTAAAACAGTATACTCTTTCCCTCGTGCTCATAAAGTGACCATATAAAGTCATTGGAAAAATGCCATATTTCACATTGAATAATTGTTTTGTTTGTTGTTTGTGAAGTTGTAATAGTTACATTGGTATCATGCTGTAGTAATTATATTACAAATTAGTCGTGTTTAAGCGTATATGAAAAAAAAACAAAAAAGATTCAGGTTACACCAGTGGTAAGGTTTTGATTATGTATTCACAAGCTTTCTAGTTTATCTAAATGTTTTCACTAAAGCACATTTGATGCCTTCGTTTTTATGTAACCTCTGGGCTCTGCTGATGTTTGCAACACTGTTCTCCACATTGTGCACTGTATATCTCCCTGCAGTATGTCAAGTCCCCTCATTATGCCTTAATTCGGAGTCTCATAACCCTGGTCCTGGAGTACACCCACTGCTCTAGCACACCCACTTCAACTCAGGAAGGGCTTTTAGCTAATTAGTTTAATCAGGAGTGTTGGGAGGAAGAAAATGTGCAGGACAAGGGATACTCCAGGACCAGGGTTGGGTACTGGTGCCTTAGTTCATAAGCTTACTGTGATAGATGACTGAACAGAGTTTATTGTCAGAGTACTGCCCTCTAGTGGTATAACTCTACAAGATAGAACTTGGCTGTGAGAAATTGAATAACCTGGAGCAAATTTGCCAGGAAGAATTGGCAAATATCACTCCCAAACCATGTGCAAAGCTGGTAAACAATCTGCTCACAAATAATGAAATTTGACCTTGAAAATTTACTTTAATGACACATTGGTTTGCAATAAAAAATACTGCCTGGAACAATCTGTGCAAGTGTCATTTGTAATCCATTCGAATCTGATAACTTGTAAGGGAGTTGAATTCTTTTTCAAGGCACTGTATATAATTTAAGGGAATAATGATTGTTATTTGATGTTTGATATCAGAATATGGCAACTCTGTTGAAAAAAAGAGGTAGGGCTTTGTATTGGAGTGATACTGAAACAAATATTGTCCCCAGAATTATTGTATAGTAGTCTTTTAAAAATTCTGAGACAATCAAGATACTTTAGTGGTCTACTTTAACTGTCTATTTATAGAGCTAGCCAAATAAAAACTTATGAACCGAAGAACTGATTACTGCCAAAGTAATCTGTGCTACAGAGAGTGATTTGGTGTAACCTGTTCTTGTTGTCATTGGTCATCTGGCTGCTCCCAGTAGGGGTCACCACAGCAGATTATTGGTCCCCCTGTTGATTTGGCACAGGTTTTACACTGGATGCCCCTCCTGATGCAGCCCTCCCATTTTATCCAGGCTTGGGACCAGCACTGAGAGTACACTCAACACCCAGATTGGTTCCCTGCCTGGGAATTGAACCCAAGCCGCTGCGGTGAGAGCAGGGGATGCTTGCGATGTGAGATGATCAATGCTGAAATTTAAAAAAAAAAAAAAAAAAAAAAAAAAAAAGGATCCACAAAGACATCAGCCCAGGTCACTGTTTTCCTATGTCTAAATAGCTGGATGTTTTCTTTGGATGGAGCCCTGTACATTAACTGATTGAATGTTGTCTAATGTGACTTTATTTATTACACATAGGAAGTGAAAAATATCTCACATGTTTTTTATAATCCTATGTTTTTTATTTGAGTTGAGTTTTTTATTTGAAGCACTTCTTTTAACTATTAGGAGCTACTAGGTTGTTAAGATGCGACACAGTGACACATTCAATGGTTATTTAATTAAATTGCACAGCTACATTAAATTTGTAAATTACGTGCACCCATATTACTGTGTACATGTAGCAGTGTGCAACTGTAGTGTCCTTTACTCCAGAAGTGTGTCTGTTTTTTATGTTACAACCAACTTTGGTACACACCTTACAAATTCCATAAGATTTTACAAGATTCTAATGATTGTTAAAATTTGAGAAAAGACTTTCAAAACCATCAAATATGCAGGACAATGTGTTAGCTGTGGGGACTATCTTGGAAGAATTGTCTATTATATTGTACAAGCTGGCTGTCAGGACTGATTTGCAATGTATACTGTCATCTTAAAGGTTAATGTTAATTTTACACTTTAGTGCCACTGCTGCTCCTCTTTTATGGACAGCCTTCTGTGTCCAAGAGAATTGTTTGGTCAAGTAACATGCAGCTGTCGTGCTGCATAAAATAGGAGCATGTCTGTATGCTGACGCACAAGTGCTCAACAAAAGCTAGGAATCCAAAAACATTGTTCTTTATTGTTTTTATGGATCTGTTTGAATAGTATTTTAAGCATAACCGTGTCTGGGTCAATAGATACATTATTTTATCTACAGATTTTTAAAGGTTTGAGTTCTTGCAAAGGATTTTTTTTTGCTTGAGGCAAGGCATGAGACCTACCTGAAGTATCAGAGTCATATCTATTTATGTGACAACAGTGATTGTGTTGTTATATTAAAATGGGCTTACTCTTGGCTGTGTTCTTTCTTAAAGGTTGAAAAAGGCAGCCATGCATCCAAGGCTGGTCTGTGTGAGGATGATGAGCTCGTGTCTGTTAATGGCGTATCCTGCTCCAGCCTCAGCCTTGCAGAGGTTATTGTTCTCATTGAGAAAGCCACTGACTGTCTGCAACTGCTGGTAAAAAGGTACTTAATCTTTATAGTGAAACTGAACTAGGCACCCACCAGAAAGCTGTTCCTTAAGATCACCAAATTCCAATGCTAAAATTTTAATCTCATCTCAAATTTATACCTAGACCTAGGATAAACAAATGCAGAACTAATATGACTATTATTATACCACAGCTCCATGTGATGTATCTAGTCTGATGTCCACTTTGCATTTTGATTGTTTCTGTTATGGAGAGAGCAATTGTTCTCTTGCTAATGACAGATATGACCTTTGACTCAACCAAATGGCAAAACAGTTGCTTTGTGTTTGGTTCCCAACACTAACTACCCAGCAAGATAGCAGTTAGCTTTTGCTGGAGATATACCAGTGGATTGTGCTTTCTGATTGTGTAAAAGTAACCCACACTCAATGACGTCCTTTATCAAGTTTCATTTACTCTCATTTCAATTGCCAACAATTGCTGAATGGTTTATGTGTCTCTTTTTAAGTGTGACCTTACAGCATCCATTGAATAGATAAAGTCTGGGCCATTAAACCCAATGACCTTTCTGAAAGGCCTCTCATTTGACAATTTTTTATGATTCAGCATAATTTGTAAGATAATAATTGATTGCTGTGGAAGTACATGACCAATATAATAATAGTATACACCCATGTAACCATCAGACCCCTCTTGTTTTAACCATTATTTCTCCCTTACAGATGCTGTTTATACCCTCAACAGAAATCTCAGTCAGTTAACACCAAACTCCAGGCTTCCTGGAGGGAATTGAGGGAACCCTACAAATCTGAAAATCAGGATGAGGCACATTATGGAGAGACAAACAGTGATACAGAATGCCCTGCAGGGAACACCATGGTCCGAACCGAATTTTGCATTCCAGCTCCTAAGGACAGAGCTGGACCAGACACCTCTAGTGATGGAGGGCCCAGGTTAGAAATCACTCCAGGAGCTGTAGTGGAATTGCAGTTGTCAATCTCTCAGACCACCCTGGAAGATACAGGCTGTACCTCGTTAGGAAGTGCTCGTGGAGTTAAAGGAGGCTTGTGCCATCAAACAAACACTGAAAATGACAACACTACAACTAGTGCACCAGGCTGCCCTTTCTATATACCACTGCATGAGAGAGAGCCTCTAGGTCAGCGAGGCGTGCTTGTCAGTTCTCCCTCTGCTTTGCTGGGACAGGTGGAGGTTACCATACAGCCGTCTGGGAGGGACTCTGGAACAGAAAGAGTGGGGGCCATTGGGACTAAGGCACCAGCTAATGAACAACAGGATTATGCTGAGGGAGAAGGAGGGCACACTGAGGAAGATCCCACCTCCTTCTCTGTCTCCTTTGGAATTCCATCAGAAGAGGAGGACTCTGAGTCAGAGAGGGAGCTCAACAAGCCCAACAAGCACCGGGCAAAGCACGCCAGTAAGTCTTTTATTATCATTTAACCACTTACCTTTTTTGTTATTTATTATCCTGGGTGATTAGATACATCCATGCTTACTAAACTTTTTTAAAATCTGTTTTTCTATATAAATTTTAGTAAGGTAGCATATTTCATATCATAAATTGTTCATAAATTGTACGAACACTGTGTTATGGTTACATACTTGTACTAGTACTAGAAATGGTTAAAAAGAGTATAATGTAACAAGGACAAGAAGAAAATGAAAAACGTAAAAAAGTTTAAAAATAAAAATAATTTTTTAAAAAAAACCTTGCTGACAGTAATATATTTTTTGTGTACTCAGTGTTATTATGAAGTTTAAATTATGAAGATATCCTGGACCATGGAACTATGAACTATGTAATTAGGTTAATGGAAATTATATGTAATTACAATATGTATCTGATTACATATAACAGTGTATCTGATTAAATATCTATAGTCAGTTATCTTGAACTTTGTTTCACATATTCTATGTCCCATTAGGTTTATTTGTATTGTTTTAGATTTTTGTACTCACAAGGAAAATAAACTGGAGTGAATATCTGTGCTTCATGCTTGGTGGGGAGGGGGCCTAGATGGTGAGGATAATAATAAAACATGGGTATGCTAATGCTGCCTGCTGGAGAGTTCTTTGACAGACACCAGCATGTGTGACACTGACTAGTTACCTGATCCTTTAAAACTGGCCACCTTAGCAGCACTGAAAAGGGAACTGTTCTGTTCTCATCTGTAGCTGTCCCCACCATGAGGCTGACAATTCACATATAAGAATGTAAGTCTATACCCAGACATCTCAGAAATAATCTGTAGATCATGCAGGTAAATACTCTAGAAAAGCTTTGACAACTCATCATTTTTTGAGTCACATTTACTATTTACTACTGGTCATGTAATTTTATGTTTTTTAACTGATTTTCTCTTTTCAACAATTTATTTATATTCATGGTCATGTATTCTTTTGAAACACATTTACATACATAATTTTAATGTAATACTTATGGAGACAAGTGACAAATTAAAGAAGAAAAAACAACATAAAATGCATAAATTGTCTTAGTAAGGTTTTGTGCCACCACTAGTTGCCAGAATAGTTTCAATGCCCCTTGGCATAGATTCTAAAAATCTCTGGAACTGTACTGGAGAGATGAATACCATTCTTCCAAAAATATTCCTTCAATAAGTGTTGATTATGGTTGTGGAGAGCAATTAATGTCCAAAATCTCCCAAAAGATGTTTAGTTGGGTTGAAATCTGGTGACTGTCAAGGCCACAGCATATGATTAAAATCATTTTCATACTCATCAAACCATTCCATGAGCCCTCATGACCTGTGGATGGGGCATTCTCATCCTGGAAGAGACCACTCCCATCAAGATACAAATATTTCATAATAGAATAAAGGTGGTCATTCTTTTCACTGATTTGCATCTTCCCTGTAAGAGGACAAGTGGACCAAACCATGACAGCATACAACAGCATAAAAGAGCCACCAGTTTTTCATTTAATTTGCCTATTCTAAAATTCTCAAATTAAATTAATTAATAGTTTAATTCAATTAATTAAACTATTTTCTGCTCTCTTTTACCCATTCTATACCTATCAGGGAAGTGGACCAGAAAACTAATCATTTGAAACATCTCTTTAATGCTGCCCTTGCTGCCCTCACTATTCTTTAATCCCCTTTTTTCCTCTCTTTTTCCAAGGGCTCCGCCGAAGTGAAAGCCTGTCTGAGAAGCAGGTGAAGGAGGCCAAGTCTAAATGCAAACGTATTGCCCTCCTCCTGACTGCTGCTGCCCCCAACCCTAATAACAAGGGGTTGTTAATGTTCAAGAAGCATAGACAAAGGGCCAAGCAGTACACACTTGTAAGCTACGGAACTGGAGAGAATGAACCAGAATTTGAGGATGTAGACGACGAATACAGTGACAAGGAAACACATGCTGTTGAGTTCACAGTTCTAGCCACCAGCGAAACTGAAATTGATGAAGATTTTTTCACAAATTCCTCAGGACGCAGGAACATTGTAACCTTTGATTTGGATACTGGACTGCTTGAGATAGAGCGCAAGCTCCACAACCAAGAGGATATGAATGCACTCCCTGAAACCAAGGGCAAAGGGGCCCTGATGTTTGCACAGCGTAGGCAACGTATTGATGAAATAGCAGCTGAACATGAAGAGATGAGAAGTAAAGGGATTCCTGTTGAGGGTGTCCAGGAAGCTGAGAAAAATTACCAACAGGTGAATCAGCACTCTTCCATTCAGACTAATGACAGCCAGAATTATATTGATGTAAATGTGCACCACCAACAGCAACACCAGCAGTACCAACAATACCAAGAACAGCATTATCAGCAGCAACAGCAGCATCAATATCAAGAATACCAACAGCAGATGCAGTACCATCAGCAGCAACAGCATTACCAGCAACAGCAGGAATGCCAGCAGGGGCAACAGTATCAGCCTCAACAGTACCAACAACAGCAGCAAGTGCAACAATACTTTCATACTATGAATGGTGTGTCTAGTCACCAAACGAATGTAGTGCAATCATCAGTTATTAATAGAAGTGCCAAACCATTCTCAGTTCAGAATAGAGCAGCAGCCCCATTTTCGCCATCTGCAAACCAAGAGCAGTCTTATTATTCAGATGGACAAGGGGAACAAATTGCTTCCAGAGATGAGCGAATTTCTGTACCTGCAATCAAAACAGGGCTCTTACAAGATACAAGGAGAAAGAACAAAGGTAAACCCATGTTCACTTTTAAAGAGCCTCAAAAAGTTTCCCCAAATCCAGAGCTGCTGAATCTTCTCAACAGGAATGACAAGAAGACAGGCTTTGATTCTGGTACAGAGGAGGATTATCTGAGCTTGGGGGCAGAGGCCTGCAACTTTTTACAGTCCACTAAAGTAAAGAACAAAACCCCACCACCAGTTGCTCCCAAACCTCAGATACACCCAGTTACTCCCCCATGGTCACCACAACCAGAAAATGCAAGCCAGCAATTTCATCAAGATGCTGAAAATAACATCCCTGTAACTGCCAGGGATCCTGTCCCTGAAATGGAGTCCTCAGCCATACCAGAAGAAGAACCATCCACAGCACCTGCTTCTGATCAACACGAAGCTTCTACCAAACTCCACTCACAGTTTCAACCAGAAGCAGTTAATGCATGGGGTCTATCTGAGACACAAATACAGTCAGGTCAGCAAATAGACACTTGGCATGAGACTCAATCTCATCCACAGTTACACACAAAGCCAGAGCCTGCTGTTAGCTCTTGGGGGCCTTCTTCAACTCAGGCTCCCGAGCAGCCGCCAGTAACTGCTTGGGGTCCAGCTGAGGTTCAATCACAAGTCCTTGCCCCGAATCAGTCACAGGTGCAGCCATCTTGGGTGACACAATCTCAAGTCCATTCAGAAGTGCAACCACCTGTATCTGTTCAAACACAGTCACAGCCCCAGCCTTCCTGGGTGACCCAAAGTCAACCCCAACATCAACTCCACCCTCAGTCTCAAATGAATACGTGGGTAACAGCTCCAACTCAATCACCACAGCAACCCTCATGGGCCCAAAATCAAGTGGCAAGACAGGCCTCTGTCAGTTCTTGGTCCCAAGATCTAAATCAGCCCCAAGTACAGCCATCCTTTGCCCAACAGCAACAAGAATCTCAACCAATACCACATTGGACAGCCTCTCAACAGCATCTCCAGTCCCCTTGGATTCAACCTCAAAGCCAGCCACAGCCTCAACCAACTTGGGTCTCTCAGACCCAACAGCAAACCCTGCCACAACCACCAGTAAATACATGGAATCAGTCTCAGAGTCTAGCTCAAACACAGCCACCATGGACTCATCAGGCTCAACCATCCTCTCAACCTCCAGCACAAATGCAGCAGCAACAGAATCCTTGGACTTCAGTACCGCCCCAGTCACAACCACAACCAACATGGGCACAACAGCCTCAAGAACATCCACAGCAAACAATGAATTCTTGGGCACCAGAGCAGAACAAAATGCAGCCACCCTGGAGTCAGCCACAATCTCCAGCTCAGGCACAAATTCCATGGTCTCACCCACCTCAGCAACAGACACCACCACAGTCTCAGTCTCAAACAGCTTTCAGTACATGGACACCACGACCCCAGCAAGGTCCAGTCATTACCATGGGTTCTACTGAAAGTCAGAAACTGGCTCAGCCATTCAAACCTTGGAGTTCACCTCAGACCTCTCAACCTCCTCCTCCACATCAACTGAACTCAAATACACCTAGATCAAAGGTACCTTCACACATGCCAGCAAGTACAAGGCCTGGAATGGGTTCAGCCTCTGGAATGGGTTCAGCTTTTGAGATGCCAGCCTTGCGAGGGAAAGGTGCTGAACTTTTTGCTAAGAGGCAATCCAGAATGGAAAAGTATGTGGTGGATTCTTCTACAGTGCAGGCTAACAAGGCAAGATCTTTGTCACCTTCTCCATCTTTACCAGCCTCATGGAAATATTCACCTAATTGTCGTGCTCCTCCACCTTTGGCATACAATCCACTACAGTCACCCTCATATCCACTAGGTGCTATTAAGCAACCTCCCTCTTCCAGCTCTGCCTTAAAGAACAAAAATAAAGTCACAGAGAAAGGGAAACCTGCAGCCAAACCACTTAATGTTTTGGATGTCATGAAGCATCAACCTTACCAACTAAATTCTTCCCTTTTCACCTATGGGCCAGCAGCAGAAAAACTTGCTGTAGAAAAAGAAGCAGTTGAAAAGCTTGCTGCTCAAAAAGCAACTGAAGCACAAGCTCAAACCCAAGCCCAAGCTCAGCCTCAAGCTCCAGACCCCTATGCTTTTATACCACAGCAACACCAGCCACCCCAGCAGCCCTGTGCTATGCCTATTCCCTCTCCTGCTATGCATGAAGGCCCTTATCACCACACTCATAACAGCTACCAGCCCACCCCCGATGCTTATCAACAAGTCCCCTATCAGCAAATATATAATCCACCACATGCTTACCAACAACCACCTTCCAACTCTTACCAACAATCACCAAGTATTCCCTACCAGCAGCCCCCTCTATATCAAGCTGGCCCATATCCAGCTTCCCAAGCACCATGCTACCAACCAACTCCAACCTCTTATGTAGTGCCTACTTGTCCAGTAGCAGGAAGAGCAGATTCAGCTACAGGATGTAGCACTCTTGCTGCTCCAAAACCAAAGTTCTCAGCCAAAAAAGCTGATGCACAGGTGTGGAAACCTAGTGCAGCTGAAAGTGTTGATAAATAGTCTATATCACTTAATTGGCCTAACAATGTATGGAACCAGAGCTGTATATAAAGAAAGTTCATAAAATGCAGTACATATTTTATCACAGAGCATTTGAAACCTTGATAACAGCAGTGAAAGTCTTTGAATTTTAATACATACAATTACCAGAAAGTACATACTTGCTATACTTCTCTTACAATATCATATTGTACCAGTATTATTTTTAGATAGTTTCTTCAATTAGATTTTTGTAACTTGAGTAAGTAAATGATTTAGAATGTTCATTTGGTGGTGAATGAAGAATATGGATATGTAATGAATGGAAATACATAAGGATGGAGATTGTTTGAATAGGCAGAGTAGTCAGTACAGAAAGCTCTTGAAATCTATAAGACAGACAACTATACCTGTTTGTAAGGTATGAATTAATATTTATAGTATGTCAGTGGTTTAAGTGGACAGAATGTTTTGTAAGAAAGTATGAATGGATTACAATATACTATTCAGTTAGTCTTTGAAAGAAGTTGTAGTGCAGCCTTGGCCATATTAATCAGACAGGGACAGTCATTTATTTAACATATGGAACATAAATTTGTCATTTTTCAAGTTAAAGTATATATTATTTAGGCATAAATATATTTAGGCCTTTAGGCCTTTTATGTATGCAGGAATATATATGTGATATAGAGTATAACCTCTCAAATGATATGTTTAAAAATTAAGGTTGGAGCAGTGCTTTATTTCACTATATTTAAGATTTTGTAGATACTGTGTGGAGTACTTAAAACAGTTTAACTGGTAAGGGTTTATTTTTCCAGCTTTCAAATTATGATGTTAATTTGTAGGAATTAACACCTGGGCGCTTTTCCTGCTTCACTCTTTCTTTCTGTATTTCTTATTCTTTGTGAAAAATTAGTTTTCAGATACAGAATTAAACAGTTACCATAAACAACTAGCAATGTTTTTCTAAATGTAAAGACACTGACAATTTGGAAAACATTCATTTTAATAGTTTTGTAATTTGGTTGCTTTTTTGTTGCATTCTTTCTCATGTTTTCTTTTTCTTTTCTGTGGGTTTTCTTCACAGTGCACTTTCTGTAAGACTTGCCACAGTGCTATTAAAACGACTCTGAGTCATTCTGTTTCAGCTTTCTTTGGTTCACATTCGCATGCTTCTCTTGATTTCTCCACGCTTTATATTAGCTTCTCAGTTTGTCATTTTCTTCTTCAATTCTTTGATTAATATGTTTGCATTAGGAAAACAACTGTCACAGTCACTAGAAAACAATTCTGCCACACCACTACTTTGTACTGGCACTGAATGGCCTACCAGTCTTGCAAAAGTGTTTTTGAAATATATTAAAATAATAGTCCAAATCATGGTATTCACCGTTTTAAACAGAGGTAAGTATTAACGACCATTCTCTCATTGACCCAACAGCTAAAAGGTTAGAGGATAAGTTATTATTATAGATGCCTTAAACATGGACTTCCATGGCATCATGCAGTTGAGTGGTGCAAAGGCTTGTCATTGCTGAAATACTGAAGTAATATGACTCAAGGCCCACTGCTAGGCCAAGCACTGGCTATTTTTGGAAGAATATGATACATGGAGAAGAAGAAGTCACAATCACTGTACATTAATTTGGTGGGGAACATGTCACACCATTTTGATAAGACTAATATTCCTAGTATAAATTGAATATACTGGCTAATAATTAATATAAAAAACCCAAGACTATAATTACAGAATAAATTAGATATAGATTTTAGACATATGTGGTATTGTACATAGAGCTTCTATTTCATTGTACCACTTAAATAGACTGATAAGTATTACAGGAACCCAGGGATGAGAAGAATTATACTAAATTTGCATGTCATTAACAAACTGAATTATGCCTGAAAAAACCCTGTACCCCAACTGAAATGCTGACTTAGCACCAGCTACTAGTGCAGTGACTCATGGTGCAGCTGGTAAGCAAATGAAGCATAATTTTGCACCTTGTAAACAGCAGGTGGTAGCAGAGTCCTTCTTTTTAAGTTCTGCCTTATGCAGTTCTGTTTGCTAATCACAAACTCTAATAGAACCATCATGGAAACCATTATGAAAAGTTGGAAAAGAGACCACTGGACGCAGGTACACTTAACACATCTACAAGGTCACAGCTTCCAGTAAACAGTCTAAATGTGGATTACTCAGCAATAAGGAGATGATGATGATACATGATAAATGCCATTCTTGAGGCAAAACAACCTTTAGAATTCTGCAAAAGAAAAGAAAATCTATAAGCTTTTGACCTAAAAATTGTCCTGCTAATTGGTTGCCATAGTTCATCAAATGTAATGTACATTAATTTGTATGTTGCAATAATTTTACTACCATATTCCTTAATTGTTTGATTAATATTTTTTTTCCAGGCACTTGGAAGAAGCTCCTCACTATCGCCTCCTGTTAGACTGTCACCGTTGGGCCTTAGTTCCAGGTCTGCATCTGTTTCCCCATCACCCACACCTTCATCTCATGCAAACTACACCTCTCGTTCAACAGAGAGACAGGTATTCTGGCTGGAGAAGGGACGCAAGCCCCCAACCCCATGGGAAGCAGCGTCACGCCACCCATTGGGTATAGTGGATGAAGCCTTTGCCCATCAGGACATGCAACACTCTATTGCTTCTAATCTGCGCTCAGCAGCCCATCGCAAAATGCTACCCGAACCTCCGGCTGAGTGGAAGGCCAAGGTTGCATATGAGTCTCCACCAAGGAGCCAGGGCTTGAGAATGAGTCAATCATCTTTGTCTTTCCTTTCCCCAACCAAAAGCACAGCATCTGCCCCTGCTGCTCCGGTACCATATGGATCACCTTTGAGACAGTCTCAGCCACCTAGATCTATGACTGAGGCCAGTCTTGGCTCCTCTATGTCTGGGCTACAGTGCAGAAGGCCTCTGGGACAGTCAGTATATAGAAGCACATACTGTAACACCTGGAGATGGTAAATTCATGGTACTATTTTTAATAATTGGGCTTCGACAGTCAGTGCAAATACAGCAGGTTCTGAATGCTTTTGTACAGAGTTGTTTTTAAGAGTATCCTTGAAAGGACTTACCGGGCACTGTAATTTCTAAAAAGTAGAAGAGCAGGTTCGAACAGTGTTGAAATGTTGTTTATTGGGGGATTTAGAAAAGTCTGAAAGATGGAAATGTTAGGTGCAGAATAACAGTTTGTGATGAATAACATGCAGCTGGTGATGAGGCATGAACCTCCAAATGCTTGAAATATTGCCACGCTTCAATATTGTAATACAGTACGATGTGTATACAATACATAAATACATAATATACTACTGCCAGCTTTGTTACTATATGTTTTCATATACACAATAATCAATCATACAATTAACGAGACCTATTGGTGAAAGACTGATGAGACTGGATTAGAGGTTTCATGGAAAATGCTCCATATTTCTATAGCGCATTAGTGGCATATTAAGTTCACATGGAAAATTTCTACATCACGTAAGTGGCATGTTAATGTGCTTTAAAAAATAAAACCAGTTCAGAAACTTAAATTAACATTAGGCAATGTTAAGTAATGCCTTTGTTAACATGAACAACAGGCAAGCTACCACTTCAGTAATGGCTACTTCATGTTTACTGTTGACTAATTAACATTAAATAATGCATTTCTTAACAGGAATAACATCAATTAAATAAAATGAATGTATGTTTAATAATACTTATTACTAAACATGCATTAGCAATAAGTATTATTAAACATGTTAGGTGGTACTGATGCATTACTCCATCAGGAGTTTGTTTTCACTGTACTCCAGGCATATCACATATAGTGAACAAACACTCACTGCTGTTTACTAATGGTTAATAGGTGGTAGGGATACATTACTAAGACATGATCAGTTTTTAATCTGTAAGCAGTTTCCTTTTTAATGCATAAATTACTTCTATCTTGCAATTTAATACCACCAAAATGGTAATTTAATATTGGCTATGTACAACATTAACTAATGCAGTTATTACCTGTCTACTTAACATGAACTAACCATCATTGAAGTGGTATCCTGTGTGTTGTTCATACTATAAAGTGCATTACTTAATGCTACCTAATGTTAGTTAGGTCAACTTTTATTGTAACCACAGTGTTACCACAATTTCTTATTTCGTATAGGCTTATGTTACATTAAGCATAGGGTTGAAAATGCATGCATTCATACACATACATGCATTCATACACATACATTCACATGAACAAACGTGTGAAAGTTTTATTGTTGTGGGGCTATGAATTAAGCTGAAACCTTTGAATTATTGCAATGTAGTTAGGTGAAAATTATGTGACAGACAGGTGACAAATTAAAGGAAAAACCTACGTAAAGTAGCCTTAGTAATACTGGAGGGATGAACACCACTGGAGGGATGGAGGGATCCCTGTACTGGAGGGATGAACACCACTATCCCAAAAGTTATTCCCTCAATTGGTGTTTTGATGGTTTTGGAAAGTGCTATCTAACACGTCAGTCCAAAATCTCCCATTAGTGTTCAATTAGGTTGATATCTGGAGATGACATAGGATTTACATCATTTTCATCCTCATCAAGTCATTCAGTGACCCCCTCATCCACTGAGAATGGGGGGCAGAGTCATCCCAAAAGAAACCACACCCATGAGGATAGAAATGTTTCGTAGAGTAAATGTGATCAGTCGGAGTAACTTTTCATTGATTTTTCAGGCATCCTTTCGTCTAAAGGGACAAGTGGGCCATAACCCAAAAATATATCAGCAAAATATCCCCCACAGCATAAGAGCCACTGATTTTTTTTCCCTTTAATCTGTCTACTGTCTGTAGTTGTTACATAAGTCTGAATTTTATTTGCTACACAAGGTGTGTCACTGTTAAGTGCAGCCAGTTAAGCTACCACAGCCCCTGTAGCAATTTTGTTCCATTTATGTGAGTTTCAAGCCACAGCAATGTGTCATGTGTTTGTTTGACATTATTTTAGCACAGAGCTTAGTTTGTCAAGGGTGACAACTTGTGCCTTTCTTTTTTTTTTTAATGTCACAGTCATTTTTTTTAATGTCACAGTCATACCAATTTGCCAACATTGCATGCTCTCGTACTGTGTTTAGTGCAAAAGATTTACATTAGTCACTGAAACTGACAGTGTATAGTTTATCAATTGTTAGTTAGCTTTAGCACTTCCTTTGCCAGAGACAACATTTGTGAGAAAAGCACTTCTGAATCCACAATTAAACTGAGATTTGAAGTTCAGATGATGTTGCTTATTATTATTTTTCTAATGTTCTCCTCTGCCCAGTTAACCTCCCTCATTACCTGTTATACCATGGTCACTAAGAAATATGTATACCTTTCTTCTTTGCTGTATATGTAAGGTTGAGTGGAGTGCAAAAGTTGACATTTCATTTACAGAAGAAGACATTACATTTACAACCAGGTATTTAATGTGCATCTAGTAACTTGTATGCCCACCCTTCACTTTTATAAAAGACACAAACCTCTTTCATATACCGTAGCTATTCACGTTATTTCATTTAGGGAAATGTAGGGAAATCTTTGCTTTTAAATCATTCTTTTTATTAAAATTTTTTTTGACCAATTGTCCAACCAATTGTCCAAGGTGAGGATTATTTTTGACTGCTGCTTCAGTCAAAACTATCCGTAGTATTTGATCTCACTATAAAGCCTGAACTTTAAAAAACAAAGAAGAAATACTCTAAATACAATATGAACAATGTCAACTGCAGAATTTTTGCACTGATCTGGTTTAACAGCTCCTGGTCATGGCTTTGTTGATCACATTTTTTTCTCTGTATCACTGTCATGCATGGGAGGCGAAGGCGGATGCAACTGCAGACAATTTCTTACTTGCAAACAAACAACAAATAAACACGAAAACAAGAACTATAAACGAACTGTGGATACGAGGCAAAGAACATACAGACTATAAGCGATACTGTAGCACACAGGACAACAAACGATAACTACAAAAAGCTTGACGATGAGACGCTGACAACCTAGAACTTAAATAGTGGTGCTAACAATGCATAACAAGACACAGGTGAGAGTGATTCGTGAGACATGTGTCGTGCAGGGGCTGATAGGTAGTGTAGTTCTGCACCCCTTTGGCGCTACCATGAGAATCACATTATTGTAGAGATACTTGTACTAAAACTGTTCATAAACATACACTATATGGCCAAAAGTATGTGGACTCCTGACCGTCACACAAATATGTGGTTCTTCCCCAAAATGTTGCCACAAAGTTGGAAGCACACAATTGTTTAGGATGTTGTAGCATTAAGAATTCCCTTCACTGGAACTAAGAGGCCCAAACCTGTTTCATCATGACAATGCCCTGTGCACAAAGCGAGCTCCATAAAGACATGGTTTGCCAAAGTTGGTGTGGAAGAACTCAAGTGGCCTGCACAGAGCCCTGACCTCAACCCAACTGAACACCTTTGGGATGAATTTGAATGCACCTCAGGCCTCCTTGCCTTACATCAGTGCTCGACCTCACTAATGAATGGTCATATCCCCACAGTCACACTCCAAAATCTAGTAGAAAGCCTTCCCAGAAGAGTAAAGGTTATTATAACTGTAAAGTGGGGCTAAAGCCATATAGTATACAGTCACATATTAAAAATGTTTAAGAAATAGTACACCATGGGGAAAAAAATTATTCATTGATACAAATGTTGCTATTTGAGTTATTTACACCACATAAATGCAATAATTACATACATACATACATACATACATACTTATATAAATACATACATACATAAATTTAATTAATTACTTAATTAATTGCCATGTAGAACAGATAAATTCCAGTGATTAGTTACACCCAGAACTGACATTGCCTAGCTTCACTAAACCTAAACATAGTATGTATGTGTGTGTTCTCATACTATATTTAACTGCATACAGTGTAAGTCACCCCCACCCGGTGAGCCACCTCCCCTTTACCCCCATGGTGTACTTGGCCAGACCCCCTCGGTCCTTGGAAGAGCCGGGTCACATTACTCAGTCTGTTTCTGATCTATATCCCCTAAAGGATCCATATACAACCAAAGTCACCCACAGACACCTCCAAAGCACAGGTAAGGCCCTCCTTGCTCAGGTGTGTGTATTTTGGGGTGTATATATTGAGAGAGCAGTTGGATGAATCTGACCATTGCCCTCCAGTCATCATCTGCTGTGCTTGTGCTAAAGTGGGTATAGGAAAATTTACAGTCATACACTATAAGGCTTAAACAACATTAAGCATATTATATATAACATATAGAGAATTTTATCATTTGTAATTAAGTGCTACATAGTTTTCTGTTTTACACTTGCTACACTTTCTGTAACTCTGATAAATCTCTTGTACCATTTTTTGCTTATGTGTATGTGTATGGAGGAAAAAGCACACTTAAAAAACGTGAAATTCTGCTTCGTACTTTGAAATGGTTCCAGACTTAAAATGATGATTTTTTTTTTTTTGGCTTTTCTGTTGGCTTGGCATGTTTGCTCTGTGCAAATCTCAGGCCAAACATTCAGGGACTCAGTCTTAGATGGGAATATGGGAACAAAATAGCAGTGCAGAAATGATACATAGAGACAGAAATTTTCACTTCTCTTCACTGTAGAATTTCTCTAATGTTATGTACAAGTCCCTTTGGCTACACTGTTTGGATCAGTCAGCTTTACAGGCATTTTGATTGGCTGTATGACAGAGTGTGTCTGAATAGAGTGTGTTGCACATGGGCATCACATTTAATAGCCTGAGGTTATTTAAGGGATGTGCTAACTTTGTCATTTAAACACATACAATAAATTTCATATGCTGAACAGGGTGTGAAAATAACTTCTGTGAATTGTTTCTGTCTTTGATACAAGAACATGGAATAAACTATATGCATGTAACTGCTTCCTTTTCTGCACAGGGCACAATGTCACAGCACTCCTTAATGACAATAAGAGAGAGGAAAATGCAGGCAGCAGCCATTTGCAGAGAAATTCAAGGGACTGATGGTATGAGCTCTACTTAGCTATTAACAAAAACAAACAAATCTACCCATTTAGACTTTTTAATGATGTGTGTGTGTGTTGTTGACAACATTTAGATTCCTGAAGAGTGGAACAAAAGATATGCTAGCGTTAACATTCTTATCTTTCACTGTGTTGTTTTCTCAACATTTGCATTCATTAAGCCCAGGCAGATACTAAACAGTGTTTATAGATAGTAGATACTAAACAGCGTCTTACAGAAAAGTCACATGTGAAATTTTGTCTTTTTTTCAACACTTCACTTATTATGCTTCACAGATTTTTCACATGTACTGTTTTTATTTTCGTGTGTTTTTACACAAAGTCTATTTTGCCATGTTAATTTTTAATATGTAGGCATGTTTTTGATTTTTCAGACGTGACTTTCCTCACATGAATAATTCTGTTTCACTTGTAATGTTGTGTTCATATTTGTTCACATGTGCACACCAATGCAATTTCATGTGTATTTCACGTGACTGCATATTATAAACACATGATTATAATCACTTGTGAAAAGTAATGTGAAGTGTAAGCAGTGATTAGAATATTTAAGCCTATCAATTTGGATTAATTAAAAAAAAATTACTCCACAGTAAGCTGTATAATAAATGAGTTATATGCATTCCAGTAATATTTCTTATATTTGTTGTAATTGATGTAATTCTAGAGTATAGCGCAGTGCATTTATATATTTGTACCTATGGACTTTTACAGTAGCTGGCGTCATACTCACTCTTCACAGACAGCACCAGTTCGTAAGGTTTATTTTTGTAATTCACCCTCTGCCACACCCTGGCTGGGCTGTAAATAATCCAATGAGATGTTTTTACAACTGAAAGTAACTAATACTTTTGTAGTTGTCCATATGAAGCACTATTTCTGGTAATGGAAAACTGGCAGCTGAGCGAATAAAGATTCTTAGCAGCTGTGGAAATATGCTAATGGTGTATATTCCACAATGTTTGGTAGATCTATAACACCTCTGTAATTAGCCAGTGTTACAGAGATCAATATGAACTGGACAAATGAGACCAGGGCCTAAAAAAGACCTCTGTGGGAAACCTAATGGTGGCTCTCAGGTCAAATGAAGCATAAGTGAGTAAATGATTAAGATCCAAATGTAGTTTACATTTTAAGTGTCACGGAAAAGAATTAAGGTCTGGGTGAACTATTGTATGAAGTTATACGAATTGAATGGTTATAGAAATATGTACTACATCATGAAATGTAACTGCAAATGAATCGCCTACCACTTGCCTATCAACTCGAACTGTTTTTGTGGTGTAAACTAATTTCTCCTACTGTGCATAACTGATACAAATAGACTAATGATTAAGTCTACACCAGATATTGTCCATTCTGCTAAATTAAATGTATCATTTGCAAAACGATTTTGAGTAATTTAAAGAAACATTAATAATTTATTTTATTATATATACTATATGGCCAAAAGTTTGTAACCATCACACTCCTATATGCTTGTTGAACTTCCTATTCTAGCGTTGGTCCCCCTATTTGTTGCTGTAACAGCCTCCACTCTTCTAGGAAGGCTTTTCACTAGATTTTGTAATGTGGTGATGGAGATTTGCGCCCTTCGGTCACAAGAGCACTAGTGAGGTCAGGCACAAATGTTGGGCGAAAAGGCTTAGTGCGTTGTTGCCATTCCAGTTCATCCCAAAGGTGTTCAGTGGGGTTGAGGTCAGGGCTCCGTGCAGGCCACTCAAGGTCTTCCATTCCTGGATTCCATGCTGGAACAGGTTTGGGCCTCTTAGTTCCAGTGAAGGAAAACATTAATCCTACAGCATACCAAGACATTCTAGACAATTGTGTGCTTCCAACTTTGAGGCAATAGTTTGAGGGAAGGCCCACATATGGTTGTAATGGTCAGGTGTCCATGTACTTTTGGCCATATAGTGTATTTTAGACCAATTTTAAAATTATTACTATTATATGTTAGTAACTGTTCAAGTATAAATGAAATGCATATATTAATCTGTTTAACCTCACATAAACCAGGGTACCTGTCAAAATCAACATGCTTGTGAGATCCCAGGTCCAGTTTGGAAGTCTTGTGTGATACCACTGACAATTTCATATTATTCATTAGCTGTTGCATTTTTACAGAATCTCCACACCTAACATATGACTTGCTGATTCCCACAGGTTCGGAGATGGATCTGGGCCGAAAGGTGAACACACCTAAAGAAATCATGCTGGAAGAACTTTCCTTAGCTTCAAACAGGGGATCTCGACTCTTCAAGATGCGCCAAAAACGCTCAGAGAAATACACATTTGAGAGCATCCAGAATGCATCTATTCATACGAATGTAAGTATGACTAGTTTGTTAGAGAGTAAGCCAAGTTCAACAGTCCACCAATAGATCAATATAATCAATTTATTTAAGCAATGGAATATGAAAGGGAGTTACTGCATTGCTGTGAACAACATCACAGATATTATTTGGTCACAGACACAAGCTACAGGTGAGTCAGTAGTGATGCATTATGGTATTAAAATGGAAATAAATACAGCATATGCACATGCATATACGTTTTTTAAATTTGTTATTTAAAATATTAAGATAATGTCGATGATTAAATTAGAGCAACAGCTTAGACCAGAACGAGTGATGCTGTTCAGCTGCCGTAATACAGATACGCAGTTGATACGCAGACTTCCAGGTGAAAAAGACCATGTGTTATCAGATATAACAGCATGGGTAGTAGGGTTTTTTCAACCAGTAGAGTATGTATTCCATTGAACACTCTTTCTACCAACCTACTCTCTCTACCATGTTCTTTACGTTTGGTTTGTAGAAGTAGAGCAAAATAATAGGTATGCATCATGTATTCTAAAAACATGAGATTGAATGCATCTCCAAGAAAGAATCACTTTAACATATTACCTTTCAATAACTGTCCTCTCATTCTTTTCCTCTGTTCAATGCTCCTCTCGTTCATCATTTTTGCAGGATGGTGTGATTCCTCCTGCACCAGGTATTGAAACCACAGTTATGGAAACTGAAGTTAATGGTGTAGGAGTTGACCAAGCATCAAAAACTCCTCCAAACACACCTGACCCACATACCATGCCCAATCCTGACTGTATAGCCCCAGGTTAGTGCTCATACAAATGCACAGACTTTCAAAAACCCCACTGCTAGAACATTAATTAATTGTCAAATGTCCTTATAATAAATTTAATATCACTGGATTTGAGTTGGGAGTTTCTGCCACACTCTTTCTGCTACACTCTTCACTGTTAGCATTCCTCTGTAATAGCCCCGAGCCTCTCCAGGAAGTTTGTCAGGCATTTCCTGTATCTTCTAGGTTCTGGCCCATTGCAGCAGCTGTCCATGATAGTATCTCTAACAGATTTTATCTTTTTATATTCACACACTGATCTGGCTTACTGAGCCTACATTGTACTTACTAGCTTTGCTGTACTCTAATGTGCAGTACTGTCAAATGCAGTAAATGTAAATGTACAAGGAAATATTCTGGTAATAATATAAAGTCAAATCTGTCTTGTTCAGTACATCATATGTTCAAGAATATTCTTAAGCTAAAGTTGAAGCTATGATTGAGTTAATACCAGTGCAGAACACAACAATGTATTAAACAAACATAAATACATCTAATTGCACATTGGATGAAATCACTATTTCTTTTTAGCCCCTTGCAGTCACTGTAAATTTCCATAATATATATAATTAATATCCAGTCCTCTGAATATTAGTGCTGAACTAGCTCAGCTGCCCATAACCTTTCTTGCTGGTCTTGACTCTGGCCAGGCCATCAGGCCTCATTGGGCCTGCTAAACTAAGCAAGAAACACCCTTGATAACCTCTGTTTTAGTTTTGTTGGCCAGATTTTAGGGATGCTCATCTAGATGGACTTTTTTCTTCTTCTTCTTCTTTCAATGACATATAATTATTATATAATTATTTTTATAGTGCATTAATTCACTATAAAGGAGGAGAAAGCAAGCGGTGAAGAAAAAAAAAAACAGCAGCACGTTTCTAAGAATATCGGGGACTTGGAACATCAGTAAATTTGAATTCAGAGAAGAAGGAGAAAAAAGCGGATGAAGCATAAAACTACTTTAACGATTGGCCCTTTAGAGTGAACCTAATTCGAAAAGACCAGCAACTGTTCAGCTGTGGGGGGAGGGCTGATTCCAGTGAAGAATGAGACGTCTAGTTATAATGGTACAATATACAATTATATCACACTGGAGTGTGGATATCGAGACAAGGATCAATACATGTATGTGGTATGGAAGAAAAGCAGTCAAAATCAGACTGAAGCAGAGAAAGATTAAGCCACAGTGGGTCAATAAGAAAACATATGGGCTCAGGTCATTATGGCTGAATGACAGTTGAGATGGTTGTTCATAGCAAGCTAGGTCTTGTACTATACACAGTGAACAACATTCAACTGAATCAAGCTACTTTGGGATCAAACTGAAGAGGAGTGACTATGGAGTAAAACCATGTCCCAGTCGACTTGTAGATCATGTTCCCCTAATTCCTTGTCAGCTCGAAAGATGGCGCCAAACCTAACCTTACATATACTTAACACTTACTTAGTGTGTATGTTCATCTGGAACATTTTGAGCTAAGTTGATCTCATTTTCCACTTGGGGTGTACTGACATTATGTATAGACATTATACTGACTCAATGAAGAGGGTTTTTTGTGCCAGAAAATGGAGATCCTTCCTAAGCTAGAAGAATATCTTCTCTACTTTTATCTCTGTATATAACTGCAGAGAAACGTCATCTTAGGTCTGGGCCTTCAGTATATCATTTCACACATTTTCATGTCCTCACGAACCTCAACTCATATCCTCAGCAGACCTGCTGGATCACACAGCGCTGCTAAGAAAACAGTTTAAAAACAAATAGATCACAGCATGGACATCATAATTTACAGAGCTGTAACAAGTGCCTTGGAAGAAAAAGGAGGCATTGTCAGTGTGCCATTATACAGCAAGGCATGTGGCTGCTTGTCATTGTTAAATCAGGCTAGGAGCATATCATACATGATATGCTATCAACCGCTCAGCAAAGAAAGCTGACTTACTCTCTGAAACTCATAGCTCCTGACTAATGGCTGTATGTAATGTGTCCAAATGTATACTTCGTAGTTATATTAATGGTTAAGCAGTTATTTAAGGTTAATCAGTTATTTACATTCATTCAGCTCTTAAAGTCTGCTAAAGGTGAATTATCTTGGCTGTATCTATCTACGGAAGAAAAAAGAAAACCTGATTCCTGTAACACTATTTCCACAAGGTATTTTCTGTTGCACTAGAAGGTTCTGAGTCCTCCCCTCAGACAAGTGAATAATAAAGATCGGTTATTTTGATCTATATTTTAATTGAATTTAGATCTTGGGCTGGTTTACTGACAGCATAATTTTCAACACTTGATGCTGATTGTGGGGAATTGTTTACAAATGCATTTTATTTCTAGTAATGATACTTTGACAAAAAAGAATATCTTAGCTCAAATAATAAGCAAATATTAGGGAATGTTTTCACAGAAAATATTCCATAAAGAAGCCTGCTGGCATGGTGCATTCTTTTCCCATGAAGGCATTGCACGTAACATGTCTTCCTGACCTGTGGCTGCCTCTCTGCTTGGGCAGGTCAGGATCATTTCTCACCTTTGATGTGTACTCTTTAGGTTATGGAGGTCCCTTGAAGGATGTTCCAACAGAGAAATTCAACCGCACAGCTGTTCCCAAATCCTACCACTCTCCCTGGGAGCAGGCTCTCATCAGTGATCCCTCTCTAGCAGACATGGTGCATTTACAAATGCCTGAATCGGAGCCCACACCTCAAATCCCACAATACAAGAGCTTTAATCGGTGAGTACTTTTCATCATAAAGAAAGCCTATTACTGCCCTGTCTATCTTATTCAGTGGTTTTTCAACACTCCTTAGGGATATGGCAGAATCCAGGAATGCTGCTTTATTGGGGAACAACTATGTTTTCTGAGCCAAAAGATGGATGGAAATATTTGAACCTTTTTCTGAAACTATTTTTAGCACTTAAAGATTGACTGGGTAGAATACAATGTTCCACCACAAATTTATTCAAGCTTGCTATTGTTTTTTTTTTTTGTTTTTTTTTATCAGATGTGTCTTCGGGCAGTAATTTCCTTTAGTCATATTAGTTTCAGGAGTATTAACATCTAATCTACTGTCTGATGCTTAGGGTGGCGACTCCATTTGGTGGCTTTGGAAATGCTGCTAAAGCCCCGGTCAAGTATGTCGAAGTGAACGTTCTCCCAAGTGCTTCCAGTCTTCCACCCCCAGAAGTTGGTTCTGGCCCCGTGCCCTCACGACCCTCCTTCAACAGGACAGCTCTAGGCTGGGTGAATGATAGTGCCCCTCTGATCCTTGCTTCTGCCACCCTGGAGCCCAAATCATCCAGGTTGCCTGTGTTCCTCCCTGAGTCTGATGAACTTTGAGTTTCACTTGCATTGATAATGTGATAAATATGAAGCTTTGTTAACTATCTAATTTAGGGTAGGTATTCAGGTTACATTAAATTGTATGTAAGACTGTTTACATTGTCTTAGTGACTGAACTGTATAAGTTTCAGGTCTTTTAAAGAAAAGCATTGCAGTTAGTATCACAGGTTATCTGTTATATGTAATTTAAAAGTTTAAATTTCCTTTCTAGATACAGAATTACAAATATATGTTTAATTGCAATGACATTTGAAGCTGCATCCATATAGTATAACTTATTCTATTATACCTATTATCAGTATTCACCTGTATGCCCTGGAAAAATCTCACATATCACATTTGATTATGTGTGTAATATTTGACCACATGTTAAAAACATGTGAAAGTGCATTACATACAAGTTATGCCCAATTAACACATGGGAACTCAAGTAAACACATGTATCACCACGTGAATAATATGTGACAAAAATAAAAACAAATGCCCTACATGTGAAAAATTAACATGGGAGAGTTACAAGTTACATGAGAGTTTAATGCCACCTGCCTAATATTGTGTAGGTCCCCCTTGTGCCATCAAAACAGCTCTGACCTGTCGATGCATGGACTCCACAAGACCTCTGAAGGTGTGCTGTGGTATCTGGCACCAAGGCATTAGCAGTAGATCCTTTAAGTCCTGTATGTTGTGAGGGGGGCCTCCATGGATTGGACTTGTTTGTCCAGATGCCACGTCCCACAGATGCTCCTCTGTGGAATTTGGAGGCCAAGTCAACTTTTTGTCATTTTCCTCAAACCATTCCTGAACAATGTTTGCAGTGTGGCAGGGCGCATTATCCTGTTGAAAGAGGCCTCTGCCATTAGGGAATAGTGTTGCCATGAAGGGGTGTACTTGATCTGCAACAATGTTTAGGTAGGTGATACGTATCAAAGTAACATCCACATGAATGCCAGGACCCAAGTTTTCCAGGAGAACATTGGTCAGAGCATCAGAGTGCCTCCACCGGCTTGCCTTCTTCCCATAGTGCATCCTGGTGCCATCTCTTCCCCAGGTACTTGAAGCACACGCACCCAGCCATCCACATGATGTAAAAGAACATGTGATACATCAGACCAGGCCACCTTCTTTCATGGTCTAGTTCTGATGCTCATGTGCCTATTGTAGGCACTTTTGGCAGTGAACAGGGATCAGCATGGGCGCTCTGACTGGTCTGCAGCTACACGGCCCCATACGCAGCAAGCTGCAATGCACTGTGGGTTCTGACACCTTTCTATTATAGGCATAACTTTTTCAGCAGTTTGTGCTACAGTAGTTCTTCTGTGGGATTGGACCAGACGGGCTAGCCTTCGCTCCCCACGTAGATCAATGAGCCTTGGGCGCCCGATTGCCCTTCCTTGGACCACTTTTGGTAGGTACTAAGTACTGTGATGATTTGCTGTACTGTAATCACTGGAACACCTGCCAATGAATGGCTTGTTATGTACAATTTAGGCTGCTCAAGTTAGTACTGTAAGCACTGTATGTCTAAGTCAGCATGTGTGTTCAAGGTTACGATCTCCAGACCTGACAAATCCTGAGAAGTGACATGTCTCTTGCCTTTTGGCTACATCGCTGTCTCTCGCATTCAGTCAGGCAGACAGTGATGGGTTCAGTGCATGTCCGTCACAGCTCACTGTACCTCATGCTTCACTGTAGCAGGTCAGTTTTTTTTCCTGGGAGATTGAAGTAGATTTAGAAATGCTTGATTGTGATCATGAATTTTCTTAAGTCAGTTTGTGAAAATGTAGTTTCTTCATGTAATTTTCAGGCATCCTTAAAGTAATTCTTCTTGTGATTTGACAGTAACGCCAGTGTAACTTTAATGTGGCTGCATTTTAGTTTTACTTGATGGCTTTAGTGTAGCACCAACACAAGAGCTACTTTTTGCTTTATAAGTAAAAGGGACAAACCAGCATATTTCCCCCTAAGCTGATTTTGCATTCCAACATTGCTATAAGTACATGGCCATGTTAATATACGTTCAAGTAAGACAGTAGCATTAAATTGACTTTAAAGCTCTGTGGGACTGATCTGCAGCCTACACTGATTTTAAATTCTAGCTGCAATTGAGCAATTCTGCAATTTTTAAACATTTATATTACATAAAAATAAAAATAAAAGATTATAAACCTAGAACACTACATTTAATTCAGTGCAGCCCAACAATATATCCATCTCATGGGTGAACGGGTTCTTGCTGGATAGAAGCCAACCAATTAGCCTGAGAATCCCTGCATCAAAGGTAGTAGATTACACATTCATCCAACTAGACAACAAATAATCTTCCTTGAGCTACTGTATGATTGATGCACAAGCTCACATCATACAATGTACTGTACTGTAACACACACATTAAAGATGCTGATGCTGACAGAATTGCTAGCAAATTGTTTTGCGGTTATGACACGACTTTTCAGTCTCAATCCTGGACTTGGTAATTGCCTGATGACTTGTTAAATGTGATAAAGCTGGCAAAATACAAAAGGTGTGCAGTGCATAGAAGGAACCAGGAGATTCTGAAAGTCTCATGATGTCTGATTCATCTCTGGATCTTCTATCTAAATAATTACTATGGAATATTTACTACAGAATATAGTCAGTGGTTAAACTGAGATTTAGTAGTGGGAAAATTATATTAAATCAATCCAATTTGTCCAAATTTGTCCAAATGGGCCAAATTTAACCAAAATTGAGGGGCTACTACTTCATTATTATTTTTTTTTATAGTTAAGCCTTTAAGTGTGCAGTGGCAATGATCAAATAGTATACACATAGGTGTCAGCTGCCTGGATGGGTGAAATTTACCAATTTTGAAATTAAGGGATTTTTCTATAAAGCAGTCAGAAATGGTATATCATCACCATCATCATCATCATCATATTATTATTATTATTATTATTATTATTACCACTATGAGATTTAAATTTTCACTCACCATTCACATAAACCAAAGAGGGGGGTGAATGGCT
This sequence comes from Pangasius sanitwongsei, assembly GCA_037576675.1. Lineage (NCBI taxonomy): Eukaryota > Metazoa > Chordata > Actinopteri > Siluriformes > Pangasiidae > Pangasius > Pangasius sanitwongsei. The sequence continues at coordinate 14,950,600 of CM075006.1, read as the reverse complement.
ACTTTGATTATGGTGCACCCCAATATTCTGCCAAAGAAAACTGATAACTGAAATAACTGTAGTGGTTGATAGAGCTGCATATAATATACAACAAAGTTTATGGGTTTCACTGGAAATTATTCTTCAGACTCCCGAGAAATGTTCCTTACAGCATATTTATCATGGCTGGGATTTCAGTCCCTATGAACACCACAACAAATTATGGCAGAAAATATTTTGAAGGCCACTTTGGTCATTCACTACAGCCTGATTCTCTTATGATAGCGTTTTTTTTTTTTCCATCATCAAGCAAGCAAAGATAACTAAAGACCTACCCAGGCATGAAGTGTTGAGTTGGGAGTCGCCCGTTTGATGTGTTCGACACAGGGTTCAACAGTTCTTTGATCAGCCCTGAACCATGCTGACTTTGAACACATCTGTACTCCCTTAAATATGATTCCCCACTTTCAGCAACAGATATAGAGAAAAACACCTCACCATGTAAGCAAAGGCTGCAGCATGAGAAAAAAAAGTTTCTCTTCTGTTATTATCTGTCCTTTTGGTTTATTATTGAACGGATTCATTTGGCACATACTGTTAACAGGGTTTATAATAGTCTAAATCATTCTAGTTCTGCTTGTGTTATTTTCTCTTGTGTTTGTAATGCTGTAATGCTGTTTTCTGCTAGTTCTGAGCACAGGGATCTTCTGTTGAGTCTTAAATGCATTCCAGGAACCAGGGCTGGCTTCGGACTGAATTCAACACACTGCAATTCTACAGTAAGGTATTACTTAGAAAGAGATTTTGGGGGGAACACCCTATTTGCCTTTCTCTTTGCGTTTCTTTTGCTCTGTGATATAAAGCACGCGCACCATCAACAAATGACCCCGGAACAAGTGGCCTACCTGAGAGGGTTACAGTGCACTGTACATCTCTAGCTGGATTCAGAGAAGAGAAAATATCCAAGGTCAAAAGGGTGGTGTTGGGTTGCAGGAAACTTAGCAGCAGTGTGTAATGTGTCAAATGGGCAGGGTAAAGCTTCTGCTTTTAAAGCAATTATATTCTGAAGCTAAATTAACAGTGTTTAATTTAGACATTCTTTTCATTTGTGTAAATTCATATCATTTGTGTTCTGTCCATATGAAAGAGTTAAACAAAGACATAAGGATTTATAAAGAACTAAAAACCAGTGGTAATGATTCACTGCTGGTACAGTAGCTCTATACATATTCTGTGGTAATATATACTGGAATGGAAAAATAAAATTCATGTTAAGCAGCACAGAGCTTGAGAATCTCTCCCTGTCGTTCAGATGGAAATGGGATCCTCCAGAGTCCAATTAAATCCTGCACAAAGCCAACTAGTAAAGCATGACCTGTTCTCCTGAGGCTGATGTGAATGATGCATACAGCTGTTTCAGCGGGTTGAACCACCACTGAACTATACATTCTTCACTGATGCATTGAAGCTTTAATTTTACATGCTAGTTATCTTAAACCAAGCTATATGCTATCATGCTGACATCAGTCGTGAAGTGAAAAAAAGATCAGGGATAAGAAAGTCTTTGATGGAGTGTACCAGCAATCTGTCCACACAAAGCAATGCATGGCAAGAGTTTTCCTCAATGATGTGTCAATGGAAAAAAAATTATTTGTATCTTATCCTGAATGTCAGGGACTGCTCGTCTGCTCTAGCTGTATCAGTGAAAGCCTTTGCTACCACGGCTACAGCAAACATTAAAAGGAAAATACATCACCATCACCACTTAACAATGTTCCAGGGTTGATGTAACGTGGGTAAATGCCAGAAATTTGTTCCTGTGTTCAGACAAAAGGTTCGCTTCACTCAAGGCTTAGAGCTGTTCAGTAAAAAAAAAAAAAAAAAAGTGAAAATGAACTAATATTTTTAAAATAAATTAGCATGGATATTAAGCTAATGTTGCCTCCCTGTAGTTCAATCAGACAGATTGTATGCAAATAAATCTGATTCATAATCAATTTTCCGATTATGTATATCACTGGCCAGGTATCAACATCATATCTTTTTTTCAATGGGTCAGCATGCAACAGCATCAAACCTGCATTATACCTGAGAAGCGTAAATATCACTAATGCTACAGAGGCTAAGGCACATATAGATTAGCACTTTGTTTTGTTTTGTTTTGTTTCAAGAATTGTCTTTTGTATTTTTCATACTATACTACCTCCCCAACAGTGTTTGTAGACTGACAGTACTCTTTGTCCTTGACCTAGTGAACTAGTATGAGGATTTATTGATAGAGATTTCAAAGCACTTCCGTAAGTCACTCTGGATAAGGGCATCTGATGCCATAAATGTAAATGCATAAACTATAAGATGTGTGTGACTGTAAATATATTTGGGTTTTGTGTTCTTTTTGGCTGTTTTCCCCCCTCTTTTGTTTTGATTTGTCTTTTTTTTCTGTAACTATGCACCATAAATATAAATATGAGCTTACCATCAATATGCTTCATGATATTTAAAGAAAAGAAATCAAAGTAGTGGGCCATACAGTATATCTGCCATTCTAATTTGCAATGCATGCCGTAAACATCTGCTTAAATCTATTTATTTATTCCAGTTTCTTATATGCGAATAACAGTTGGGAGCAAGTGCACTGTTTGATATTTTATCACAGTTCCTGGAAATAGATCACCCCACCTCCCACATAGTTGAAATTTTGCAAGATTTAGTTGCAGACCTTACTGAACACTCCTAGTTCTTCTTATCAGCTGCATAGATATTCCTCAGGATGCTGATTGCCTGGACGTAGCAAGGCTACAGAGAGCAGGAGTAAAAACTGCATATCTATTAGGCTTGGCATACCTGTGGGCTACAATATTGCATCACGAACATGGAATGCTGTTTTTCCACAACAGGGAAATTTATTCTCAGTTTTAAGACCAGTAAAGAAAGACAGTCATACTTCAAGATCGAATCTTGACAGCTGACATACACATAAATACTGGGAGCCTACAGAGGGGAGATGCACTGGCTCTTCAATGGGCTTCTCAAGTGCTTCCTGAGGAAAAGCCTGTTCCATTCAGATACAGCATGACCTCTCATTAACCACTCTTTATTACTTGCTCTGATTTCTCTTAACAGTTAAACAGCTCGTGCTCAGCAGGCTTACACATAAATGACTGACAGGAACCTCTGCCCTGGGTGTTACATTTATTAGCCCAGGTTTAATGGGACGTAGTGCAGCAAATTTTAGAAACTTGAAAATTGTGCACATATTACTTTATAAGTGATAAAACACCTGAATTATAATAATCAATTTTTATTTACCCAATTTTGTTAATGGAAACCTGCACAAGTAGTTATTTATTTTTCATGCATGTTAAAGGCAGTTTGGAATACCCATATCAGTGCAAGACATTTACTTTTGGCTAAAAAAAAAATTAAAAATAATTATATATATATATATATATATATATATATATATATATATATATATATATATATATATATATATATATATA
>CM075006.1:14904304-14946517 GCA_037576675.1 Pangasius sanitwongsei | reverse complement strand
TATATATATATATATATATATATATATATATATATATATATATATATATATATATATATATTCCTACTTTATTTTTTAATGGTATGACTCTTGTAATGTTATATCAGAATATTTCTAAAACTATTGTATAAGTATTATATAAAGGCATAAAAAAAAGGCTGCATGCATCACAGAGATATTAAAATTGATGCAGTTTATATTAGAATATCATATTTATTATGATGATTATGACGATTATGATAATGGGTCTTAAGTAGAGCTGTAACAGTTGTCTCTCCACATTTTTATGTACAGGAATTAGACATATATGTTTTTCAGATATCACCGATATACCGACATCATATTCAGCTGTGCTGCATTTTAGCTTTTTACATATTCACCACTACAGGCCAGATGCATTTGTTTTACAACCAAGAACCTTTAATTTTTACACAGATCTCCTCATGATCTCAGCACAGATTTATGTTATGAATATATACATATGTAGCATTATATTAACTTATTGCATTTATATAGTACATTGTATATACAGTATATCCTCTGTTACACCATTAGCCTACTAGATGACTATTTACTCAGGAAATGTTTTTCCATGCAGTTTGGCAATTCAGTTGCGCTAAATCTGCAAAACCGGTATATCAGTAAAGTACAGCAACGCTGGAACAGGATGTGCATGTGCGTTCCTGAAATGAGTAGACCTTTGTTGATTGTCAGTAAAAAAATTAGTACCGAAGGTTATCAGAAACATACAGCTCCACCCTCATGCCGGAGGACAGCACGTGCGCTGTTCGTGGCTTCTGCGAGCTGGCGTGGCAGCGCGCGAGACTGCAGAGAGCACGGGGCTGTACGGGTGGCGAAGCTTCAGCCCGGCGCTGGATGCATGGGCGGGGCTTCAGTACAGGGCTGTATGCGGGGGCGGGGCTTCACCTCGGCGCTGTACACTGGGAGGGGCGGGGCTTGAGCTCAGCGCTGGAAACATCACTAATCCTGAATTTCAGGTGGCTGCAGCGAGTCGACTTTGGCTCACTACCGCCGCACACAAACACTCGCTGTAGAGGGAGCTGCAATCCTACTGGGACGCTGCGATTCAGCGTTATACTGAAATCCTGAGTTCTGTGGAGAAAAAATGAAAAGGCTGAGAAGTCACTACTCCAGCACAAAAAGTGATTTTCTTTCTTGTCAGTCATCCTGTTACTTTACTTAAGTGACAACTTCACTAACGCACTCGGCTCTTCCGCCTTTGACACTGACACCGAGAAACAATGTTGACACTTGGGAATATTCGCTGATTAAGTCGATCGGAAAGAGGCGAGAAGATACAAAAATTATCCTGGAAAGTCGTCCACATGGTGAGTAATATATGTCGCGATACTGATTAGCTGTCTTTTGAGCAAACTTTCCTCGCCATTTTCACGTCGCCCACTGCGCATGTGACGGAGGCGGAAATCTACCTGATTCAGGTGATCCGGTTTTGTCGCTCCCAGCATAGCAAATTAGAGCTTACCACCACATAACATACTACAGAATGTATTTTAAAAATCATTATTCATTTCAATTGTGTGCTACTACTGATTAAAATAATCTTTGTCTGTATTTTTTTCAAGCTAAATCTACCGTGAGTGAGAAGCCTGGACAGCTCGTATAGCTTCCTCTCAAAACAAACGTACGAGGAACCCAAAACAAATTAGGATACTCTGTTATACCTCTTATCCTTCGACTAATATTTGTTGTTTTGTCTCAGTGGTGTGAAGGTGCTCAGGTTTTGTGTCTGTTAGGTGTCATTTTGGGAACAAGCTATTCTCTGTTTATGTTAATTCAGTGAAACTCCCATCGATACCACCAGCTATACTACAGCACTACAGGAATTTCTTCTCCTGCTCTTGTTTACTTCTTGAGTTTTATATTAGCTCCTAGTCGTCCTCTTAGCTCGTCTTATGCACATTTACTTCGTACATTATTTTAAAATGAGGCCTAAAATATGTTAAAGGAGCTTATTCCCAAATGAAGATATCTAATAAGTAATTCATATTATGAATAAATGTACTGAATCAGTACACAGAGTTCTGGTGAGAGAGTAAGTTGTCAGGATGAGGTTTAGCCCAGGAAGCTATACACTCCAAACTAGCATTAAACCACAGGAGTATTTATGATCCAAATATGTGAAAAGCAGCAAATAGTTCAAATGAAGAAAACACGATTGATAACCTGGACTATTAACCTGGCATGAAACTATGCTGAGGTGATAGAGAGTAAAGGAATGGTTATTGGGGCTTTTCCAAATAAGCAGCTGTGTTTTAACTGAGTCCCATGTATTTAACTCAGCTTTACTCCTGTGCTAAACATTTCCACAGCCAAAATATGAGAAGTATTCATTTATATTTTGTGGTTAAAGATGTGCCAGAGAGTTGCATTACTCTTCATACATGCTTATACACTCAGCAAATAATGCTGCAAATGAATTGTTTACTTGAGTTGTCTTTTCTTCATTTAGCTATTTGCTGCTTTTTCGGTATTTAGATAAAACTACTAAGCCTCTTTCCACAACTGTATCTGAGGTCCCTCACTTTTGGCACGAACAGAACAGAACAGATTATTTAAAGTAAGTTTAAAAGCACAAATCGTGTTCCTTTTAGAGTGTAGGAAGGTATATATTTATGGTTTAGTTTATTGTAAAATGCTAAAATTGTTGTCACGTGGCCAGCTCTTCAGCATGTTTACCTGTAGAGAGTGAAGAGAATGCACAGGCATGCTGAAAAACCGGCTGATGCTTGCCACGCTGCCGCTGCGATCTGCTTTAACATCAGCAATGCTTTTCATGTTGTTGCCTCATTACAGACCTGCCATATCAAGCAATCTCACAGCAGTCACTTGCCTCCTTGTGGAAATGAATAAAAGATGAAAAAAAAATCTTGATGCTAGTCAGTTACTGCATGTCAGTCCAGTAAGGCCAGATATCAAAATCACTGTCCTGAAAAATAAAAAGTCTAATGACATTTGAGAAACAAGGGGTGAAACACAATGTTAGATCATCATGATTAAGGCAGCTTATAAAGTGAAAAAGGAAAATTTTAAAAAAGAATGCAAAAATGGGAAGTCTGGATTCTTGCAAAAGAAGTCATAAGAGTGAAGCTGAATGAACATTTAATCCCTGTTTGAAAAATTCCATTAATAATGTAGAAAATGAATGGAAAGAAAACTTGTTGGCTGCATTGTGGCACTGCCATTAACCATCAAGCCCCATGGAAGTGAGAACGTGTTTAGGAAGTGGTTTGCCACATGTAGGGGACAATATTCTACCTCTTGGAAATGCTATAGGAAAAAGGCTCTGGGTTATTTCATGTTCTGTTCCTGAGGTTGGGTGTGTCTGTGAGAATGAATGTGGCGCAAAAAATTTGTCTAGGTCTTGGCTGTTTGCATTCAAGACTTGGTGATGTGAAGTGTGTGTGTGTGTGGGCACGTACAAACGCACTACCTGTACAGTCTCTCAGGATTCAAAGTGCTGACTGCATGCTGGAACACAGTGCACAGCGTACAGGAAGCCCACACAGGAAACGGCCACTGCATTGTTGCTGGAAGCCAATACGTCCCACTTCTGTCCGCCGGGAATCCAGCCGCTCCTTCAGTGTTGTTTCAGAGTTTCAGGAGCGTGTCACATTTCGCCCCCTACACACACTCATACAAAGGCTAAACGTCCTTTTGCTTGACTGCGTCTGGCATTGGTGTTTGTGTGAATAGGAAGAGAATATTTTTTTCCAAGAGCAGCAGTATGTGTCTTGGCTCGTTCCACAGTGGTGCACTGCTTCCTATATTTCTTACATTCCTGTTTTATTGGCATGTAAATGCTAAAGCTGCCATTGTGCGTTTTTGTTTATTTTATTTAACTAGGCTAGTTTGTCTATTGTCTTAGACGTTTTTACTGCGCAGCTCAAATGTGTATGTTATTTATGGCCTTTGCGAATTCCATAACGCTGTTAGCTACCATTCTGACAGCTGCTACTCAGATTCCTACCTCTATTTGGTTCATCACTTGCTTGTCAGTTCAAAACAGTGAAACCTGTATTTATTGTGGTTGATCGTCTTGTACCTGTTTTGCAGAGTTTGCATTTCTCACATTCGCATCTAAATTATTGGTTGTTTGTTTTTAGTTGCACATACACTTTTCTTTTTTTTCAGGATGTTTCGCTTTCATCATTATATTAATAAATGAGGCCCATATTGCTTTAATAGTAGTTTGGTGATTTGGTGAAATGACCTTCTATGGCTGCGAAGTTATTTACATGCCAGACAACCAGTGAAGCAGTTAGTCAGATAAGTTTCTGATTAGAAAATAAGAAATCCATATTTTCCGATTAGGTCATTCAAATATGTTATGATCCAGGGTTCCCGGTTCGGTCCTGAGCCCTCGTTACTGTCTGCGTGGTGCTTCTGTGCATGTTTTCCTTGTGTCTATGTGAGATTCCTCCAGGTTCTCTGGTTTCCTTCCAAAAATATACCAGTCGGTGGATTGGTTATGCTACATTGCCCCTAGGTATGAATGCATGGTGCCCTGTGATGGACTTGTGTCCCTTCCAGAGTGTATTCCTGCCTCACACCCATTGTTCCCTGGATATGCTCTGGTTCCACTGGTGACGCAGACCAGGATAAAGTGTTTGCTGTAGGTGAATAAGTGGATTAATATGTATTATGAGTGTAATTAAATCAGGGAGGCATTGGTATATATATTACATGCCTCGTGCAATGGCATAGTTCACCTCTAATATGAGTGTATGAGTGTTAATTTAGACTGTTTGCTGTTATTGAACTCATTTTTCACTTGGAAGTGTTTTTACTTGGGAGTCTTTTGAAAAGCTGATAATTTAGAATTATTTTAATTACTGGCCTATTAAAGGAGATGGTAAAAGAAGCAACATGATACTGTCCGCAAGGAACTATATTTGTTATACAGCTATACTGATCTAGGGTTAATCTAGCCTGATGTGGCATACAGTTTCGGAGACAATAGCAAAATAAACCCAATTCTAAATTCCCTCAAAGGCAGAAAAGATGATCTTTTCAGACACAATTAGTCTTATGAGTTCTTTTTCTTTTCTTTTTTTTTCTTTTTTTTTTCTTTAACTAGTGTGTTTTTTCCTGAGCAATGGAAGTTCTCAGTGTAATGATCAAAAGGCTTAATGAGTGGACTACAGGAAGTCATCTCGCATGCAGACTTGCCCTCTGTAGGAAGGGTGCGGGCAGAGTTGTTTGGTTTAAGCAAGGCCTGATATGGTGACCTCATCTCGTCCAGCTGGTCAGCAGAGGCAATAATAAGGAGAGATGTGGCCTAATCAGAGACCTGAGCTGCTTGGAATAAACTAAGGTAATGCTCTCACGCTGACTTATGCACATGTTGCATAAGGTGTAGGAGTATGATTAGTCTGAATCTGTCTCAGAAAAAGGCAAGGCTTTCTGTGTAGGAGAGATGAAGCTTAAATCTAGGCTATCAGTCCTAATATAGAATCTGTACTGACTGTAGGCCAGACCTATGCCATGGATGTTATGGATGTTATGGACTCTCTAGCTGTATTATATGAGATGTAGACTCCTCTTCGTCTTTCACATTCTTCTTTAATGCCTGGGGATGATCTCATGCTGGAACTATAGAGTGTGAGCCATGATTGAGTTGAGCTGACGGGAAAAATAATTGTTTAGTATCAATGCGATGGTGTATTTCGCACTCTAATTGTGAATCATCATCATCATCATCATCATCATCATCATCTCTCACTCTGGCAGCCATCATTTTCTCTCTGTTGCCTTGTTCCCATAGAAATGACTGAGTACAGTGTTTATTAGAATCAAATGTTGGCTCATTCACTAATAATATTTGGTAAACTGTATGATATTGGATTAAAAGATGCCTAATCGAAATGACTAAATGAAATAATTTGGCAGTTGAGTGAGTTACTGGCAGAGAGAAACACATTTTTGTAGCACATTCCATGCAGGCATGATGGTTGTCTGCTGTAATCCACTCTTTTCATATTAATCCTTAATAATTTGTGAACGCAGGAAAGCAGGCAAAAATAATTTGTTGCTAATGTGTGCCTGGTTTGTACACAAGTCAGAGTCTATTTGGTACCTATGCGTGCCTCTGTTAAAAATGCTTTTACCTCACCTGTTGTCTGTGCATGAGTGCTGCTAAATGAAGTAAATAAAGCATACTGTGCTGCTACTGATAGTAGATTAAAATGCAAATAGTGGATTGGAAAATTGATTTAGTAAATGTTCATTCAGCTTGCCTGGTCCAACCCTTATCACACTCTTCCAGTGATTTGGCAGGTTGGTGTTTTTATCACCATGATTGCTTCTTGAAAACGTGTGGACACAGTGTATGTGTTTTTGTGGTTATATACTGGTTGCCTTGGTAGTTTTTTTTTCTTCTTGGAAACCCGTTCAGCTCTTCAGTCTTATGCATTGTATCTGAAAGCTATATGAATTTAATTGTTGGCTCATTAGTTTTAGAATAAATACCTCTTGATTGCAAGTGCTTACTGTCCAATGTGGAGATGCGGCTCCAGTCTCGAAGCACTGATTTTAATCCGAAAGGCCGGAGCTCTTCAGCACCGTGAGGCTTAAGCGATCACCTTGGAATGCTGTTGCTATGGCAGGCAGTGGCCATGTTACAAATGTGCAGAGGGCCTCCAGGCTTCAGACAGTAAGGGTGGTTTTTTTTTCTTTCTTTTTTCTTTTTTTTTTTTTAGCTTTTGGTGATGTTTATCACTTCTTGTTTGTTAAGATGAGAACACTGAAATCCAGTCTGGTGAAGAACATGGCTAGTGAAACTGCAGACTTTCCCCCAGTGTCTCTTCAGAACTTTTGAAGTACAGTTGACTCAAACATGTCACTGAGCTGGTTGGTAAATGAGACGTTTTGTGTAATGTGTAATGTGTAATGAAATTGCTGGTGCTCATACACTCAAACAGGAAAATGCAAAATCTCCTTGGGGAAAAAAAATAGGGATTCTTCTGTACCATTGATTTCAGACTGAGTATGAGTACATTGTGGGGTTTTTTGGTACTGATCAGTAACCATTTCAATACTGACGAGAGTAACCTACTTAGTATTAATTAATCAGTGACTTCATGGAACAATTTATTTGGCACTGCTTATGTTTCCCCAGTTTAAATAGTAACCATGAAGAGCACACGCATGCATGTGCATGTTCAAGCGACTAAGTTCACTCTTTATAACGTTATCTAGTTTATTTTAAATTTAGTGCATTATCTAGCTACATTAGTCACCTTGGATCAAGTATGGTTGCAGAGGAGAGCAGATTTTGTTTCGTTTTGGAAAAGTGCTTCTGTGCAGCTATAAGTAATGTACATTTTATTATCTTTATTATACTGGAATCCCTCGTTGTTAAGGACCGATAGCAGCGAACAACAACATACTGAGTAAGCTCTATTATTTTCATTCACCTAGGCTTGTTTTATACTATTTTTCTCACTTGACTAAGGTTTGCTGCCGTGTCTGCTTTGCTTTGAATGGCATCATACATACAGATCGTGGTCATTTTCTGTCGTTTTCGGTCATTAGTACAACAGTGTTCACTAGGCTTATGTCGCATAGTATCATGTGGTATCGGATTCTATTATCTCAGCATTTCGTTTTTGTTCTAGAAAGAAGATTAGATCTAACAATCAAATAATTTGACTATTATTCAGTATAGGGACCCTTAACAGATTTTGGAACTGAAAGCCTGAAGAACTTGTCCATTTCCATTCTTCGGAAAAAGTACTCCAAAATGAGAGAGGGTTATAAATTTCTTAATTTTGTCAAGTTTTACACCAAAGAAAACTGCTTGTATGTTGACACTGAGCAGACATTCATTCCACAGTATTAACCAAAGCTTCTAACCACAAACCAGGAAGTGCACATGGTGTGTGGATAAAAAGTGAAGTGCTGCTATGCTACAGAGGACTGTTTATCCTTCATAGTTTAAAAGATAGCTTATAAGGGTACGCATGTCTTACCAAAATGTGCTGTGAGCCAAATGGATTGGCAAGTTAATATAAACTTCCAGACATTAGTTCTTCACATGGAGAGTAAGCCAACCTAAAATATTTTCCTATCAGTCGCTGGATCTTGGAACTTTCTAGACAGCAGAATGGAGAAACGTCTGTTTACTTTAGGTATCTTGAAGAACTGTGACAGGCTTTTTTGCAGTAATTAGATACTGTAATAGTCAGTGAATGAGCAGGACTGAGAGAACAGGAGGCATAACCTGAATGAAAGAAATTTTGATCCATGATGATGAAGGTATTTTAAGAGAAACAGTTGTCACTCATTACTACCACATCACTTGCTAAAACTGCTAATTTTGTATGAATTCGAAATGCAAGGAAGTTAATGAAAATAACTCCTGTTGTAAAGGATTGTTCACATAAATTAATCACACAGCTGTGCTTGTGTAGTGACTTGAGAAGAAAGAGAGCTACAGTAATTGGAACTGGCTATTTCATTCATTCATTAATCTTCTAAAAGTAAGAGCTTTATCCTCGTCGGGGTCGCTGTGAATCCGGAGTCCATCCCAGGAGACACTGGGCAAGAGGTGGGAACGCACCCTGGGAGGGGTGCCAGTCCATCACAGGACACCATGCTCACACATTCACTCACTCACTCACACCTAGGGGCAATTAAGCATAGCCGATCCACCTACTGGCTTATTTTTGGGAGGTGGGAGGAAACCGGGAAACCAGGAGGAAACCCACACAGACACGAGAAGAACATGGAACTGAAGAGTAAGAAATGAGAAAATGAACAAAGAATGCATTTTTTAAAAAAATGATCTAATCAAAGTCATCGCTTGCTTTACCTCTTCAAATCGTTAGAAGAAAGTTTTCCTTCTGGAAGTAATAGTTAGTAAGTACTTGTAAAATATCAAGTTAATGCTTATAAATCATCATACAAGTTTTATGACTAATATTAAGTCACTACATAGATAAGAGGAAGATGAGTTCCATGAACTGTTATTTACACTCTCACTTGTAAATAAGGTTAAAAAAAAAACTGGTGCTGGTTGACGTTCCCACTGTGTTTTTTTTTTTTTTTTTCCAAATCATAATTAACACCTACATCTTTTTGTTTCTCCTAGGTTGGATTTTATGAGGATTCATTCCTGAAGTACTCATGGAGCAACACCTAGGATATGGATGACATTCCATACGAGCTGCTAAACTATGAAATGTCGGATATGGTCAAGGACTTATCAGAACCTGGATCCACTTCAGTAAGGGAATGAACACACAGTCAGAAGACTCAAGCAGATATCTACCACTTTCTGGTCAGGCCACAGGTCATTCGATTGGTTGGTATAACCTTGGAGACCAACTTTTAGTGACCCTCAATGGACATCAGCCTCATGTGTGAAGCAGTTGCAAAATTCTACTCTGATGTTCTACAACACTTTAGCTTCTGCTTGTGGAATTACATAGCCTCGCACTGAAGAGGCTCATCCAGTTCAAGGAAACAACACCAGACCTGCGTCAATAAGAGCCTCTGTTGTAGCTGGAAGGCAGATTTTCCTCTCATAGACAAATGGCTTGGGTAAAGTTCTTCAGGAAACCAGGGGGCAATCTTGGCAGGGTTTACCAGCCAGGATCTATGCTGTCCCTGGCTCCTACCAAAGGACTTCTCAATGAGCCGGGACAGAACAGCTGCTTCCTTAACAGCGCAGTGCAGGTATGTTTGTTTCTGTATATTCAGTGGCCTGTTGTCATCTCAGACCTCCTGTTTGTTGTTTCATTGCGACATCTCTCTTGGGAATGTACATCTTGGTTTCGACAGACAAATATTTAGTCCATCTTGACTCCCGCCCTCAATCCCCCACAAGTGACTCAGAGGGCACACTTAGTCATACTGCCAATCTGTCTACTTGTTACTAGAAGGCAAGCTGTGGGTGCATGGGCACTATGACTGACCGTCTCTTGCATTGCTTCCTTTTTTCTTTTTTCATCTTTCATCACACTGTAATGAGGTCATGCTTAGGGTATGATTCAGTCCCACATGTCAGACCTTCAGGCTGAGCCATGCAAGTAGGAGTGACTCGAAAAGGGAAAAACAGATCCAAATGTCTCTGGTGCTTTTAAGATAAGGACAATGTGACCAAGGATTTTTGACTAAAATTTGAGTATTTAAATATCATATTAACTGGTAAGGGACAAACTCTGTGTGCCAATGTGCACTGTGCAATGTTTATGGATTTAGATAATTCTGGGGTTTTTTTTAAGCTTATTAGGTCACATGGTGTTGTGCAGGAACAGACCTGTTACCTAAAGACATTCAGTACTGTAACGTTTTGTGTGTGTGTGTGTGTGTGTGTGCTAAACAACTCCTAATACACTTAATATCTCCAACAATGATTTGCTTAGGTGCTGTGGCAGCTTGACATCTTTAGACGGAGTCTACGACAACTTCCCAACCATTACTGCTTAGGGGAAGCCTGTATCTTCTGTGCATTAAAGGTACTTTATTCAAGGCCCAAGAACCTCGATGTAAATGACTGTAACGTCAGCTGGTGCTTGTACTGAGGTCTTGTATTGTTTTCTTTTACAGGGAATATTCTCACAGTTTCAGGACAGCAGAGAGCGAGCGCTACCGTCAGACAACCTGCGTATTGCCCTGGCAGAGACATTTAAGGATGAGCAACGTTTCCAGTTAGGCTTTATGGACGATGCCGCAGAATGCTTTGTAAGTATGTGAGGAGGAGAGAGAGAGGTGTGGAAAAGGATACATCATAGCAGACATTCTGACAAACTTCCCCAATTATTATGCACACACACATACACACAGAATACAGTTCTCAGCACAAGTAATTACATAACCAAACCGTTTTTGGGTTTCCATTTTTATGTAGTCTGACAGCTGTGTGTCACTGGTTCTTTTTAGCCCTGCAACAAGCTTTTGTGTGTACCCATATCTAGGCTATATTTTTATGGTCCCTTTTTGTCTATTTTCGAAATATAATAAGGGCAGTGTAAGATCTGATTTTTCCAAACTATTGTATTGAGGTAATAGAGAGCAGCCTGTGTACACTGTATTACATCACTGTTCCAGGCTCTACAGGCTTTCAGATTCAGTCTCCGTATCCAAGGGATGGAAGTACGTATTGTCCTCTCGTAAGCCTGTATAGGATTTTTCTCAAGCAGCATAATTGCAGTAAACCTGCTTAGCAAGGGGACCTGTAATCATCATTTTAGCAGAGCCATATAGAGTAGGTCGTTAGCTCTGTACACATCCACTTACAGTACTGCCACACAACAAGAAACTCAATGAGGTCGTTCTATCAGGGCTTAGGTGGGATGCAAGCTAACCAGTATACAAGTCAGTCATTTCTGATGCCACTGTTCTTATAGCTGCAGTTAGCAATAGCCTCTTTGTTATAGCATCTAGTGTCAACATACATTTCTCTGTTTACGCATAAACGACCAAGGAGAAAGTACTCCAAACACCACCATTATGAAGGATTTGCCTGAAAGAGTGCTCGAGTAGATAATAATACACTTGGGGAAGCCTTTGTTTACTGTGTGTCTAGTTAATCACTGGCACCAAAAATATTTAGTTTACATAGTCTCACAAGTTTAGTGTGTTTCTATGTTCCAGTAAAACTTCAACTCCTCAAATCCTTAACAAGCTGTACAGATGGCTGATCTTGTTTCATTTCATTCGGTGAAACGTTTAGTTAGGACTTTTGTTTTGTTAACTGGCAGAAAGAAATATCTGAATGATCACATGGTGAAACTTTGACCTACTCTATCTCCGTACTATATATAGTTCTGAAGGTTTTCCTGTAATATGTGAACTAAAATATGTTTCTCGTTTGCATGTATCTCAACTACAGGTCAAATTCTAGCATTTTTTTTCTCTCTAGAGCTTTTTTTTTTATTATTATTTATAGTGACAAAGGAGGAAATTGCATCTGAAGACTGCATTCCTACTGCACTGCAGGGGACTGTCGAACATTTTGCAAGCTGCTACCTGATTATAAACTGAATTGCTCATGTCCTTTTCACAGTGACATGTAGTTATTCAACAACGTGATCAAAAAAAATCCACTGTGCGAAAAATTCACACGTTACTAGCAAAGCTTAGACGTCTTTAGGCAGATTGACTGTTTTATTCCCGTGTTTGATACACTGGCTTCTCACCCAGTAGGATCTTTGCATGGTTGAACAGTAAATAAAATATTTCCACGTAGTTTTCAAGAAAGGCTTCTTAGCCCAATTATATTATAGGCAGAAAACTATTTTGGCCAAAACACCAAACACCACCGACATCCAGTGGATTTTCTCAGCCTGCTACAAATACTTCTAAATAATTAATAACAACAGTGGACCATTGTTTAAATATTCTCATATTTTTCTTTCTTTTTTTTTTTTTACTCTCTGTTTGTTTGTTTTTTTACTGTTTATTCCTAATACATGGCATGTGTTTATTATTGTGTCTAAAGGAGAACATTCTAGAGAGGATCCACCTCCATATTGCTCCTGATGTTGATATAGATGCCTGTACATCCAAAGTCTGCATCACACATCAGAAGTTTGCCATGACTCTATATGAACAGGTATTGCTTAAAAACAAACGTGCATACTGGCAATGAGGGAAATGATCAGTGCTTTAGGATTGTATTCATTTCCTTCTAGCTTTATTTCTATATTTTTGTTTGTCGTCTTGCTCTCGATTACTGTTTACTGATGATATGTTACTGATATATTACATATTTAGATATTTGCAATGGAAAAACTGATATACATGCTGTATTCGACATGCAGTGTTTATAGTGTAGAAAGTGCTTGGTGAAGAAACCAATTTAATCTTACCTAAACAGCTAAGTCCCCTCCTACGGTGTAATGACATGGCTGCAGAAGTAATTAGCATTTAGCAGTTGCCAGGTGGCACCTAGCTGAGTGTGTGTGTGTGTGTGTGTGTGTGTGTGTGTGTTCGGCAGGCTGTCTGTCGAAGCTGTGGAGCCTCGTCTGACCCTCTGCCCTTCACTCAGTTAGTGAACTATGTTTCCACCACAGCTCTTTGGTAAGCTGAAATTCTCTTCTGCGTGTGACACTACACGAGCTGATACCGAAACTCAACATTTGTACTTTGTACTCTTTTTTTTTTTTTTTTTTTTTTAAAAGCATCAAACACAATAAAACAGCTTTTAAAAGTTAACATCTGATGTATCATAAAGACGATTGTCGCATTTCATGACATTTATTAACAGCTTTCAGCTCTACGGTTTAGATTTAGATATTTACCCATTATGTGCTAAAGCTATTTCTCCTGTCCTTTCTTGATCCTTACTCTCTCCGCTTGTGTCTCTCTCCTCACTCTTGTACTGCTCAGCCAACAGTTCTTTGAGAGGAAAGATGAAAAGCCACGTTCTGACATGTTTGGTGAACTGCTCCAGGCAGCTGGCACGATTGGAGACCTACGCGACTGTCCAGTAGGTGACCTCGTGTGTGGATCATGCTTTACATGAATATAAATGTAATGAAAGATCAGTAGAGATTAAAACACAGCGGAGAATGCTTTTACCATCATGAAATCTGCAGGAACGGCAATGCCCTGAGGTGTTTTATTAAACTTATGCTACAGCAATTTGTCAACTGTTTATTTTTTTTAAATAAATCAATAGTTGCATTTAATGTTGTGGAACATTCACGAGACAACATAGTTCCTGTTATCACTTACATTATAGCAGCTATAAACAGTCATTCCCTCACCAGTCTTTCTTTTTTTTTTTTTTGTTTATGTTAAAAACAAACAAACAGGAAAAAAAAATACGCAGGCTTGTCATGTTAACCACATCATCCTCTGACCTGAAGACTTTCCCATGGTGGGATGCTTACTCACTGTTACAAAGCACTGACACTCAACACTCCTTCCATAAATATTAGGTTTTCTGTATGAGGATGTTTAGTAAACTATATCAACCCGTATCAACTGTTATACACATTTTTCTGTCTTTTAAATTTGCTTATTTATTAGGTTTAGATTATATCTACATAATATTATGTTCATGTAAAATTCTCTGTGTATGAGTTGTTAATATAGGACCTATAAAGTAAATTAAAGAGCGCGTTAATATTAGCCCTCTCATTTAAATTACAGTAAGTACTATCATCAGTCAGCAAATTAATCAGCACCCTCTGACAAATCAAATTTGAGAATTCAGCAGCACTGTGGTAGAAATGTGGACAATGTACATCAGTTGGCAGTCGTGCTGGATAAATTATTGAATTAAGACGAACTGTTTTTGTTAATAATTTATCTGAGTAAGTTATTCAGTTGGCATTAGAAGTAATTGTAGCAAGGCATTGTACCTGCATATCGAGTCACATTACTGTATTTATCAGAGACCTAAAGCCCTCCAGTTTAACACTGCTGCATGACCGAGAAAGGCGACTTGACACGTGAGGTGACATCTATAAAATATTAAAATACACTGCATTTTTAAATAGGCATTAGGCAAGCTTGATGGCTGGTTCATACACAGAACTGTCATATATGTTAGGAATAGGAAATGAAATTTATTCCATAATAAAATACTTAATCATGCGCCATCGTTCCTCTTCATTCTGTTGCTCTGTGTTAGCTTTACAGTGTGTCCACTGATATTTTTCAACTGTTTATCTGCCTAGAGAAGAACATTTTTGATATGCTAATCCGTATTCTGTGCAAAAAAAAAAAAGGGTGTTGTTTTGTCTTTAATGTGTGTGTCCTTCACCAGAATAAGTGTGGTCAGGTGAGAAGGATCCGGCGTGTGCTGATGAACTCGCCAGAAATCGTCACCATTGGTTTTGTGTGGGACTCGGAGCAGTCTGACCTGACCGATGACGTCATCAGATCTCTCATACCACACCTTAGCCTCTCAGGGGTAATACTGAAAGAACACTAACAGATTCAGAACACCTGCTTTGGTTTGATCAAGGGGTTACAAATACAGGAGCTTTAAAGACAATCTAAAGTTCATGTTTACTCTGCACAGTGCCTGGCTGTGCCGGCAGATTAGTCCAGTCTGATTATGCTTATAACAGAACAAGTCCAAATGACACCACTGTCAGCAACTGAGCATACAATATAAAATGTACTTCTGTTAATGTAAACTTCTTGATGGTGTGCATACTTCACAGCACTGTAGTTTAACCTATTTACACTCAGGATAGGTTTGATTAAATAGCTATAAAGGGATTTGTTTGACGTCACAGAAATTCAGAAGAAGCACTGACTGTGTAAAGGGTTGTTTATTTTGGTGCTGCCAGGCATATGTGAGAGAAACTCTGACTTTATCCCCTTTATAAGGCTGAAGTTGTCAGACAGCTTCGTGGGTGGAGTTGGCCCACACTGATGACCAGACCTCTGTGATGGAGGGTCATCTGGTGTGTGTTTGTGTCATCTGGTGTGTGGGTGTCATCTGCTGTGTCTCTTCTTTTCTCTATTAGGCTACAGCTCTTTAGCTCAGTGGTGTAATGGTGTAAGGCTTGGCTCCTTACAAGGTTTCACACAGCCCTATGTTCTTAAATATTCTGCCTTTCAAGGCAAGAGTTCCCTGATCAAGGCATTTTCCCCTGGGGGCAGGAAAGCGCACATTCTTCCCAACGCCCTGTCCTCTGGATCTAGACACGCTGCGGTAGTGAGTTAGTCTTTCAGGAAGCCCACGGGTGACTACAAAGACCGCAATTCATACTTCAGCTGTTCATGTGATGCTGGCGGGTGTGCAGGAAAATAGCTCCCCTCCTGCGCTATGAACCATTGTTTAGGACGATTCAATAAAAAAATCAGCACATGGGGAACTGGGGCTGGAGGGCAAAGTGACCCTGGCCTTGTGCAAGCAGATTTTACCCTTTTCATTACAGGGCTTAAGAGTTTCATAATGGAGGCAGGACCTTAATCTTGTTGTTATTAAAGACTATGTTTTTTTTTTTCCTGCAGAAATGCAGTTGTATGGACTAGGGCTTGCACAAAAATTGTATTAAAATTTCGAACTCCGTTTGTTTCTCAGTGCAGTGCACTTCAAGTCAAGTGCTGATTCGGGAGAATTTGCACACGTGCAACCAAAACAGAGCACCATAATTCCTTCTTATTCGCTCTGACCAATGACTATAGATTTTATTACCAGTATGACCAACTTCGTGAGCCTAAAGGGGAAAAAAAAAAAGGGAGAAACAATGTCAGAAAGCTCATCTGTGAGTGAAATTTAAGATGACTCAAACACCCACTTGTAGTAAGAAGGAATAGATTTGTCTTAAACAAATGTTTATCATGTATTGAATATTAAATTCTCAGTTATAAAACACACAAGGACTAAAAGTATGAAATGAATGAATGGGGTAAATGGGTCGTAGCTTCATGTTTCGTCTCACTCAGAGCTTGACAGTGATGCATTACACACAGAGCACACACATCAAGACCTGATTTTACCCACAAGTGGCTTATATGTTGCTATCAGAAGAGGAACAGACACATTGCCCCAACTAATTATTTAACCAGCTGTTAATATTGACAGTTCTCTTTTAACTTTGCGAGGACACATTGCACTCTTGGCACCCTAATATGATTCATCTTTAATATCAGTTTTTTTTTTTTTTTTTGCCTGTGGATTTTGGCTATTGCAGCACAAATGTGCCATTAAATCAGTAATTAAAAATGCAGATGTGCCATCATTCACAAATCTCTGCTAGGCAAATGTAGCTACTCTGCTGCAATAATGTAAGAATATATTATAGATACATATCAGCTATAGTGCTGTAAAAGTACACAGAATTCTGTTTCTCAGCATTTGAAGACAAGCTGTTAAAACTTTTAAAGAAGTCATATTCAGGTGTAATTTCTCTGTTTCTCCCCCTCTCTCTCTTTTTCTCTCTCCAGCTTTTTTACCATGTCACAGATGAACAAGCCAAAAAGAGTGACCTGCAGCTGGTTGGGATGATCTGCTACACAAGCAGACACTACTGCGCCTTCGCTTTCCACACCAAGTCCTCCAAATGGTTCTTCTTTGATGATGCCACAGTCAAAGAGGTGTGTGTGCACTTCAGTTACGTAATATAGACTGAAAAATATTGTCCTCCTTAAAAGCATCATTAAAATCAAATTGCTCATCAAATTGCATTGTACCTTAAAAAAAAAAAAAATTAGGCTTAGTGGTTAGCACGGTTGCCACGCACCTCCAGGGTTGGGGGTTTGACTCCTGCCTCTGCCCTCATGCTTCAGGGGTTTCCTCCAGGCACTCCGGTTTCCTCTCCCAGTCCAAAGACAGGCGTTGTAGGCTGAGTGGCATCTCTGAATTGTCCGTAGTGTGTGAATGGGTGCTTGAGTGTGTGTGATTGTGCCCTGCAATGGATTGGAACCCTGTCCAGGGTGTCCCCTGCCTTGTGCCCCCCATTCCTCTGGGATAGGCTCAGGCTCCCTGAGACTCTATCTAGGATAAGCAGTACAGAAAATGGATGGATGGATGGATGGATAATGTATACCTGCTGGTGCTGCACAATATACTGAAATTTCAAAAGAGGCATATTTTTTTTTATATTTGATAAACTGAATTGATAAGCTTAGCATAAGCCAAAAACAAATTAGTGCAGTCTTGACCAATCAGTGCATTATCAGTATTATATGCTACAAGGCTTACTGCAGAAACGATGTGTAACCGCAGTATTCTACTGCACACATATTCCATAAAACAATCCACCCGTTCACCTCTGTTGAAGCAGCTCACTCCTTCCACAGCACACCTGGGGTTTTATTTTCATTTAGTTTCTGTAACTATACACTGGGAGTTCATGTTCTCTCGCACACCGATTACATGCAGAACCGGTTCTTTCTCTCGCTTCCAAGCAGAAACTTAATTCCTAAACTATTACCCATTTTCCATAAACATTAACTAATAATGCATTTGTAGGAGTGGCACGGGTCGGCTGGCTCCGTAGCTCTTTAGCAATCTATCAGCAGTGCAGCGCTTGTGCTGTGTGTGCACTTCACCGCTTGCCTGGCTGGAAGTGCATGTCTCCCCAGAAAAGATGAATTACCCCCATCTCTCTCTCTCTCACACACACACACACACACACACACACACACACACACACACACACACCATCAAATATTGCCGCCTGTTCAAATAACTTGGGACAGGTATGTTTCTTCTTAAAGCAGTAGAGAATAGGAGATGTTGTACACGGTTTCATTGCATCGGAGTGCTTTTTAGCCTCTGTGTGTATTCTAGCTTCTCTATATACGTTTTTTTTTTTTTTTTTTTATAACTACTACAACGTGAGTGTCTCTAGTGTACACGCTCATGTCTTTTGATTGTTCCGTAATCCCAGTATTGGGTTCAGAGAGTACATGTGCTATGCTTTAGGATACCATCACGCTTCTTCTCCAGTCTGCTCATACGGCTTCTCGGTCTCATTGGAGACACTTGATATCTTCTCATTCTGTTAATTAATAGCAAGGTTCCATCTAATACATAGACACACCCAATAATCCATTAAAAATTTTCATCCCAACCACTTTTATTCCTAATATTAAATTTGGGTAATTGTCTGGGCCCCGTTTTCCAGATGATAAAGGTTGAATCAAAAGCTGACAAGCGTGTCAGTTCTAATATTTTATAAGCAGGATAGCAGATTTAAGGTGGCATGGTCATGCAGGGGGTGGTGTTACTACCTCACACCTTTTAGGGTTTACTCTGGGTTCTCCGGTTTTCTCCAACCTCCCATAAATGCAGGGTCAACTCTAAATTGACCCTAGGTGTGAATGAGTGTGTATGTGCGTGCATGATAGACTGGAGTCCCATCCAGAGTGTGTTCTTGCCTCACACCCAGGGTTCCCAGGACAGGCCCTGAATCTAGCCTGACCCTGAGCAGGGTACAGTGTTTACTAAAGATGAATGAATGAATGAATGAATGAGAATAGCCGATTTAGTGCATAATCTTGCTTACATTTGAAATGTGTCTGTGATATGTGTCTGTGTCTGGGTATGTTTGTAAAGGTGGGCTCTAAATGGAAGGATGTTGTTACTAAATGCATCCGAGGACACTTCCAGCCACTGCTCTTGTTCTACTCCGACCCTGAGGGGAGCGCCGTGAGAGGAGTCGAGGTCCCTCGCCCTGAGAGCTCTGCTAGCCATCACAAGCCCTCAGCTAACGGTGAAATCCCAGGTAGAGTATCGCATACCGTATAGTAGTCTGCAGTTGAAGCACTGAGAAAATAGTTTATTACAGTGAGTATCTTTATAGAATATTAGAACATTAAAGAACATTCAAAACATTTTATATTTGACAGTTACTTTTTTTGAATCCTAAATGTGTAGAAATGTTTGGAATTGTCTAAAATGAGACAGCTGGTTATGTCAAGGCTCTGATATCCTGGTTTGACCCCAAGCAACCCAGCAGCTCGCTGTCCTTTTGGTAAAGCGTGCCCTGTTTGTACTCAGCTGGTGCGGGATGTAAATAGTTGCTCTTAATTAGTGCTGATTCAGCCACGTCGGCTGGCGCTGATGTTCATGCTCTGTAGGTTTCTGTGGTGAACTGCTGAGCTTCAGAATTAATAAAACATTACAGATTAATAGAATCCTGTGTAGGTGGTTAATTAGAGCTTGATTGTGTGTGGGGGGATTAAGAAGGACAAACAGTGATGCAGTTATTCTGAGCTCATGTATTGATCATACAAATTGACTACTGTATTCCACTTTCGGTGCCAGTGCAGTCAGTTTACATTTGCCACTTTGATAATTCTCTGATGCCATGTGCGGTCTATTTAGAAGGATTTCACGTTTATATAGCAATTCTCAACTCTTGAAATATATAAGCTCAGCCAAAAAAATAGTATAATTTGCAGTGTGCCATGTGATAAAGACGACATTGGTGTCTGACACATAGTACCTAATGAAGGTTATAGCTGTATTTAAAAACCTGTGTCTGCTTTCAAAACCAGACACATACACAGTGCTGACCTGGACCGAGGGCAGACCTAAAAGCTGATGTACCGTGCACTGAGAGTGCTACTGCAGTCATTTGGAAGTAATGTGTGTTAGTGTTCTTAGTACTTTTCGCCGAGAGATGAACTATTTGTTGACCTTGCATACCCTGAGCGACAACTTGCTCAGTCATATACGGCTGCACAGCAGCGCATTTGCAATTTAAGTTGCTCAGTCTGCCTTTAAAAGAAAACAGCGTCACTAATGAGCATGTTTGAAAATCATATAATGTATTAATTAGAATCCAGTTGTTTGTATTCCAACATCATCTTTCTTTTGTTCTCTCTGTTTGAATACACACATATGCACACACACACACACACACACACACACACACAGGCACCCCGCAGCCAGGCAGTAAGAAGCTGGAACTGACCCGAGAAAACCTGAGTGCTCTGTTGTCAGGTCACGGTACTTTAAAGCAGAAGAGCCAGCCTCTGTCAGCATTCAAGCGTGGCCCCAACCAGACCAGTGGCGGGAGAGGACCAGGTATAAAACTAGCAGCAAACAATAAAAAGCTAAAAGAAAGCTAAAACCGATTAGTTGGAGTGACACTATAAAAAAACAATACACTCTCAAAAAAAAAAAAAAGAGTAATTTTGTAAGAGAGGTGAGCAGAATGTTGCCCGTTATATTGCTTCCGATCAAAACAAAGCATCACCCATTGCTGTTTTGGTCTGTTGTGCTATGCGTGGGGCTTGTCCTGAAATGTGGAATCCTTCTAGCAGGCATTTCTTTAGTTATATCTATTGTGCAACGAGGTTTAAAGGACAGCAATGTTCTTTCTGTCTGTAATAACTCAGACAAAGTGACCTGTTTCCACTCAGCCTATCCTGAAGTTTTTAGTAGAGAGGAATGGCTTAAGGAAATGTGGGCATCCAAAGAGCTATTAAAAAAAAAAAAAAAGCAATAAAGAATAGCGAAGGATAGCATCTTCTTTTATTATTGGACATTCCTCTCTTATTACCACCTGTAATCAGATTATGCCTTCTCTATTATTGTCAATATTATTCCAATAACGAAAGCTTTCAACTAACCTTTGTTATGTTTTTTTTTTTTTTTCTTCTGATCTTGAGCTATAGAGGGTATCTGTTCTGGCTCAGAAACAGAAAACCAATAAAGCAAGGCTGAGTTATAAAGGGGTCTCAGCAGTTACAGAGAAAAGTAACTACTGTATTAGATGCAAAGTTTTCTTAGAGTATGATAAAATACCACGTTAGGCCATCACATGTCTTGCCTTATTCTGACTAGAAGACTGCAGTTAGTACTTATACATGCTATTTTTCCTATTTTTATCATCTTTTTTTTTTATATATATAATCTTGTGACTAGACAACCCACAAGTTCCCTGTGCTTGAAACTGTCTATTTTAAGTGTGATGAAACTCAGTCTGGAAGGGTGGAGGCTGGACATGTTTCCGCAACAAGGTGCATGACGTTTGCCGACACATATTTCGGAATCTTGTATGGCCTCAGTATATTTGGAGGAAAATGCTGCTTGACTGGCTGTGCAAGTGTTTAGCTGCCCAGCTGAATCTGAAAGTTTCATCAGGCAGTGCACACTCCCATCCTGTCAGCACATACCACAGCTCATGTTTCCCTAGTGCCCTAAAACACCCTAAAATATTCAATATTTTAAAACCTCCCTTGTTTCCTCTCCCATACTGCTGATCTGGTACTGAGAGGTGTTAAAAGCAACGGGAAATCTTTCCTGTACAATGTTCTCATTCCTGCACTACTTCGCTTGTTTTTCTCATACACAGCAAAAAGCAGCAACGCGCACACACACACTCATCAAACACGCATCGATCCTTTTTAAGTCTCGCCAGGCTTTCCCAGAACCCTCAAGGGTGTAGTGAAAGAGTGTGGTAGCAGATATTTCTTCCTCTTGTCCAAGTAATGTTCAGTGTAGACATGCCATAAACGCAGTGTAGGATATCCAATGAGGGCACGAAGGTGCTGCTTATGGAGCTGATGGTGCAGCAATAAAACAAGCTGACCAGTAAATATATAAATATATATTAACATGTTATGAATACAAGCAGATGCTCATGTGGACGAGCTACTCTCACACACGGATTGTGATATGCAAGTTATATTACTGTGAGGATGTGTCAGTTTGACAAGTTTCCTTTGTCTCACTTGTCTTATAAACTATAAATCTAGTCAAATCAGACCGTTTATGAGTCCCGTGGCAGTCCCATGAAGCTGAGCTGAGTTTCTTTAAACAAAATTTATTTATTTAATTTTTTTTTACAGTAAAACTAAGCAGTGATCCAAAGGGCTTCTTGCGAGAGCTCTCCAGAGAAGTAGCCAGAGAAGCCCGCAACATTAACATCATGAAGAGAGACACCGATAAATCGAACCAGAGGCCAGAAACACCAAGACACAGAGGTGAGATGGAATATGCACACACACACACACACACACACACACACACACTTTTTTTTATGAGCAACAATAACTCTCTACACAAAAAAGACAGGAAAAGTAGTACGAAGAAGAAAGGGAAAAGTGTCAGGACAAAAGGATTGATGTTGGGGAAAAAAAATGGGTATTAAAGTTAGCCGTTTTATACCCATAGAAATAGGTTTTACTCAGCAAGAAAAAAGGGAATAAAAGAATAAACATTGCTCCTGGGTGATGGCATTCCAAAGTTTGGGGACCTTGGCACTAAAAGATCTGCTCACACTGATGTCATTTGGGTCTTAGGCAATAGAAGTAGACCAGTATTCCAGCTGTGTGTTGTATAAAAGATGCCTTTATAATGGTGTTAGGAATGGAGTCATGCATTTTTGGAAAGTGGGTTAGAGAATTTTTCCCAGCAGGCTTAACTGCTTCCTTGTAACATGTTCATTTAATACGTATGATATTTAACAACTAAAAGCTACAAATTAGCTGAGCAAGGCTGTACACATGAGCCAGTGCTTGGCAGTTTCCAGATATTGATGCACATACTAAATAATTGTACAATGTATTGAGTTTTTTTTTTTTTTTTTTTTTTTTTTAATATTATGTTGCTAGTTGCTGAAGGAATCGCTGAATATGGGCTATTGCTCGGATTTTATCACAACTGTAATATGCAATGATGTTATAAAGCATTAGGTAGCAATTCTAACGAGCACTATGTCACATTTATTACGGCTGACACATTTATACAAGTGACAAATTTGATCAGTAGCCCAAAGCCCGAGTCACTGAGCCACCACTAACCCACTACCACTAAACAAGTATATCTGTATCTAGAAAAAGTAGATCAGTATTGCTGAACCCGAGCAGAGAAGGAGGAGTTTGTATTTCACTCTTGGTGAAATGGGTAACCAGCGTCAGGTGTAATGTGCTGAAAGTTTGGTATGAATAAGGAATCTATCCCCATTCCCAATACACCATAGACACCCAGCCTGTAAACTGGGAAACATCGCTTGTTACGATGCATATACTCTCCATAAATTAAAGTCTGATAAATACCAGGACTTTATACTAATCTGACCACACATGCTGCCATGAGTCAATGATAATTATGCGAGCAGCTTTTGTTGTGTTTATGTTTTGAGAGTCAACATTTTCAAGTCTTGACTTAAAATTTTTTATTTAATATTCTTTAGTATTAACTCTAATCATATACAAGTTTGTGGACACACACACGCACGCATACACCTAAAAGTGGTTATAGCATGATTTAAAGACTTTATCCAGTGTTGTCAGCAAAATGTAACTAAATGGCTAATGTAGCCAGAGTAAAAGCCCTGGAGTTTTGATTGAGACAGTGTCCCAGGTGATATTAACTCTCGTATCATATCACATAACTGTCATTGCAGTACATTTACTCCTGTGCTTCTCTACTGTCTGCTTCACTGAGATGTTTTTATGAGCTTGGATGGGAACCAATCATTAACAGATTTTACACTGTTTTTACACAAAGGTTTTGTGTGCGTGTGCGTGTGCGTGCGCGTGTGCGCATGCGTGCATGTTAAATTATACACGCTGTATGCATTATTGGAACTATATGGAATGTGCATGCATGCCTGATTATTCTGACAATAACACTGACCCCTATAATGGCTTCCGTTCTTTCTGTTTCTCAGACAAGTCTACAGGCATGAAGGGTTTGAATGGGCATAAAACTTGCACTTACTTTATTTATACTAGCAAGGCTTATTCAGCTTCTAAATGGTGTCTTTTTATGCACTAACATTTATTTTATGTCCACACCCATATAGATACGTACATAATCACATATTACTTCTTACCACTCTGTCTTCTTAGCCACACCTGTCACCAGCCTTGTACATTCAAGCTAAGATGAAAAGCAGTG
The DNA here is from genome assembly GCA_037576675.1 of Pangasius sanitwongsei. Classification (NCBI taxonomy): domain Eukaryota; kingdom Metazoa; phylum Chordata; class Actinopteri; order Siluriformes; family Pangasiidae; genus Pangasius; species Pangasius sanitwongsei. Next base: position 14,922,198 of record CM075006.1, on the reverse strand, counting down.
GACCTGGCACCAAAGCATTGTGTATTATCCTTATACCAGAGATCTAGAGATCTCTTGCACCTTCAGTGGAATAGAAAAAGGTCCTTTCTTCACGTGATGTACTCACACTGGGCAGTATTGAGGAAACAGTCAGTTTTGTGATTTAAAAATTGAATAAAATGCTCAAATGGTCATTCGGATTCAATTACTGAAAATGGTTAACAGCACAGTAAATTGGTATCTCTGTATTTTTTTTTTTTTTTTCCTCTTCCCAGACACAGCATCAGAGAGGTCCTACTCACGCTCGCTGTCTCCTCCTGAGAATGGATTTAAAAACGCAGAGTCTCGGCTGTATAGAAGTCAGGGCAGGGGCCCGACGCGGGCGGAGCGCTCGCCCCGCACGAACAGGCGTGTGGCTTATGCACCACGTTCACATTCTCAACCTCGCATCCCAGTCCACCCTCCATCCAGCAATCCGATCTCGAGAATAGATTTCTCCAGTGGTTATGATACAGACAGTAGCTATGACTCGAGAGAGCGGCCTAACGGAGCACTGCGCTCTCGTGCTAACAGAGGTTGGAAGCCTATGCGTGAGGTCCTCAATGTAGACAGCATACTGAGCAGTGACAGTGAGCACCCTCTCCCCAGCCTGGGTCAGCAGACCTCTGGCCAGAAGAGGCTGCCCTACGAGCGCGAGTCCAGTTGGTCTCCGCGTGAAGAAGGTAAACCTAAAAGCTTGATGACTATTTATGAGGATGAGCAGCGTCATGAACTGGGCAGCAGGAGCTCACTGGAATCAGAAAGCCGTGAAAGGGAAAAGACTAAAGGCACTGTTAACCACCTGACACTAAAAAAGGAAAACTGGAAGAACCAGCGAATGGAATCTGGATATGAGAGCAGCGACAGGCTCAGCAATGGCTCGGCTAGCTTGGACTCTCCCGTGGTGGAGAACATGAGCGCAAAAGAGCTACGCCGCGTCCCTGACGTACACCTGCTGAGGTAAGGGTGGCTTTCTCTCTGCATTTCTTTCGGCATTGGTGGAATTGAATCCATGGTTGCTGTTTCTTACCTGACTGAACGAAAAACATGGTTTACAGGCAAGTCAGAAACTGGATGAAATAGGGTCATTATGAAATATGAAAATTGGAAGTTTCTGACATTTTTACAATAACATTTTGACACTGTATTGAAGTGCTGGTGCTTCTGAGCAGCTGACAGCTGTAGCTCCGCTTGTGTGTTGTATAATGGTGTTAGGAATGGTGCCATTCATTTCTGGTAAGTGTGTTAGAGCATTTTCAGTCAAGCTTCACTGCTTCCTTGTAACATGCTAATTTAATGCATCTGATATTTCACAGCTAAAAACATTTTGGCATGTCTTCATCATGACCAGATCTCTATTAAGTAGTTTATCTCATTACTAAGCTACAGATTAACTGAGCAAGGCTGTACACCTGTACCTGTAGACCTGTACGCAGCTCTTATTGAGCCCCCTATTGCAGGGGGCTGAATGAAATGCTGATTAAACCGGCTATTCCGTAGATTTTATAATAAAAAATTTGATCAGTAGCCCAAAGCCTTAATCTCTGATCCAACCTATTACCACTAAACATGTACGGTGTATCTGTATATGTTCTGCTAAACATTCCTGAGCTGGGGTAGCACCATCATTTTAATAGAGTAATCTGCATGGCAAAAGAGGACACTTTTTATCTATCTATTTATTTATTTATTTAAATTCCTATTGCTGAACCCCAGCAGCTAATACTCCACCATCCAGACATCAGGCTACTGAGTGTGTTAAAGTGCTGTAGCTTTGTGCAAGCTTTCACTTGCTGCAGGAGAGTTCGATGAGCAGAATTGCTGTTGCAGTAATTTACAGACTCACTCATTGAAATTGCATGTCGGTAGTGCTTGGCAGGATTCCACAGATAAAATAATAATAAAACCTTAAGGCCCACTCAATTAAGGCCTCGATTTTAAAATGCTTGAAAATAAATGCGTGAAATAAGTGGCACAGAAATGTAAACCCCATATCATGGTTCAGATTTTTAGTAGTCGTAACAGAAATCAGCATTTTCAGAGGCATGGTTCATCTGTGCATTTAGATGTATGTTTGATATTCTTGCTTTGAGCATACAGTAAACAATGATCTTTTTTTTTTCATTATTTTATTTCAACTGTATTTTCATGGTTTCATACTTGTGGTGGTAATATACTGGAAATGTAACAATATGTAAGCTTAAAAAGAATAAATATGCCATTGGTTACTTAGTATTTTATAACATACTATTAGTCTGACTAGAGAATGATGGTATTGTCATGTGGGAATGTTACAGAAGTGGAACACCAGTGCCAGTAGCATTAAACGCTGTGTTTTAGTTCCAGCCTGTTTTGGTTTGTAATTTGATAAACCTTTCACAGCCAACTTGTAATTTAAGGTGTTGTCAAATGCCTACACGGTGCTAGGAAGAAAAAAAAAAAGTTTCTCTGGTGAGAAAGGAGGTAAAGAGGTGGTGATCACATTCCACCATGGTGAAGCAATGGTTTTGTGTGAGGTTAAGCTCTTGAAAGCTCTTGAAAAGCCAGGGTGTGGGAAAAACCTGTAACCTGCAATATACACTGACAAATCCACATGAGGAGTTTAGCTATTGTGTTTTGTCACTCACTTGATTCATTGTGTACTTCTTAGGGACCCAGATTACCAACGGCGGTATGAGGACTCAAAGGCAGACGGCTCACAGACTCCATTTTCTTTCGGTAAGTGCCCTGATGCTGAGCAGAGCAAAATAAGACGGATGTCATCTCAGACAACAATGTAGAAATTTGCCTTCGTGGTTATTGTTATTGTTATTGTTATTTTATATTGTGAAAGAGATTATACGGCAAGAGTGAGGGCGGGTGTTGGGGAGGGCAGGATGCAGCAGGAGTCGGAGTGTGTGCCCTGTCTGTTCATCCTGGCACACGGCTCACAATAAAGATGTCATTCAGCCACCTACGGATTAGGCAGGAATACAACATACTCGCCAGTTTCAGCAGAAAGTAAACAACAAAGACAAAGAAATGTTTGCTATTCCCCAGGATCGCAGTCCAGGACAGTGGCTCTTTGCTTCTCTGCAGGAGTGATACAGGATTAACAGACTGGTGCTGCCCAGCTGTGCCCACACTGCCAGATGTGACAAGAGCAGGGTTGTCAGGGAGGTGACATTTAAACCCACGTGAATGATTATTTTTTTTATATATATAAAGTGTTTTTGTTTTTGTATCTGCTCTTGTTCTTTGATCTTTCCCATGGTGTGTTAAAGGGGCAAATGGGGTGGCATCAGTCAGCCAAGCGTTTGTCCCAGTAGTGAGCTTTCGCTGTTTTTGTCCTGTTGAAGGTGGTTTATATAACAGTTATGAGTTGATGAATTGAGGCGGAAGGAGCAGCATTTAGAGCTGACCTCATGCTGGCCTGTGAGTGCCTCAGTACCCATGGACATGTTTGCTGTTTGCTGACCTTAAAAGACTTGTTCTGTCTATCTTCTGTGAGATGTTCACTTATTTAATAAATCTTAAAGTTGAGCATATGAATAACACTCAAGATTACTACCAAACTGCAAAAATGTCATTCTGAAGTCACGTAGGTGCAGCAGGTCTTGCATGTTATTTCATGTTTGATGGTGACTTGTATGTGAGGTTCGTGTTCCTCCCTTCTATTTCATTCTGTTCCATTTTGCAGATTGTATTGACAGGCCACTTTGGCACCCGTTCAGACCCTTTGTGTCTGCCGTGTGAGTTTCACTGTGTTCACTCTGCTGAGCATTAGGATCTTGTGTTTAAAGCTGCGGAAGAAAATAAAACATTTATTATGTTTGGGATCAGACCTATTGAGAGGGATTTTTTTTTTGTAGCGGATCTGATTTATATTTTTAAATCCAATTTTAGACAGGGTGTCTGTGTTACAAATGATAAATGAACAAATGCGATTAGTTTGTTTAGACTGGAGCTGAATTGCAGTAGTGATGCATCAACATGAAGATTTTGCCAAAGGTGACAGATCCCTTCAGTTTGGTTTAGACTTTTAACTAGTTAAAAGATTTAGTATCAAAATGCATTCAAATGCTAATTAGACTATAATTTTATAATGCCACAAACAAAAACATTACGCTATACAGTACTATACCATAGAAGGTGAAAATTGTCTCCTTCTTAAGCAAAAAAAAAAAAAAATCAGGATGCAGGATCATTTGACTCAAAAGGTTTAATTATCAGTTTTTATTTATTTACCAACAGTATTTTTTTTACTCACTGATATTTGTACTGTGCAGAAATACACCGTTAACATGGTTTCCTCTTCCCTGTATAAACATATATTTAAGTAGAGCTAGAGTGGGTGAGTAAAAGCCCATTTTAACATTATATTGTGTATTTCTTTTGTCCTAAAATGCATAAAAACTAACTTCAGTGCAGACTACAGGCACAAAAACATGCGACATGCCATATAATTGAGTTTCTCCCCTGCCCTGCCTTCATGTTTAGTTTTTTGTCAGTATTCTTGTCAAAAATGTCTGATAGCGTGACGAACACATGAAATCTGATTACACTGGTCTTACTGAACCACATTTCCAGAAATCACAATCTGATGAGATTTGAAACAACATAAAATAAACTTGAGTCTATTTTTTTTCTTATTATTTGGTTTTGGTCATAGTCTTTGTTAGTCTGTGTTAGTGCACTAACTTTTGTCTTTTTGAGAGGGTGCTTAGTAGAAAGCTGCTTGTTCTTGTGATTTTTTTTTTTTTTTCTTTTTTTCCCTCAAATGCCAACTGCCCTGTATTTTGCTTGCATTTGTTTAAGTCGAGTGCCGTGCTCACTACTTCCCCGGCTGAGAGCTGCATTTTGTGTCCCACCAGCTGTAGCTAAAGGTCAAGTCAGCAGGAACTACTGAAAGTACAACCTGTTAAATGGACATAGCCTTTATTGGGTCAGATTTAGTAGAGCATCTTAACATTAAATGAGAACTGTTTCTAATAATACTATGTGCAAAAAAAAAAAAAATTATATGTAGAACTTGATACATATATCTGACAGCAATCTGATCTAGCTGAGAGCTGGTCATTGTAGCTTTGTACTGATGGCTGTTTTTGGAACAGAATTTCTTCTGACGAAACTGCTAGTGACATGTGATTCATTTTAGCATTTGGCCTCCAAATATATCTTGACGGTTGGAGGTCAGTTATGTTTTCTACACTTTTGAAGATCAGTAGCTTGTGCTACATTTGTCATTTAAATCTTCACTATTGTAAATAAATGCTTAGAGCAGATATGTTTGTATTAAATGTCCTTTGCATATGCTTGTACCTTATCTGTTGTTTTTTTTTTTTTTTTATTTGTTCACGGTTCTGAATTTAAATATGGCTGAGCTAACATACAAAACAGGTGTGGAACAGTGAGCTGGCCGCGGCACTGCCAGTGATCTCACTCTCCCAGTTCAGACCAGATCAACTGAGTGTTGATTTATGGGTGCAGTTGTACCACCCATAGCCCTTCCCTTCCAGCTGGTCTATCTTAAGCTCCCACACTGCCAGGAGCGCTGCCGCAGGCCCGTCTCTCCACATGATACATTTATGTCCTTAATTAATGCTTCTCCAAGTGTGAGGCTATCATTAGAATATCAGTGCTGTGTGCAGTGAAGGTGTGTACACATGAATGAAGGAACACACACAGGCAGTGTAGATGAGATCATGTCTCAAACTGTGGCTATTGTTTTTACTGCTTAGAAAAACTATTGTTGTTGGGTTTTTTTTTGTTTTTGTTTTTTTTTTAATAATTTTTTTATACCACCTCATTGTTGAAATCTCTTGTCTGATTGGTCCGAAGGTGTTGATTAATTTTCGGTAACAGCAGTTCTGATAGTGGTTCCAGCTGTAAATCAAATGATCAGTTTATTTTAATCTGCTTATGCTACAAACATTATTGTTTTAATAGTCAGAACTAATTCACAGGGACTTGTATGGCAAGCGCCCCACAGAATCTTTGTCTAATGATAAACAGGTTTAAAAAAAAAAAAAAAACATGTTTAACAAAGTAGACACTATACTCGTTGATATGAAGTTTCAGGTTTCAGTGCTTTATAAAGGTCAGGGTCAGTATATTTTCTATCACGGGAATGTCTTCAGGACAGAAAACTTCCCGCTTTGTGGTTTCTAGGTAACATGCGTGTTTTAGTCTTATTAATTTCAAGAAAGAGAAAAAAAGAGGAGGTGAAGGAGCTGGACAGATGAAGGAGCATATGTAACAGTAGAGACAACAGGATCTAACTTGTCTCGTGGAGGCTCCACAATAGTGTAGTATAACTACACTATATGGCCAAAGGTTGACCACACCTGACCATCACGCCCACATGTGGGTCTTCTCCAAAGTGTTGCCACAAAGTTGGAAGCACACAATTGTATAAGATGTATAGGGTTGTGTAGGCTCACAATTGTATATGATGTTTGTATGCTGTAGCATTACAGTTTTCCTTCCCTGGAACTAAGAAGCCCAGACCTGTTCCAGCATGGGAATACGCCTGTGCAAAAAGCGAGCCCTGTGAAGACATGGTTTGCCAAGGTTTGTGAGGAAGAACTCGAGTGGAACCCTGCAACCCTGACCTCAACCCCACTGAGCACCTTGAGGATGAACTGAAACGTTAACTGCACCCCAGGCCTCCTCGTCCGACACCAGTACCTGACCTCACTGATGCTCTTGTGGCTGAATGAGCACAAATCCCCACAGCTGGGCTCCAAAATTCTAGTGGAAAGCCTTCCCAGAAGAGTGAAGTTTATTATAACAGAAAGATCTGGACATATTATTTCTAATTGGAACTTTTGGCCTTCCCAGAAAATTGAAAGCTCAGCCCTCAAACTCTGTAGAAATATTCATTAATGCAGTGATGACTGTTCTGTGATTAATAACACCATGATCATATTTCACTACTTCTGTCTGGGTATGACTGCAGTGCAACAGCTTTATTTGACTAATAAGTAAAACGTACTGCCTGTGAGCCTTCAAGCAGCAAAAACTCCACTAATGATTTGTATAAATCTTCACCCGAGCAAGTGCAATGTCTTCTGTTGTGCTTTCTGTTGATGGCAGCAGATACAGTATGATGCTATCGCTTTAAGCTGAAGCCATCAAATAGAGATCCTTTACAAGGGGCTTAGCAGCTTAAACATGATCGGCTTGGAAGAAGAGGGTAGAAGAAACACACGAAACGAGGTCTAAAGTCCTGTCATAACTGGGTGCTGGCTGCAATGGATTTGGCTGCTAATGCTCTGAGAAAATAACAGAAGGAGGGAGAAAGCAGTGTGCTGACGCATCACATCACGTCGTGCAGGCTAGTGCAGTTTCAGGTCTCTGGGTTTGCAGGCTGCATCTCTGGGGAGAACTCGCCCCATCCTGCACAAATGCTGATGTATCCTGGCCGTGCAGGGCTTTGTTTTTTCCCTCCATCTTTTTGTTTTTGTGTACTTTTATTTTTCTATCAGGCATATCTGCAGAATGCTCATTTTTGTACCTTGTTTTGTGCAATATAAAGCACAAAAATCTTCAATGCACTGAGTGGAAATAATATTGCAGTGACTATAATTTCCACATATTCCACATTTATTTAAAACGATTTAAGGTTTTTAATTTAAAATGATTTGTAGTTTTATCTGGCTGGACTTTATTGGGCATTTGGATACAGTTTTAAACATTTAGTAAGTTTACTACATTAAACAAATTAAGCAGTTTATGTATGTTATGATTGTGCTTTATATTGTGTCTCAGACCACTTCAGCTCTAGTGTAGTGTATCTGCAGTGTGCTCTCCTCTCAGCAGCTCTTTGGCTGGATCCTGAGCAGCCCCTGGTGGTTTTATTTGCTTTCACATTTTCCTTTTCCACTCTTACATGATGCATCTCTTAGAAGGAGACATGCTGGTACTTTGAGGCAATTTAGATTTGATAAAATCTTATACACTGGTGACCTGATGGCAATTTATTTCCTGAGTAATTTGTTGTTTACTTGTTGTTTACTATGTTTACTTCAAGGAGTTTTGCAGTGAAGTGGAAACACGTTTTTTTTTTTTGTTTATTTACTTATTTTATTTTCTGGCGGCTAGCAGGCTGGCTTAAACTGGGAAGCCAGTGCTTTTACGCTACCAGATATGCATTGTCGAAGTTTTCTTTGTCGTTGTGCAAAACCACATGTAGCTGAATTAATTGGGAGCTATTCAAACCAATTCTGTAAAGACATACTGCATTCTTTTGTGCAGATGTAATGCAAATTTATGAGGAGGAGCTCAGAAACAATTTGGCATGCTGTAGAAAAGTATGTCTTTAAACAATTTTAACAAAGTAATGAGTCTAATTTATATTCTCGTTTTCTGTTTTATAGGTGAATTGCGAGGGAAAACTCATGAACATATTCCCAGGTAAAGCATTGGTGAAGGTTTAAAAATGGTTTGTGTCTGAAACACATTGGGCACTTTTCAACATTTCAGGTTGTTTTGTTTTGTTTTTGGCAAGATGTGTTATTTCATTTATTGTCTGTATGCCTTTTTTGTCAACTTCTTAAATCAAACACGAAATCAGAGTTAAATTAAATGACATGACTAAATGACATTTTCTTCTCGTAACAGACGAAACCGAAGAGGTCACTTGGACAGCACAGATGGAGTGAACAGTAGTACTGGGACTGCATTATTAAGCAAAGCAAGCAGCTCTGAGTGGAACAGCGCTGATGATTTGGCCAGTCCTGTATCAGAGCAGGAGGATTCTTTATCTCAAACTGATGTGCCTCCGCTTGCTTATCACCAGCCACCCCAGAGTCTCTCTCACACCTCAGTTCCACCATTACCCCCCAAACCCCAAATCCTGAGATCTGAGTACAGGAGCGGTCTGATCCAAGACTCTGCCCACATGAGACCCAAATCCCCGGCCTATAAACGAGCGGCTTTTTCAAAGATGAGCTCAGAGATAATGCTCGAGAACTCGGAGCCAAACATGCCCTCCTCATCAGACAGCAGCTCTAAATCCGGCTCGTCCGACCAGGAGAGGTACGATCTGTCTGCCAGTGAGAGCGAGGACAAGTGTCCCAGCATCCCTGATGGTTGCATCGAATCAGCTGTCACAGGAGAGTATGCAATCCCCACCACCTACTTTTCTGTTGATAGCTGCATGACAGACACTTACCGGGCTAAGTACCATAAGAAAAGATCTGCTCCTAATACAGCGGCAGATTCTAAAACAGGAGAGCACACATCATCTAGCGAGAGCGATCATGGGGAAAGGGCATCCCCAGCTCCTGCAGACTTAAAGATCCCAGATCTGTCCAGAACCAAGAAAGAAACAGGTATTATCACCAAGTAGCCCAAATTCTTTTAACTTCTTGTAATAGACGAGTCTGCTGAGTGTAAAACGTTGAATCTGACCTTCTCTCCAGCCCATACCAGCAGTAAACCCGTTGTAAAATGGAATCCTGTTTCTGTAAAAGGACTGGATGAACATGGCTTCCTATGACACCTAACATCAGTCCCACCAGACATAAAGGTAATTATTACATGACGTATTGTGTGTTTATATAAAGTGTTAATCTGTTGCTGCTTTTGCTGTAAATAGCACCTTTAGCTGCTGTTGCTGAACTTAGTTGTCAGCTGAGTGTGAGTACCTATACAACAATAAAAACACATTTTCTTTCCAACATTTCCTAGAAAAAATAAATACACAACACAATTTTGTAGTCAAGTCAACTCATTATATTGTTTATTAATACCTTCTAATAAAACTTAACACTTAAAGTATAACTACAGTCAGTCTGACAGCATAACAAAAATGTTATGACTGAGAAATTTCGATTTTTTCAGCCATGTAAGGACTAAAACACAACAGGGCCATAGGACACCGCCTTGACACCACTCCATCACTGATTATTTTCCTATAACTGCACATCCTAAACTGTTATATTCCTCTTATACTGCAGCAATCTTCCAGTGATTACATTTCTTATGAATTTTTTTAGAACATCCAGGAGAAAAGTTAGTTTGTGTTATCACCTACGTTATAGCAGCTATAAGCAGTCGTCCTTTCACCTTTCTTTTTTTCCTCTCTCTTGGAGTCAAGACAAAACACTGCTTGTCATGTTAGCGAGAAACCACAACGCACGTGGCAGAAAACTTACTGACCCTGACTTAGCACTGACACTGGAGACTCCTTCCATAAATGTTAAATAAACACGTCTTTATATAAATCTTTACCATGTCAATGATTTTTTATTTATTTATTTTTTGGTTAAATAACACGTTTTAATCTGTTGATTTGAATGTCCGCCATACAAGTCCCGGTGAATTTGCTGCTACATAAAGTTAACTAAAAAGCTTCTGACCAATCAGATTGTTGTATAAATTATATTAAGGAAGACATCAGTCCTCCTTAATATAATATAATGTGTGTGTGTGTGTGTTTAATGCTTACTTTTTATGAATAATAAAATAGATTTATATATATATATATGTGTGTGTTTTTTGGGTTTTTTTTACAGTCCATACACAAATGTGAAACTGTATTTTCTAAATATATGTTTGCTTCTTTTAACAGAGAAAAAGTGATTTAAAAATGGACCTAGTGCCAAAGAGATCAGACACTCATTCAGAGACCTGAGACACCTTTGCTCATTATTCTCCCTTTAGATTGATTCCAATCCATTCAAGGAACAATTCTATGGACATTTTTGCTATTGCACATTTATGAGCCATTATACTATGAAAAATCTCTGCTTGACTTTTTTTTTTTTTTCTAGCCAGTATATTTTAATGTGACCTGTTGTGGATCTCAGAATGTAGGAAACTAATAAGAGCCAAGGCATGGATGAACTCTGCTTGCATCACTGTGTTTAGGGATGTTTCCAGTGCAACTGGATAATAACACATTGGTTATTTAAACATATGGAAGATGTTTTATTTCTGCTATGTATGATAGTCTTCTGTGGAATGGGAAATGATTTAAAATGTTTCTATATTTTTGAGAGTTGTGGGTTTTTTAAGATAAAGCCAATCCTGCTTAGTGATTTTTTTTTTCCCCTCCTGGGTTTACACAGATGTCTGTTCTCTTGGATGTAGTTGAAATGGTTTGGCTCTTATTTCTGCCTTCCTCACTATGTTCAAATGGTGGCTCCATTAAGCCTAGATGCACTAAACTGCATTTTCTTTAATGTGCCTGGCAGTTATTACAATCAGATGACCTGCAGGAGAAACACTGAATTATGTACTAAAGCACACAGATCTGTTTTTCCAACAAATGAAACTGATTAAACTTCTACCTGGCAGTCATGATTGTTTTTGCTGTATATTTTTTTTTTTTGCACTTTGACATGCTAATCTCCTTAAATTGATCAATTCAAGGTCTCACATTTTTGACAGTGGACTGGACCCTTAGCTTGTCATCTGTTATGGAAGTTGACGTATGACAAAAATATTTGCTTGTACATGACTTAATTTGCTCCAGAATATATGGGTACACTGTATAGTTTTATTTGAAAAGTCTTTTTTTATGTCGTAGACACAATGTACATTTTTTTATATTTTATTTTTTTTAAAGTATGATTACATTTTGTACATTTACAAGACAGACACTAATAAAACAGTGCCTTATTTTGTATGTAAACAAAACTGAAAATACTGAAAATAGCTGATTTTATTTGTAACTTCTTTCGTATGTCGTTATGTTTCATTTCTACTGACCAACAAATGTTTAATAAATGATTTTCATTTGATCGTGGTACTGGTTCAGTGTGCTAATGGCTTTAAAACGGTTTGATAGCACTTATGATTCAGTGAGTAGGGAGTGTATTGTTTGCCTGTGATCTTATTGGCCAGAGCAGTTTCAGTAGTACAGCTACAGGCAAATAGTGATGTCTCTTATATTATTAGTATTAAGGTATATAATACACATACAGTGAGGGCAAAGAAGTATTCAGGCACTTTTTTTTTTGTTATTTAATACACTTCCAGTGCATATATTCATTTCAAATGTACACACTTAATGCCATTTGACATTGGACTTATAAATAGGAACAAAAAAATATGTATTCATAAGCATAAACAGAGATATGTTTTAAAATAAAATTGGTAGGGAGTAAAATATTCAGACACTATATTAAAAAAGATGTGTAAAGGTTACACAAATATAAATCAAGTTCTAGATTATAAATGCTGCAAAAAATGTTTTTTGGCAAATTGCACCAGGTCATTGCATCATTATAAACGACATTGCCACTGGCTGGAAAGATATTAAATAAGAAAAGCAAAAAAGTGTCCAAATTCCCCCTCGCTGTACATACATACGTACATGAAAATTAGGTATCTAGGAGGGTTTACATTTACAGTATTACAGTGTTGCTTTTGATTACATAAGTCATTTCAGTTTCAGTGTGCATAGCTTTAGGTTCTGATTGTAAAATAAAACATTGCACACACAGTTGAGGTACTAATGTCTGCATCCACTATCAAACATTTGTTCATCTGATCTTCTTATCACATACAGACATTATAGTATACACTGCCTCTTTAAATATTGTTATACTTTAATAATAATACTTGACCATTTACCTTCCAAATGCGAGTTCCAGTTCATGTACCATAAGCACTGTCATATATTGGATGGTCTCATATCATGAAGTAAACAAGTAATCTTAAGAGAGGATATTAATTATTTGGTAATCAGTAGCAGCTCATGTTTTCACATAGCACACAAAACGGTGTCCCTTTCCAGTCTTACAATCTCGGATTTGCCATTTTGTCTTCCTCCATACCAAAATACACTTCTTGTTGCCCTTGATTCTAGTTCGGGGTGGGCCACGCCTCCAGTTGGTGTAAGTAACTGGCTCTCCATCCACCCATTCCCACCGGCCTTTACTTGCCCGGTCATTCAGACCTGTACATCACAAGAGTTATTAAAAGTGCCCCTTAGCGTGCATAGACGTTCACAATTTGCATGAATTTGTATATGAGCTGAAAGAAGTGCTAAACAAATTACCAATCCAGAAGGGCTTCCTCTCACTGAAGTCCCAGAGCCAATCCATGTCTGCTTTTGATAGCACACTGACAAGGCTGCCTTGGAAGCTGGGCGAAATAACAATTAGAGTTGATGACACAAGGCTGGACTAAGAAGAAATGCAATGTCTGTTGAGGTTTAGTGTTTTGTGTTTGATCTCACCTCTCTCGACAGGCCCTGGCAGCATCGTTCCATGTAGCTTTTCGCTCTGTGCTCAGCAGATAGCAGTGGTGGCTACGGTAAGTCCACCCCTGTGGACACTTCTGTGCATTCACAGCCTGGAAGTGTAGAGAAAAACTCATAATATCAGATCATCTGTTTTTTTTAGAAAATCACTTTAATTAATTAAAAGGAATTAGTTGAGATGGAATTTGATGTAAATGTAAATGAGAGGTATGTAGTGTGAAGTATGAAGTTTATGTTATCTGTCTTATGCTGATTACCTCATCTGTAGCAGCCCAGGGTTTCCAGGATATCCCATTGCACTGCAGGAGCCGGCCTAGGCTTGCATTAAAATGGAGAAATCCTGCCAGCTCTGGAGTGCAGGCCTTAGACTCGGTCCTAGAGAAAATATTCTGAGCACATAACCATGTATACATTGATTACACTGAGATAAACTTGCACTTAGATGTACTGAATTAGTTGTAAATATGCACCCTGATTTTAGCATACGGATCTTATAAATGACATACTGTATGCTCCATTAATGCTCAGCACTGGATTTATACCTGAGCAGCTGTCTCTCTTCGGTTATTTGTAGAAGGTGCTGTAAGGTGGCTTGGGCTTTTGGCTGGGAGGGAACGCTGCTGCCCTCTACTGGTTACCTGCACTTGAGCCTTCTTCCCAGAGTTCAAGGCCGTAGTTTCGTCCTCCACTGTCAGTGACATTATCCCATGATACTGCAATAAAGTGTAGAGAAACTCTTTCCAAAGTTTTAAAATATACTGTTATAGAAATTTAATGATGTAACATTAACTGACAATACAGCTAACTCTGAGGAACAGGAGGAGTATTCTGCATGCAGAAACTTTATTATGGTCATGACTATAAGTTCTGCTGCTAGAGACTATCCCAGGACTATTCACAATATGGCCATACTAAACATTTAGTACTGTTTGACTTTACTCTTCTATCCCTGTGTACTGTAACAATTTAAAACCGCACTGTCCGGTATAACCCAGAAGAGGATGGGTTCCCTTTTGCATCTGGTGTCTCCCAAGGTCTCTTCCTCATGACATCTCAGGGAGTTTTTCCTGCTACTCTTACCTCTGCCTTGCTCATTAGGGATCTATATCTGAATTCAGATTTAAGTTAAGCCGCTTTGTGGCAATGTCTATTAGTAAAAGCATGAGAAACCATGGTACATTGACTTACAGTGTAAAGAACATCAGATCCACTCCGAATGATTGAAGAGGGTCGAATCTGTGGGTGAAAATAAGCTATTACACAAATTACGCTGGAACAAGATATACATAGCCTACAGAAGGCACACATTTTCATATAAGAATATCAACTCACAGACTTTCCATTGCCATTGGTTCTTAGTCTTTTCTTGGAGACAGGAGTAATAACTTGAGGCAAGTTATCGCCTCTGGCAGTCTCTGGCCCAACTCCCAGGGTGATGGGTAAGGTCTCTACCTGGATGGAGCCATGTTTGGGGTAGGGCCCTGCTTGGAGCTCCTTACCCTGAAGATCTGGCCCTCTGGGGGACTGTTTCTCACCACACTGTCCTGTGGAAGCAGCCAGAATCTAAATGAGTATTGATTTGTCAATGTATAAAATCTAATAAATGTACATATTTAGTTGCCTATTCCAATGGTAAAGACTGTTGTCATAGGTCGCAAATGCCACAAAGTAGCTGTCAGGTCATAAAACCCCTTTGGTACTTAAATATTAATTTATGAGCTGACCATTCTTGTTGTCCATTATTGTAATGACAGCTTTGTTGTTTCCTCTCTGTATTGCACCTACAGGAGAATCCAGTGTCACCTCAAACATCTCCTCAGCCTCCTCCAGAAAATCCTGCACAAGCTCCACCTTCCACTGCCGACTGGCCACGCCTGGGCACACACGGATTGAGACTTGAGTCTGGTAAATAAGTGTTTTTAACTTTCATCCTTTTGGTATATTAGTAACAAGGCATTGATGCAGTAGCTTTAGGTGAGAGCAAAGAAGGATTTTTATGAAAAAAGAAAGAAAGAAAAAAAAAAGGAACCAGCAAGTACCAGGATCAAATTGAATCAGAGTTGAGGGAGCTGATATGAAATCCTTTTCTATAGCTGCTGTTAGCTCCTTTACCTGAGGAGTGAAGAGGACAGTCATATAACTATGTAAAATAAGTTCATTTGCTTATTTACACGTTCCTGTTTTCTGAATTCCCCAGGATTCATACTGGTTATAGTGCACTAAAGGCTAGTTTCCCCTTCCCTTTCTTACTAACTGAAAATAGACAGCTACTTTTTTCACCTTGAGAGTTACATATGATGACTCTTGCATATTGCCCTTCCTCTGAACAGTAAGAGAGAGTGGTCCTTTGCCTTCACACACACAATACTCTGTCTTGGTCAGCTCTACACTGGCCCAGCTGAACTCTAATCTACAGATAGAGAAACAGAAATAACAAGATGAACATTGATGGACATTGATGGTTTTTCTCTTATTAAGCCTTGAAGGTTCTGTTTGCAACATTTAAAGGTGTTTTAGACATGTAATAATCATAATTGCAATGCTGCAATTTTTGAAAAACAGTGATTTGCAATATTGCTATGCAATGGAACTGGCTAATTTCATCATTTCAAACTGTTTAAATAATTTTGGGATGGAAAATAACTCTGGTCAAAACAGAGCTGCTTAGCTCTGCCTCTTTTCCTGAAAAGGCCACTCTCAAGTCACATATACCTTCAACGAGGTGAGTTTGGCTGGGGAGAAGGGGAACGCTTGTCTGTTTCTACTGCAAATGCAATTCACCTCACAGGCAGCAGAGGGCTCTAAAATTGCAAACTGCTTCAGAATGCTAGCCTTCATTATGAGCTTGTGGTGTATAAGCAAACTTCTCAGCATGCATTTACTTGTGAGATGGTCCAGTGTTGCCCAGTGGGTCAGAGACTGCAAACTCCAGACTGTCATTTAAGGCTTCCAGGGAAGGGTTAATTATATACAGAATATTCCTCTTGTTCAAATCCCTTTGAGTGAACCTGTGACGCACAAACACACCTGGAGACACAACAGGAAGTCTGATGGTAATATAGGACATTGACATTGATAAGCTCAGTGCACCATTGCACAGTCGACAAACTCTCTCATTCTTATAGGCTTAGTGAGCTTCATTATAAGCAGACATAGCAGTCATTTCTTGTAGAACTGTTGTACATCATCATCTTACTATTGGTGACATTCTCCAAGTATCCAAAGTAAGGAGCTCTGAGTATGTGGAAGATGAGGGTCTCGTCTGCACCATTCATATCCTGAGCCTTTAATTCTCTGGATGAGATAAAGATTCCATAACGTCCATCTTTTAGAAGCTCCACTTTCCACAGAGTCTCAAGCACCATCACGCTTGGAGCAGACCGGTCTAATGTTTCAATCTGAACACACACACGTTTATGGTTAAAAATACATTTGTACCCCAAAGACAACCCTTAAGAAAATTCTCTATAGTGTACCATGATTATAGTATTGGTACTTCATTGAAACACCACTAAACACTATGATGGTTTATCTATGGCTTTATACCACAGCACTACTGAATTCTCAAATCTGATTGGTCAGTAGTTGTTGGTTAATTTTCTATAACAGCACAGCTCTGAGAGTAGTGCTGACAGGTTTGGATTAATGCTCTCTTTTTTTTGTAGTAACAGCTCAATGCCCATTGTGTTTTATTCCTTACTTATTACATAGTCAACTCAGATACTATAGCAATGTTTGTAATAGTATAAATGTGTCATTCAGTGGTCTTCTTCTGCACCAAAAATTCATAGATTAACACTCAACTCCACGCACCTGTATAGAAAAGAAGACTGGCTCAGTCTGCACCTTCCCTCCCACCAGGAAGCCTCTTGCCGTGCTATCAGCAGCAGTGAAAGTAAAGCGGTCAATCTGAGAAGCTCCACCTGAGTGTCTGTAAGCAACATCCAGGTCCTGTAGGTTCTGCTGTGTGAAGTTGCTCCCTGAAGTTAAGGGAAAACCTTTCAAAATAAGCTGACCATACTGTGGGGGCTGCACCAGCATGAAGATCAGGGAATGGGGTGGGGTATCTGGGTCAGACAGGTGCAGGTTATCAGTGGTGATAGTAATGGTGGAACCCTGAGGAACCTGCAGACCAGTCTTCTGCACTAGAACAGGGAGAACCCTATCCGTCATCTCCACCAGAATCTCCAGAGTACCGTTACGTGTGGATTTTCCATTACTGATGACAAACCTAGAAGCAATTTAGAAAAATCTAGATGTAAACAAAGAATGTGAATACACCACAAGTTCTGTACATTCTTCAAATAAAAGGTTTCTCAAGGGTTCTTCAAAAGGTCCCATTGACAGTTAATGGATCTTAGCTTCTTAAAGGAATTCTCCCAGATAGGAAACACAGGGCTCTACAAAGAACCTTTTAGGGTTTTCCCTTAGAAGCACAAACAAAAGAACTTAATGAGTCTAGATTTAAATTTTCTGTCCAAAAGTGTGAGGCCTGAAATTATTTAGCAAACCCAGTATAATTTTTTTTAAAGCTATCATTTTCTGTATGGCTGAAGTTAGGTATAGACATTATGCTATTAAAAGAAAATACCCTGAAAGAAGTGTGTGTGTGTGTGTGTGTGTGTGTGTATATATATATATATATATATATATATATATATATACACACACACACACA
>CM075006.1:14884521-14900545 GCA_037576675.1 Pangasius sanitwongsei | reverse complement strand
TGGTAAATGCCATATTTTTGTGGAACCTCTTATAATAAAGCTGAAAGTCTACACTTCGATCACATCTTGATTGTTTTATTTCAAATTCCACCATTGTGGTGGTGTATAAAGGCCAAATCACAAAAACTCTGTCTCTCTCTAACTGTGTATATATATATATATATATATACACCTATACACTGCATATTCCAGGGGTTTGGTCATCATGAAGGCCATCATTGTATTAGCCAGGAAAAAACTCAAATATTTAATCATTTGTATATTTTAGCAATTATTTTAGACTCACACTAATGTTCCTGGCTAGGAAATCTGGGCTTTCGTCATTTGTTGGCTTGATGATGATGTAGAAGGGGATTGCAGAGGATTGGTGTTTGCCATCAGAGATGTACAGCATAAATTGATCAGCAGTGGGTTCAGTCCTTTGGTGTCTGGACTGCACATAATTTATGTGTCCATTTAGTACACCCCTATAGGAAAAAGAAGCTGAGAGATGGAGCAAAGTTGGTTAGTGAGCTTATTTACTCTACTTAAAGTTTAAAACTTAAGATGCAATTCTGGGTAGTCATTCATTAGCAGCCCATTGAAAACCATGACAGTGAGAGCACTGACCAATACTGATTCCCATGTTGCTCTTCTCAAACCCTGGACTAGGCAAAATGTTCTCAATATAGCCAAACTGTGGTGGAGACACCAATACAAGCTGCAGTTCCTCCAGAGGAGTGTCCTGGTCAGAGGCTTCTATATGTGCTACAGTGATAGAGGCAGAGCCTCCTTCATCCACCTGAAGCACTTCACCTGTGGAGAGAGAAAAAAATTTTCATGGAAAATAAGCCCATTATCATTATTAATGTTCATATATCAAAGGCTGTTATATATTTCTTGTTTGATTTATAGATATATGTCATGCTAAACATAAATGATGTACAATTAACTAAGCATATCTACCTTGTATCAACACTAATCTGAACTTTTTATCAGGTACCATAACATAGGTGCACTTTGTGGATATACTGCCTGTAGCACCTTTGATGCAGTGCACAAACTGTTATGCCTCCTATACCCTGTCCATAGTTGAAACATGACCATATGACCAATGCTGGACAGATGTGCCAGTTCCAATTCTCAACACAGCAGTGACTAACAGGGTAGTGAGACTTTAATGCGTGGTGTGGTCATAAAGAGCGGCTGTAATTATATACCTACAAAGTGTGCCGAATATATATGGTATGTGTACCTGAGTGTAAGTAGCCAAATCTGTGCCATATCCACTCTATGATAAATCCCCATTTTACTAGTTAGATGTAGCTTGAGTCAACAAGTATTGCATTTATTATTTTAAAAAAAATACTTATGTAAATGACATTATGCTTCAGTACTTCTTTCTTACACTTTGTGGTCTTAAAATCCCTTTCAATAAATTAAAGATCATTTGCCTCGCAATTAGAATTGATCATATAAGGTGTACCAGTAACAATGGATGGTGGCTGGTTGTCCACAGGATAAACAGTAATATTGAGGTCATAGATTAGCAAGGAGTCCTGGGGATATTTTGTTTGCCCGTTAAACTGAGAAGGTCTGTCAAAGCAGCATGAAGGAACTGGATCCGTCTGTTCATCAGAGATCACAAATGTGATGGTGTCATGACGAGGGAGCAATCCAACTTCCAGGCCTTTGGAATGTTATTTATATTAGTAACTATTCTCATTTCAGACACCATAAAACCATGATCAAATACAGTCAAATACAGACCAATATTTTGCAAATACACAACAGGTCTAAATATATGTTTTCATTATTATGGAAAACAATAGGTGAATAGGTGAGAGAAGGAGTAGTTTTAGTACCTGTATGTTTGTAGCTGATGATTCTGGTTTCTATATCTTCTTGAAAGAACCTGTCTACCACTATACCATTCTTTAGCACTACACCATGATATGGCTGGCGAGCAATCAGATAGGTCAGTTTGCTGTCATCACTGTCACCATCTGTTGCATAGATGTACTCTATGGTGATCACAACCTCCTGTCCCTCTGCACACTCTAGAGCAGTCTTCAAGCCTGGCACCAGTGCTGGCATTTCATCATTGACTAGTGTTACCTATCAATGGATATAAAAGTCTTACACTTAGATATCATTTAGTAATAGTTTTGTTAATAAATACAACAAGTATTTATTGTATTTATTAAATAAATACTTGTTGTATTTATTAACAAATACAACAAGTAAATGATTTAATGTATGTTATTTATTTTACCTTAATATGTAAAACGAAGTCAACTGAATTCACCCCATCTGTGGCTATACATTCAATGTTATCTTCCTCTGTCTCTGAACTATCATGGTGGTATCTGTGTGGGGGAAGTGCATGACCATCATGCATTATACACATATTGGAAATTCATTCACAAGTTCATAATACCAATTATGCAAATTTTCATGTAAATGAGAAAAAAACCTCTGATCCTGCTAATAATTGAAAATGGGGAATGAAATGCTGTCATGTCTGACCTAACTTTTAGGCTTTTCAGGTCTCTAACAGTGAAGGTCTGGCTTTGACTCAAGGGTGCACCATCCAGATACACATCCCCATGCTGAGGCCTTCTCTTCAGTGCCACACGTAGCGAGTCCTCCAGTGAATCCACATCAGTCAGATGCAAGTGATCTGCACTGACCCAGCATTCTCCCCCCTCATCCACAATCAACTGGTTCACGTGCACCTAAGAATAAACAAAACACCATTATTCACACCTCTATGTAGCTACTTTTCATTTGATCATTTTTGTGTATGCTTCACATAAACATGATGTACAGTAGCATTATCTGACTACAAAGCAATGCAGTTGTCAGTAAAGGTTTCCTATCAAATAGCTAACAGACAGTCAGGTCCATATGTATTTGGACAGTGACAATTTTTGTAATTTTGCCTCTGTACACCATCACAATGGCTTTGAAATGAAGCAATCAAAATATGATTGAAGTGTAGACTCCAATCTACACCTCCATTTTCACAGGCTCAAAAGCCATTTCTCAGGCTTCAGCAACTGAAGGCAGCTGCAGTAAAGTCTGGCAAAGCATCTCAAGGGAGAAAACTCAGTATTTGGTGATGTCCATGGGCTCCAGACTTCAGGCAGCCACTGACTGCAAAGGATTTGCATCCAAGTATTAAAAATTATCCTAATATTTATGATTGTTAGTTTGTTGCAGTACTCTGTAAAAAAAAAAAAAAAAAAAGCCTATAATTCCTAAACAGTTAATGCAATATTTTTTGTTAAAGCCCTTGAATTAAATCCATTTGCTTATTAAATTAATTGCTTGAATTAAATCCAATTGTTTCATTTCAAATCCATTGTGGTGGTGTACAGAGGCAAAATTACGAAAATTGTGTCACTGTCCAAATACTTATGGACCAGACAGTATGTTCTATTTAATACACACTGTTCAATCAAACTGTGGTCTGAACAGACGATTTTGGGGTACCTCCGGGGACTGGTTGTCTACTGGCAGCACTGTAATGTTGAAACAGATTCCAGTGGTAGTTCGGCCCTGCTCACTGGTCACAGACAGCACAAACTGAATATGCTGAGGATAAGGCCCAATGTCTTGGAAAGGAGGCATATAAGCCACTTTCATGTAGTTGACAGCATGCTAGTGAGAAGGAAGAAAGCTGTTAGCATTTACATCCCCTAAATGGCCAAAATGTGAGAAAAGGAACAAACCAATTTTTTTTTACCTGTGTGAAAAGTCTAAGCACGGGGGCATTGGGATCCTTAGCCAATTTTGGGATGCTGTCAACCAGGAACAACCGCCCTGCATCAGTTCCCCTGGCAAACATAAGTAGGTAAACAAATTTTTTAAATTCTAAAGTTGTATTTAAAAAATGTAGAGTGTGTTTATATTGTATGGTGGCCTTAAAGTGCAAAACATAGGCTATTAATAAACCTAAACATGACAGCAAATCAGAACATGCAAGAAAAAATTCAAAAGCGCATCATTAAGGTAGATCCTTATTGAATACTGCATACTCATTGCTGATTGGACAAGGCATATGACTATCACAAGGAAAACGAATTGCACTTTCAGTCTGTTATCTAATTGGTCTAGTGAAAACTGATTTAATGCAGAGCTACTTATATTACTATACTGAGGTGTAATTCTTTCTTCTGAATAACAACGCTTCCTTTAGGTGGATTTTAAGCATTCACATACTCATTAATGCTGTGCCAAGTTGACAGCATAATATCTGAAAAAAATAAGCAAGAATAAATTATTAAATTTAGGCTCATGTTTTCTCTTAGTCTAAACACCCTCCAGTTTTCTATTTTCTGCACTCTCTCAGACTGAATTCACTGAAGCCAATCAGAAATAAGCATGAGATGCATTTCCATGTATTTTCGGTTAAAACTGTTGTGTTTTGGGTTTTGCTGTTAGATTTTCAAATATGATGTATTTTCTTACACATCAAATTTGAAACCAAAAAGTTGGATTTTCCAAATTTGATGTTGCGTTTTTTTTTCTTATTACATTTTCTAATTTGTTGTTACACTTTTGGTTTGTTAATGTGTTTTGCACTTAAGATCAATATTATGTTGCCTGTTAAGATATTTGAAAAATATCCATTACCACCTACCCATAAGTGGTAGTGTAGAAAGGTGGGGTGGTAACCGTGTAGGTAAGCTCACTGTCTGGTGACTCCACATCAACAAAGTGCAACTGCTGCTTGGTTAAATATACCACATCTGTCTCTTTGACTATCAGATGTCGAGTTACTCCTGGGGCCTCTTTAGGTGGCTGATCCGGGACAGGTTGAATTTGAATCACAATGACCTGCAAAAGATTCATGGGAATTAATTTTAAAAAATAAAAAAATAAAAAAATAAATAAAAGATGCATGGGAATTAATTCATACCCATATATGAAATCCAATGTGAAATGTCACATTACGCAGTAGAAGGGCCTTATCAAATAATTAATGTGTCTGGTGACAGTGATAGCAGGATTACCAGACTGTGCTTACAGGATTGGTGTTGGATGTGTCAACAAATCATACCTGAGGCTCTGAGAGATTGGGAGGATCATGAAAGTCAGATAACACCACTTCAAAAGAGTCATCAAATACTTCATTGCCAAAGTGCCTGTAGTAGATGATGGAATGAAAGAGATCCTTTTGTAGAAAACGCATCACAGGATAACCTACAAAGAAAATATGAATTCCCCAAGATGTTAGATAGCATACATAGATGGAAAAGACTAAGCTAAGTAGGTTTTTTTTATTTGTTTTTTTTTTAAATAAAAAGAAAGCTCTTTAACCTGTAATTCCTGGACCTGGCAACTTCATGATCTCCCCTGCTTGAGGAGGCTTAGTGATGTTGAACAAGATGTAGTCATCACTGGAGTCCATATCTGACGCTTGAAGTATAGAACCTCGAAGAAGAGCCGTTTGTCCCTCAGACAGTTCCAGGACCATATTGGTGATGAGGAATGGTGGACTGTCATCCTTGGGTAAGACGTTGATGGGGAACTTGTGTCTGGTCTGGTGGCGGCCATCAGTGATCCGAAAGATCACAAAGTCTTTGGTGGTATCGCTGTCATCATGGTAATAGCGCACCACTCCAGCCTTAATGTCACTTACAGTGAACATGAACCCTTTTCCACCTAAAATATATTAGTTCTAATCAACCACTAATGCAGTATAAAGGGATATTCATCTTTTCAGGATAACTGTATCAGTAATTAATGTAAGAACAAATGATTATTGCACACCTCTGACTGTCAGTCTTCCATGCTGTAAGCCATCCACAGTGATGATTCTTACAGCCTTTAGATCATCGTTGTCCACAATTTGCAGCTGATCCCATGTGATGGGCCGAGACTGACCTTCCAGGAGACTGAGACCTTTATTATTAGAATCAATATTCAGTACTCAGGAAAATTATTTAAATAATGTAAACTGTTGACAAGTGTAGTTAAACCTGTGGTCACTCAGGATAAAATACTCACCCATGTTCCATGACACTCTTGGTGCATTTGTGTCTGCTGTCCTGACTGACACATGTACCATAATAGGTGAACTTTTCTCAAAGTAGTAATCATGGACTTCAAACTCTACCTAATTGAGTAAAGGCTAAAGGATTAGTGACAGACAACTGCAGTTGCAGGTTCTATGTAGAACTTCACAACAAAGGGTTTAACCCATCATAGGGTTGCAACACATATAACCCCTTTAGAAAGATATGAATGCCTAACTAACCAAAGTACAGTTAAAGAACTGAGAGTGCAAGTTGTACATTGTGCAGTAAAATTATACCTGATGGTGAGTAAATGTGGTTTTATGGGTGAAATATGGTATCTTGTATAGGGTCTAGAAGGTACCTCATAGTTCCTGCGTTGCGTATGGCTAGAATTGGGAGGCTGGTAGCTGATAAGCATTTCATTGAGGTCCATCCAGGTGAAGGATGATATGGGCTTGGTGTGATCAGACAAATGAGTGATGAAGCCCTCACTGGGAGGCTTGGTGATATTGAACACCAGCCTGTTCTTTGGGGTCTCAGCATCTACTGCATCAAGGATGGCTGTGGACAGTGGAGTCAGGATGAACTGATCCACTTCCAGGATGAACATGGACATGAAGGCAGGCTTTGGGGGCTGGTTGGGAACGGCACCTTTAATGGTAACGGGGATCCAGGCTTGCTCTGACTGAATGATTAAAACATATCATTTTAATATCACAATGTGTGATGAGATAATAAGTGGAACTGGCTTGCACACTGGTCCATGCTTTTGTCATATATACCTGGATTATGCTGCCACTCCTTGTGTCTGTGAGGTCCAGTTTGATAGCAATGTAATCAATATCAGGTGATGGAGGATCAATATGCTGATACCGAATGCCCATCATTAAGAATTCTTCACAAGACACTTTTGTAATCGTCACCAATTTTAGTCCTTTCAAACAGTCTTCACTCTTGCATTTGGCTCTGGCTTTATTTTCTAAAGAAAGTGTGACAATGTTAAGAAAAAGAATTAAAATATCCATGAATAATGTGGATCAAATGTGTACTTAATTTTTCCAAGAAATGTGCTATGCTGGCTCTAAACAGCATATTTGGTATATAGTGCATAGCTTACATTTGAAGATGTCATACCTAATTGTTGTCGAATTGAGACAAAGCTGTCTGGCTCATCTCCTCTTGGCCCTTCTAGCTTGTCAGGTTCACCAGTGACCAGCTGACCATGTCCAGGTAGACCAGTTTCTGGTGTCGTCACCCTAATAGTACACTCTATGTTGGGTCGATGATCATAGTGGAAGGACATCACATTACCATCAAGCATATTGGAAAGGCCATAGAACTCTGGAACTTGCA
This sequence comes from Pangasius sanitwongsei, assembly GCA_037576675.1. Lineage (NCBI taxonomy): Eukaryota > Metazoa > Chordata > Actinopteri > Siluriformes > Pangasiidae > Pangasius > Pangasius sanitwongsei. Next base: position 14,893,184 of record CM075006.1, on the reverse strand, counting down.
ATGTCTGTGGTCCCAACTTTATAACATTACAGTCAGGTTCCATGATCTCAATATGGAGTGAGAACAGTTCACTATATGTCTCTGTCTCTGTGAATCTAAAATACAAAACGTTTAGGGTTTTTAAGTAAACAACTAAAAATGAAGGCTGTAAGTAGACAAAAGATGCAGTTCATTTGGTCATGGTTTGATATCTTCTCTGCATGTATCATAAATATTACACCATTCATAAACAAAACACATACCTGTACAATCGAAGTTTGACAGTATCCTCTTTTAAAATAGGACAGCCATTATGAGTATATTTCACCTCATCAGCCAAATAGTGGCAGTCAAAAACCTGATGTAAGAAGAGCAGTTAAGAAATGCATATAAAATCACTTTCACTGGCCTTTGCAAAAAGACTAAATTCGTTAAATTAGCAGAGGTGCTTTAATAATGCAACATAAAAGGGCAAATTTTTTTCCCACAACCCTTTCTGTAACTATGGCATGGTGTGGTGATACACCACATTCCCAAAGTGCCTTTGCAAGCCACATGAAAATAACAAAAAGACACAAAAAGCATTTAAAACAATTGTTTCAGCAGGTTTTTAACAGGATGCAGACTTGAAGAATTATGTTTCACACTAGGTTGAATTGCTTGCGGCACTTTATAGGAATAATTACAAACAAATTGTTTGCACCATGTAAAAGACTTTGAAACTTTAATGATGTCAATTTGTGTTTAAGAGAATGCCTAGGCAATGTCATAACCACAGTGTAAAGAAAATAGAAATCATTCCCCTTGTCCATCCAGTTTGAATTGATATTGCTGTGTGATACTGTTTGAGATTTACATGTCATGTTGCCATGGACAAATTGAGAATTCTTCACCTCAAACCTATAAATGTTGGTGTAAAGCATGTACACACCTACAGACCTGCCAGATTAAATTAGCTGTTTACAATACAATCACTGTAAACCACTTCCAACTGTGGTCAGATTGCATCTAATTTATATCTTTTTTTCAGTTATTACAAATGAGATTAGGGTAATCCAAATTTGCCAGAAACAATCTGCCATCCCTGCTATACATGCATGCTTTCCATCTGACATTCAACCTCAAGAAAAAAATGCAAGCTCTGCAGGCTTTCTTAATAGCAGAAAAAAGAGGAAATAGAACAGTTATGTTATCCCAGTTTTAGCAATGAAAGATGTCTGATAATAAGGATATTTTGCATTAATTAGGATATTACATTATATCTCCATCTTCACCCTTGAAAATTCAACCACTAAAATACATATTTTATCTAATGTTGTATATTCTTTTGTGCCATCTGTAATCAGTCACAGGCTATTAATTAAATAGCCATAAATATAAAAATTCTGCTTTACTAATGTCCTATTAAGCATAAAACAGGAACTTTAGATATGCCTAGTACAATACAACAAATCTTTTGCACAGTGGCATTTTACAAGTGAGTGCTGATCTGTCACCACATTCTCATTTACCCAGTAAGTTCACTGTGTATGCTGAAGTTAGGTCTAAATAGATAGCCAGACTTTTAAATGTGACATGTGAATTACGCCTGACCTTATTTCAACTGTACTAAATCTAACACAGGCACTCTTCTCACAGAAAAGCAGGCTATATTGCTATTTATGTGTGGATGTCTTTGCTATTAGCATGCTTAGTTTCATGGTTAACACTTTTCAATACCATTTAATGAACTCATAGGTATTTATGCAGTGACTAATCAGGAACAAATGAGTAGTACTACATTAACACAAATTACTACTGTTAAATACTGTACTAATGAATACTGGATATTTACTCAGTAAGTAATAATAAAGTGGTTTGGTATGGTTCGATGAGGTTCATTTTGTATTAAATAATTACAGAGTCTTATACTGTGTATCTCCTGGAGAGCTACCACATAGCTACTCATTAGTAATTAGTTATCATGTGTATATCACTCCAGATCCTCATTAACCCCTAATGAAAGATACAGCGACACATCAGTCATTATCTAATGTGTACAAATTACTTAGTAATATTTGGAAAAGATATGGAAGTAAGACACAATCATATTTATGTGAGCCAGCTCTGTGATTGTGAATGCTGATTATTCAGAAGAATTACTGACACAGTCCTGCAAAATTGAATGATGGGAGGTAAGAAATGTATTCTAATAGACTCTAGTGTTCATTCATTTGAAGGCCAGTGTGCAAACTGGTTCCTACTGCCACATATAAAAGTTCAAAGAGAGCTTGGACGAGACAATGGTGAATAGGAAGTGTGTAGACGTCTGCCTTCTCTGAGCATTTTATTTTTATACAAAGGCTAAAAAAATATTTATATTGTAGTAACTGAAGTGCTGGAGTAGGCTACTTTGCATCAGCTAGCAGTGCAATAGTTGGAGCTGATGTGATTAGTACTTAATTGGTAGTTAGGTAGTAGTTCTCCAGGACTGCTTAGTTCATAATGAACTGTGAACTTTATTACTTTATTATAATTTAGAGTAACTGCCCAGTATCCATTAGTAGTAAATAGGAGATAATATAGGACCACTCACTCGTTCTGACAGTCCCTGCATAGTTATGTGTAAGTTATTGAACAGTATTGTAAAGTGTTACCATTTTATGTACAAAGCCTGTGGGTCTTGCACTTCCAGATGTTAAGAGCAAAAAAAGATATATTTAGCCAGCTGAAACGGAGGGAAAAAATGACAACTTCCCTTCGGTTAAGGCAGAACTGATAATTAGCTGGACTAGGTATTCAGCTCAGACTTTTCAAGCATAAATCAATATGTTCTGAGATATAAGAGCGTAAAAGCAGGGATAGTACCTGAGGGGACAGTGTGCCAACACGTTGGGTTATAGGTTCATTCAGAACCACTTCCAGCTTGCAGGCATCCTTCTCTCTGGGTATGTGGAATTGCAGATCTCCTTCCTGCAAGAACACTGACTGGCCTCTCTTCACCCGCAGGCCATGGTTGGTCTTCACAAGGGAGCAAATGCCAAAGTGCAAAAGTCCCAGCAAAAGGAGAAACCAAAATGGCCACATAAGAGTCCTTTTTTGAGGAACCATTCTTGGTTTGTAAATTCAAAGTTCCTCATATATTTTTCAGTTGGATGGAATGCCTTTTGGTTGTTATGATGCTTTGTTTCAAATTGAATGATTTATATCCGTCTTCTCTTAAGACATTTCCGGTATATTATCACATGTTCAGGGAAGATCTGCAAGTAAAAAAGTAAAAACACTTAAGCATTGAGTATATTTTGCCATGTTTTTGCTTATTATAAAAATGTTAAAGTTAACAAGAATATACACATAGATGTATCATACAGAAGGAAAAAAGTGGTGGTTTCTAGCTGCAGTGCTACAGACACTATAAACATTTCCTCCCATCTCTGAGAAATACTTCACTGGCACTTCTCCTTGACATGTTTGTGGAGAGACAGGAAAACACAACCCAGTCTCAATGAGGTGAGACGTAAAGTTGAAAGATGACCTTTGACCTCAAGTCCTAGATTAGAAGTCATGGAGGAGTGGGCTGTCTAATCTGTCAGCATAGAAAACACAACTAAATGGGGTTAATTTCTCTAACTAGAGTTAATTCCAAAACCCCAGAGATGATAAATGGCTTCCCCTTAACAAAGTTATTCTTGTCATGAGTTGGTTTACATTACACAAACTGAGACAAAAAAAGAGACTTAGTTCAGCGATGTACAAACCTAGACACTGTAGGTGATATCGCTGAGATCAATGTCAGAGTTACATGACTATAATAACCAGTGTGAAAGCACTTAAATGCTTTGGAGACATAACAGATTGCTATCAGCTTTGCCTGGTACTAAAACTTTTTGTTGAAAGGTCTATCATGCGGAAATGATTTTGTGAAGCTTGATAAACACTGCTCTCTCAAACACTCCAGTTGTATGATGCAGCTGCTATCACATACATCTATTCTAACAAATTTACCAATGTAGTCTCCATAAAGTTTTAGTTTATTTAAAACCACAGTAATAATGAAAGTGGATGAAATATACATAGATGCCATGCAAAAAATCTGACGTCGAAAAAATATGCTAAAATATTAATCTGCTGAGATGAAACGCAAGCTATTTATCAACAATCTTTCAAGGTTTAGAGGTTGTAAATGTGACGATGTAGTATTTGCAAAAATGTTCGGCACTTAAGTATCCTTAAGGGGGAAAAAAAATCCCATTATCTTTTTAAAATCTATTGTATAATATATTTTTGATTGATTGTAAACAGTGAACAGTTAACATTGTTATTCAGTGTATTTATGTGAATATATGAGAACAAAAACCATACTACATTTTGGATCTGAGATTTTCTGCACTTCTCCTCTTGACCAACCTTAGGATTATTCTCCTGATCTCTTCAAGAACATGTTCTATAGGGTTTCTAACCTTACTTCCTATGTAGGGGAAAGCTCAAACTTCATGTGGCAGCTTCACTTTTTTCCAGGCACTGATCATAGATTTCTACCTGTCCTAAAGTACCACAGACTTCCCAGATGACTACAAGATCAAGCTCCAAATATGATATTTTATTTAACTGCTTTTCAAACTATAATGTCTGAAGACAGGGATTCTCTGTAAGCTGTGTTTTGTCAGTGCCAAGACTTATTACATGCGATGGAAAGCAGCATGATTGGACCAAAAAACTACAATGAAGCTGGAATGGCTGGAGTTCAAGGAAGCACAGCATGCCCTGGAGACCAGCAGATTTGATTCACTCATCGCCTTAGTTTAAGATAAGAGAGGGAGATAGGATAAAATGCCAAAAATGTGGTTTGAACCAGAATCCTTGGTTTAGGGTGTTAACTAGAAAAGTCCAGAGGCTGCAGAGCCTAAAGGTGAGAGAGAGGTAAATTCGGCACTGGTGGAGATTGTGAACATCAGTTTAAGTCCTTGTCCTTCCATTTCACTGATGCAAAACCAGGAAAAGTTGTTTTCAGTTTTAACTTGTTTTGTGTTAATATCACATTATTCAGACTCCACAGTGAGAAATTTAATCAAAACTTGACTGAGCCTAGGAAAGTAAAATTAAATTATAGAAAACTAATTTGCAGTCCAGAAAGAGCAAAAGATTTGAGTAAAAGAAAAGCCAAGAAAAGCCACCAACAAACAGTAGACTAACTCCAACTTGATAAGCAGTGAAGCCAATTTCTGGAGACCTAATGTAAGTTGAGCCTACACAGCACTGCAGGCCAGGATGCCTATAACAGAGAGGATTAAGTGTGAGGTCTGTGGGTTATTCAGCAAAAAGGGCCAAATTCCTTACTGCGCTTGGGGCAGATTAGAAGTGGGACCTTTCCCATCTTTAAAGTCCTCTCTGAAAACATTGTGCTTAATCAATCTGTGGGCTTGCTGTAGAATAAACATCACTCCCTATGTCTTCCAAAAAAAAAAAAAAAAAGGCCACTGGCATCAAAGTTTACCAAAACCAAAAACTGTGGATAATGCTCTATTTTTTTTTTTAAACAGAAGAATGAACAAATGTATTTTCCTTATACATGAAGTGACTGTTGCCTTAAAACACAGATCTTATCTGGCTAAGTGTTGGAGGTAGTGAGGAGGGTAAGCAAACTTAATGTAACATAATATATACTCCATCCATCTGAAATAAAAATGCTATTGCCAGTTACAGTGTTTATGATGAATGATGAGTGGATATGAGTATCTGCCTATTGAATAATGGTTCTAAGAATAACAAGTCCAAAATGAACAGAAATGTTTTTTTTTTTGGAGATTACAATATACTGAAAAGGAAAAGAAAAAATGCCCAGTCAAATCCCAGCTGTGCTCTACAATAGAAAACACAATGCCTCTTTCCACTACATTCCCAACACTTTACCTGATCGCACAACAAGATCTCACAGTTCCCAAACCACAAACATTGTTCTTCAGGGCAAGATTCAACATGTAAAGACATCGTCTATGATTATACCATTCGCCTTGTTTGCTGTGATCTCGCTAAGGTTCAACAACGCATCATTGAAAGAAGTCCATGAGCTCAATATGAGGTGTGCATAGGGCAGCTTACTTGGAAATCCATTTGTGAGTTCAAAGCTGTACGTCCTACTTAATAAAAAGCTTGAAAACAGACCTAACATTTGAACATGTAACTCAATTTACCTATTTCAGAACCATTCGCTACAGGTTCCCATATGCACAAACGTACATGTGGGTTTACATGCATGTTGGTTCAGATTAGTAATGAGATTTAGAAGTTCTGAGCAAAGGGAAGCTAAAAGCAGGCAGGGTGGGTGGCCAGCAGTCTGCACGCTCTCTGAACTGTTGCATCTTAGCCTCAAATTCCATTCAAGCATGTGGGGGCAGAGTTTCCGACAACAAAATATATGGGAAAATAAATAAATTGAATTAAAAACACAACAGTATGTCACTGATTAAAAACATGCTTACTGGTTTATTAAAAAAATCTTGTTAATTACAAAATCTTATTGTGAATAAACTTGTTTGACTAAAAAAGTCTTGCAATTATGATTTAGACTTTATGTATAATACATTGTGAGCAAAGGTTTGAGCATCATGAAACCCTACTTTCAAAGAAGAATACAATGTACACACAACATCTCTGGCAGTGTAAAGATCGTGGGTATAATTGACACTACAGCACAGCAAACTATAAGTTCCAAAAAACACAATTTTGGGTCATACAGAGAAAAACATGTGGTGTTCCTCTCTTGACAAGTAGGCTCTATCCACAGCTGGGAACAAGTGGAGACAACGGCTGGAGCCTGCAAAATCAGAAGCCTGTTCTTCACAGCGCTGAGCCCTGCTTCTCATCTCACTAATGACAGGGTCCCAGACAGCCAACTGTTTCCAAAGCAAAGATGAGTAAAGCACAAAGGGGTGCAAGAGGGGAGGCAAAAAGCTGCTTCTCTTCTTTCTAAATAGCCTCAGCCTCCATTTTTGGCAGAATACCAGGATAGCCTTGTCCAGTGTGCAGAAATCTTAAGGACTCTCGGGCAAAAAGGACAGTGCCAAATCCAAGTGGAGGTTGTGCACTTGTCTTAAGAACAATGCTTAGGTTTACACTTGACTCTGACCGTGTGAAACTAATCTTTTGCTGAAGAATGTCCCAATGTCCCAAATTTGGTCGAGACTGAAGTCGGTATTCTAATGGCTGAAGTAGACTAGTTAAACAGTGGAATCATGAGCAATCAAAAATAAGTACAAAAAAAAATCTATGAAAGTGTGTTGATATCAAAGTAACACCAAGAAAGAAATATTCATTCCATGTCTCATTAAAGCCCTTGTGATTTTTGTCAGGAAAAAAAATGACCAAAAACACAAATAGTATAAGAACATTTTCTATTATTCTGTTATGAGCTTTCTACTTTATCATCACATTATTTTAGAAACAAATCTCTGCTTGACAGCTGTCAATGGATGTGTGGCTTTTCTAAACCAGTCACCCTCCAGTGTATTAATTTCCATCATCATGCCTGCATTTATCATTCTAAGACATAGACACAAGAACAAACAGTTGTGTTCTTACCTAATGCACAAACAGCAACTCTATCTCCAAAAACCCTCCACTGCCACAGAGCACTCCTCTACCTTGCACAGCAACTGCCTAATTGAGCAAAGAGCCTCGAGCAGTTTGCACAGAGACGGAGGGAGGGAAGAGGGAGGCAGTCTGTGTGAGCACAAGGGAGGGAATCAGAGATGTTGTCCCACTCCACAGAGTCCAGAGGGAGGAGTGCATGGAAGTACAGAGTCTCCTAACAAAGGGAGAAATGCAGAAGCAAGCAGAATAAAGACACAAACACAGACAATGTAAGATCAAAGAGAAGAGAATAGTGAATGTTTTCAGGACTGCAGGACGTGACAAAGCCTGCACCATTAGATAATTAAAGACTGAAGGAAGAGTGTTGGATCTTTCATCATAGCTGAACTGGAATGCAGGCAAAAAGTGTACATGCATTTGTTTTTTAAACTACTTTTACTGCAAGTTTAATGCTGTGGGGAAAAATGTGAATTTGTACATTTTCTGTACTTTTTGCTGAATAATTTAATCTCGGGCTTTGAGAGAGATTTGTGTTGTTGGAATCAAGGCAGATGTGCCAAACACTTTCTTTCTGAAACCACCAGCAGCTAACTATTCAACAGCAAAACCAAAATGTTTGGGTGTAAATAAAGTAAGTTATGGTTAAACCAACAGCTGTCAAGTCTAGACACATTGCTGGCCTCAGTTTCCTGTGTCATGTGACCTTTGACTTAAAATCACTGCCAGTTAATAGCTCAACTAAATCTAAATCAAGAATAACATTCCACTCTGTATTTGTGGGGTTTATGATTAATGAGGAAGAGGGAAAAGCTAGAACTGGAGAGTACAACGCTAATATTCAGTACATAGCCATCCACATGAGTGCATAAAAAGCTATTTTTCCTAACATGCTCAAAGAAAATTACAGAATAATCACTGATTTAAAAAAAAAAAAAAAAAAAAAAAGCAGATGGCTGTTGCACTCTTCTGTATGCAGTAGTGAAAATCTGAATTCAATAAACCAAGCTGGCTCCAAACTAACACCAACTGCTTGCAGAAAAAACAGGGGGGGGGGGGGGGGGGGGGGGGGGGGGGGGGGGGGGGGGGGGGGGGGGGGGGGGGGGGGGGGGGGGGGG
>CM075006.1:14872623-14884421 GCA_037576675.1 Pangasius sanitwongsei | reverse complement strand
AAAGTCTTGGGTGTTGCAACTTTTTTTTTGCATTTTTTAAAATTTTAAATAAAAAAACACCGCGGGGCCCAACATAACACCAAACACCAAAAACAACCCCCCCCCCCCCCCCCCCCCCTACAATGTCCCAGTCCTCCCTACTTACAGGAAAGGAGTCTTTATGTACATACAGCCTATTATCTGCTTCTTTCTCTCCTTGGGGCTTGTTGGCACATGGCAATGTTTTAAGTAGTAAGTAGATCCAGGTTCGCCTTCCTCACACTGAAAAACAGACAAGGTCACAGTCTGTAATGGAGGCATAACAACTATTTTCCCCTGATAGCTGAATTACTAACTATGAGAATTAGTGAATTTGGATATCAGTTTACAAATTGAAGTACTAAATGTTTTATGAGGTACTTTCAGTTAATAAAAACTCGATCTGTTGTTTGGGTCTGTTTCCATGACTGCATTCTACTGAATAGTGAGGCACAAAAAGTAATTTTTCCTTGAGTGGTTTATATAAAATTCATTAAAAATTGCTTAGCGGAAATATAGCCACAGCACCATGTGACTAAACAAAACTCTTCTTTTTCCATTTGGATTACAAATAACACACATAGTAAGGATTACTAATTTATTATAAACATTTTATTGCCCTTGAACTTTTGAACAAATTATGCTCCCTCACTAGAAATAGTTACTAGAACAAGTTTTAAGTAGTTTGGAAGCTTATTATTCTCAGAAAATCAGTACTCTTATCACCTCCCTAAGAAGTGTTTGACCTCACAAAAGAACAGCTATTAGACCTCTAATTCCCTTTAAGCAACTGTAAACCCTTTTCTTAAACCCAAGGCATGTCAGCAGTCGTGCTAAATGATGACGTTTCTGCCACCAGGCCCCTATTTGGGAGGAGACATAAGCCATTGATCATGTTTCTCTGACAGCACTGACTGAAACTGGCTTATATAGAATAGTAAAGAAGACCACGGGGAGTAAAGAAGCCAAACAAGGGGCTGGAATCACTGAAAAGCTCTGAGTCGAGCTGGACAAGTTAAAAATGCCTCAAAATCCAGTATCATCTTTCTGGATTCATTAAGAAACTACTTGCAATGTTCTGCTACTAAAACTTTTTAATAGTACAAGTTTAACTCAGTAGTTTGTATTAGATGTTTCTAATGCCAAATGAATAGTATTAAAGGAAAACACCTTATAATTAAAGCAGACCATTTTGGACATTGGCTGAATTGGTTCCCACATTCAGAGGAACTTTTGGTGAATTTTTCAGTTTGGTGTTGGCGCCAGAGCCAACTATCCCCAAATCATTTTGGAGATTGACATCTGGTTATACATGAAGTCATTCTGTTAGGGGGCTATATATACATATGGTGTGGAGTGGAACAGGGGGCGGAGACGGAGCGTGAAATGCGAACGCCTCGAGCGGGACACGACCCATGTAGGTTGCGCCCACCAAACCGTGGCGTTAGCCGCTAAGCTAACTCCGCAGAGTAATAACACCGAGTGTCGTAGTGTTTGTGTGGTACTAGTTTGTGCACCGCAGCGTGGCGGGGAAAAACAACTTAAATTGGCCTGGTTTCTAGTCGAACTTAAAGGCACCAAATGAGAAAGGAACAATTTCTAACTTAAGAGCCAAATATTTATCTCAGAGTCAGGTTTCTCGCTCTAGCCTCCTCTTTAGTTTTTGCCCTTCATTTGCTTTCTCTTTAGTTCTGAGCTCCTTTTCTTTCCTCCTCTCAATGTTTTCTCTCTCTTTTCTTTCTAAACCTTTTCTTCTTTAATTCTACATTCCTTTTCTTTCAAAGCCTCAATATTTTCTTCTCTAATGCTACATTCAGGAACATTATCCCCTCAGAGGAGCATGGAGCTGCTCCGTTACCTGGCACAGCTCTCTGTCTGCGCGCGCAATGATGCAGTCGGGGGGCTTATGAAGAGGCGTGACCAGGTGCTGCACGTTCACGCTGATTACCTGCACGAGAGCGCCGCGTTATAAAAGCCCGTGCAGGTGGCCGCGGATTTGCCTGAGAAGACACCCGTGGTGTTACAGATTAATTTCTTTTCTGAGATTACATGTTCTGTTTAGCTACTTCCTGCATCTAAGTACAGCTGAAAATTAACGCTTGTACTTAAAGTTTCATCTAAACTTTCCACTACTTGTTAGAAATCTCAAAGATCTTGTGCCAGTTTTTCCCAGACAACCAATCCAATCATATGTTTCTGTATTTTGATAGTATTTATTAACTATATTTAAAATGGTCAGTAAAACCCACACCAGTAATCTTTATGCAAGGGCTGTTTATTAGCCTCTTCCCACATTAAAGTTTAAAGGAAAAAAAAAAGACTTGGGGGGACTCATGGGTGATGTGGTAGTGATTTTGCTCGACTTTATATGAATAGGTATGAACATATAAATTTAGTTGTATAAATTTGTAATTGTTAGCCCATGTGTCCTGACTTCTGGTCTCAATATAATAAATCTTCTAGAAACATTTACTTCCCTTAAATCTACTTTGGCATGTAAATACTTGACTGTATTCACTATACAACTTTCATTCAGTTACTTTCAGTAACTACATTCACTTTTATTTGTGTAAAAAATGAAAGTAGTTCACTTTTAGTTACATTTTGCCTCAGGTGAATTAATGTTTCAACATGTATTAAAACTATACTGTATTAATTCAGTTGCAAGAAAGCACAATATTTAAGAAGAAATAAAGGACTACTGAGAAGTACAACAACTGATTAAATTAATCAACACTGACCTCTACTGTTTAAACATGTCCCAGAAAATGACTAACTGCTTTATCCTGGTCAGGGTGGTGGTGAACCCGGAGCCTATCCCAGCAACACTGGTTGTATACACTCTAGATGAGAAGTCTATTGCAGGGCATCACAACCTAACAATAAGTGCAATTTAGAATCACCAGTCCACTTTTCTCCATGTCTTTGGACAGTGGATCCTAGAGGGAAAAACCACACGTACAAAAAGTCCACAAACTGACAGGATAAAACCCAGGACATTGGAACTTAATCCTTGAACTCTCAACAAATACATAAACAACCACATACAACAATGCTATATGAAAACATATTACTTCATAAAAGCAGGCTTTCCACAAGCAAATGGTGAGTATCTCTATTTGTTTTAAACAATTCAGATAGAAAAGCTTGTAAAAAATGTTCAGCAAGTTGAAGAGAGACTTTGAATCCACAAAAAGAAAAGCAATCATCCCCCAAACTGAAACAAGACTTTGCTCTGCTGCCAGGAACAGCACGGACACAATGCATGTCAAACGGACTGTAACATTCCAGGCATTTTCAGTGTGAGCGGTAATTACTTTCTCTCTAGGGTGTGTGGTGTGCATTTTGTGAATCCTTCCCACACCCAATTAGCAAATGAGGTTCAGCTTTCCTACTGCTATTTCATCTTGTGAGGTACAGACCAGGAATCTCCTCTTTATCTGTGTTAAGCTTTTTTAACATGGAGTTTAAAACATTGTTATCTTTGTTGTATGCGGTTATAACCCTGAATGTTGTCAGTGGCTTGAAGTTTGAAGAGAATCTTCCTGAAGATTTTGAAAACCGGGATCTTAGCAAGGCCATTTTGGAGATGCTTCACATCAATAAGCTGTCGGTCCCTCAACAAGCGAAGCCACATCCGTATATGAAGCAAATTTACCGTCTACTGAGCACACAGGAGTCAAGGCAGAGAAGCGATTCAGATGGGACTCTGGTCCAGAGTTTCCGTAGTGTACAAGGTAAGAAACTCTCCATATACTCTTTAGCACAGGAAACTTTACTGACATTGATTTTTATCATATGTGAATAATGAAATTTTAAAAGCTATTGCATCAATACGTATTCATGTGTCTACTAACTAGGCACTAAATATAGCAAACCTGGTTGGATCTGGTTCAACTTGTCATACTTACGGCCCTCTATGACTGTTGCTGAGCTGATCTTATTGAGAAAAACCCTACACCCTGAACCGCTCACAGTAACAGTGGCTGTACACAGCCTCTCCTTTGGAGCAGGGAATCTGAGCATAAGTGGCCCCCTCACTGAGCACCTGCTCACTCTGGACCAACTTCCCCCGTCAGGCTATGATGTGTTCAATGTGACAGCATCTCTACCTCACCACGTCCATGGACCACACATTCTGGGCTTCCAGCTGCGCTTCAGGGATGAAAGTGGCAGCCTGGTGCTCCACGAGGCCCTAACGCAGAGCTTGTACTGCTTAAACACAAGCTCCCTAAGTCAGCCTCTGCTGGTGACCTACAAGGTAAAACCAATGGAGCGGCAGATCTTTGAGCGCAGGCAGAGGCAGTACTGTGGAGAAAGCACTCATCAGATAAAACAACATTCACAACTGAGACAGCAGAGAAGCACAAATGACACAGCCTGCAAGCTTTATGAACGTCTCATTGACATTCATAAGACTGAACTGGGTCAATGGATACTGCAGCCAACAGCATTTAACATCAGCTTCTGCAGGTACCTGAGATGTTTTATTATTATTAAACATTTTTAAAAATCATCTATTTATGTAAGTATTCTGTTACATTACGCTATATATTTATTTCATAGGGGTTTGTGCATGAAGGAACAGGCAAAACTTTCTCTGGCTGATCAGAATCCAAAGGATAAGCACTTGGAAAATGACAAAAGGTACCTGTACTTAAAACAATTTGTCATCTACATTTCATTTCATTTAAAACAGAATTTTTAAACAGAATCTGTTTATAACCTTGTGCTTCATTCCAGCCCACACTGCAGCTCACAGGAGACGTCTCCCCTCACAGTGATGTATCGGAGCGCCACGAATGACATCATCATAAAGCAGTTAAGAGATATCAGGGCACAGAGATGTGTTTGCTCACCCAATATTAGATCAAGTATTAATGGGTGAAGTAAAACATTGATACCTACTCAAATACAAAGTAGTGTGTTGGCACAGAGTGTGTGGATTATAATTCCATTACCCAACACAGCCATAAAAAATATAACCCATAAACTAATTAAGTAAGAATTATAAGTTATCTGAAGTTGATTAACTTAAGAGTTGCTTAAGAGTTCATGAGGTACTTGGATAATATAGTGGTTCCTAATCCCAATTATGATCACCCAGTGCATGGTACATGTTTGTGTTCCATGCTCTGGCCAACTTGATTCACCTCAATCAATTAATTATAAACTCTTCCAAGAATGAGTCAGATGTGCAATGCATCTGGTTATGATAACTAGATCCTGACTAACACTTTATATGAATGGTTCAAACTTAAGGCCTTTATGAAATGTGCATAAGAATTGCATAAATATCTTAAAGCAATGCTGGAGGCATGTCAGTACTCAATAGATAACATTTAAAGGAATTATGGGAGAGAAAAAAGAGAACCACCCTTAATTATCAGTCAGCACATTCATGACACTTTGAATGTTATAAATGTTATATTGATTAACACCTGGTTTTGGGAGTATTAAAATCAAAGTCAAGTTGTATTAGAATGGCACAACATAGTAGTTTAAAATGAAAATAAACCACCAACACCTCAGCTGAGTGGCATTCAATTTCATGCTCCTATGAGACTTGGTTGCAGTAAATACACCTCCCAGTAGTTTAGATGACAGGTGGACACTTTACACTTTCATGAATGTGCTATTAGTAAAGACAAAGCAATATATTTCCTAAAAGCTGTTATGTCATCTTAAAGGTTTTAAAGCTTACATAAACCCTACAGTAGTGCTTTATAAAATATTTATGCAATGCTTACGAATTCCTTTAAAAGGTAGCCTGCAAGGATGTACATTCATACTTTCGACCACAAGAGGACAGGAATTTCTACATTTTTACAAGGACTTTGTCCATTTTCTAATGTATAACAATGTATAATTCTTATTGCTTATAAGGGTATTCTCTGTATTATAAACCGAAATACAGTTCAGTTTCATTAATTAGCTACAGCCAAGTGCCTTTACTGTAATGTAGCTATTTTCCAATGATTAAGTAAACATTTGTTCTCTTGGCACTTATCATAGACCATATCAAAATAAACATTGCTTCCTACTCTGTGCACCCTCCAGTAATGAACAGTAATGAGAGGAAAAACGAACTGTTTTGGGGTTTGTAATCAGCAGTTTAAACTCACCATCGAGAACAACTTACACTGCAAAAGAGCCTAAAAATGCTGCAGAAACGAAAGTGACCAGAACATAAACTGACACAAGACTGAACAAGGGTTAGCAGTTCATTTCAGCAGTTCGGCAATTACTCTCTCTCATTTGTTATCCTTTCAACAATGCTTCCTCTCAGACTGTAATACTGTAATCCACATTAAATTGAAATTGGAAAATGACCACCACCCGGGGAGCTTTAATATGTCCAGTAATAAATGTACTTTAATGGGAGTTCACTTGTTCTCATGCATGTGCACAGTATAAGGCCTGAAACATCATGTGACGGCAAGTTGCTAGTCCTGTAGCTAGCAAATGAAGTTGTGACATGTTATTTGTTACATAATGTGTGTAGTGTCTGACAGTAAAATAGGAGGAAGGCTGTACCATGTACAGTTTACATTCAACAAAAATTATTACAGCTAAAAATCTGAGTTTTTTCACAGCTACACCTGAGACTTGAGAATTTCTACTCTAATTTTATTTAAATTTTATTTAAATAATCGACTGGCAAAGACCAACATCTTTGGGTGGTTTTGGGGGAAAACTGGTAATGAGCCATTCGGTAAGTGACAGTCAGCTCTTATTGCACTGACTCACTAGAAAGAGATGGAATATTCATCACTTCAGTCTGCACTTGAAGGCGCTGTGTGTTTTTAGGACCAGTGGCTTGCTGTCTCCCTCGGCAAGAGAGCCTCTGTTTTCCTCATCATCCTGAAGGTCCCGCATTTTACCCCTCTGCACAACTGAACAATTGAGACTATGGGTAGGAGGACTCATGCTTTGTTTTCAGATGACGTGGATACACAGATCCATACAATCACCATTTGCACTGACCAATCACAAATGCCACAGTCAACAGTGTTTAGCAAATATATCCATGCATTTTGTGTACCACTTATCCTACACAGGGTTGCAGGGAGCCTGGAGCCTCTCCCAGGGGACTCAGGGCACAAGGCAGGTGCCAGGCCATCACAGGGCACAATCACACACACACACACACACACATCAACCTACAACACGTCTTTGGACTGAGGGAGGAAACCCCCAAAGCACAGGCAGACCATGCAAGTTCTACACACACAGGGCAGAGACAGGAATCAAACCCCAAACCCCAGAGTTGAGAGGCAAACATTCAAACCACCAATGTTTGTGTGTGTGTGTGTGTTTCCAACATGTGGGACTGTTTTCCATTACAATTTGTAGTAAGTAGCATGCTAGCGTTTCAGGAAAGTTTTAAACTGTATTCAAACAGGATTCAGTGTAGTTATTTGCGATATAACTTACTTTTGTATTGTTTAAAAGGATTTTTTTTCTTAGTTTTTTCTGTAATATGTTTAATGCCCTGTACAAGTTTATTCTTTTATTTTAATTTTTTTTTTATTTTAAAAATTATTCTATCATATTCAATTATACACACCCTAAAGAGAGTGTAGGCTTAACTTGATTTACCAGTATAAAGATAAATTATGTTAAACCGAAATATTTCATTCAACACATGAATTTTTCGACAAGGTAAAGTTTTACAAACACGTAGTGAGCAATAATCAGACACGAGTACAAAACCCGAATGAGAAAAACAGTGGCGCTGTCTGTAGTCCCGTCTACCGCTTTCTCGCGAGAGCAGCGTTCGATTGGTCGAGATTTCGGTCCATCAAAATCAACCATGTCAAGTGTACGCGGAGCTTCGAGACAACGGTTTAGATTAAGCGCAAAAGTAGGCCGAGATTCGTTGTGTTTATTAGCCACCAGAGGCTTCTGACTAACAGCACGACCCGTGTATATACATTAAAGTCGCTACTATTTGGCTGCAGGGCTGAATTATGTCTCTGTGTGGATAGTGACAGTGGGGTGGGGGGGAGCGTGGTGTCGCTTTGGAGAGAAAAAGCTGAACCTGCTACTCTCTTTCTTCCTTCCTTTCACATGTAAGCAGCAGCAGCAGCAGAAGGGATTTTATATGTGGACGAGAATCAATGATGTCAGGAAAGCATTACAGTGGACATGAAGTCAGCTGCTGCATCAAATATTTTATATTTGGATTTAACATAATATTCTGGGTAAGCGCATATTTTAAGTTTGCCTTGATTTGTTTGTTTGTTTGTTTGTTTGTTTGTTTTAAGGCCATGCTCGGCTGTTAGTTTGGTCGGTTAATGTTATCCAAAAGATAGCGTCTTTTTGTGAAAGGAGGACGAGGAGAAATCACCATGAATCGGTTAACAGGACACTCATACTGATCTTTTAAGAAATATTCCCAGTAAACACGGACACACCAGCCTCCTCGTACTCATTCACATTCTCATTAAAACAAAACACTCTGATACTGCTCCGATTTCATTCTTATAGTGTACTGTCTTTTCCCATCCATTTTAAGTTATTAAATACAAGCAACAGTCTTCTTTTCAACGTCCCTCAAAGAGCTATTAAAACTTTCAGCCTCCTGCTTTTAAACGCTTTTTTCTGGCACGCTTACATTTTTGTCAGGAGTGTATTTTCTAGCGTACATGCAGCGTTCACTGTGTCGAGCGCGTTTCAGTGGTAATCAGCTTTATCATGAGCTTAGGTTGCGTACAGGCTGCACGCTACTGCACTAATAACATGTCAGCGTAGTAGGTGCAGTTGATAGTAAGCTAGTATGCTGTTTGGTTAATATTTTCAAATATTTTCAAAACTGGTCCACGTTTTTGCTCTTTCTCAGCTCCTAACAACCCAAGCAATGACTAAAACAGGTGTGCTGGAGGAGCCAAACATGTCTGTCTGATGTTCCAATATTAATATAATGATGATAACAACAACAACAACAATAATAATAATAATAATAATACATATCTGGCATTTTTCTGTTTTTCCTTCCTGATGACTTTCTTTCCATATTTCTTTCACTTAACAGGATCTGTTAATAATACATACTCTATGGTTTATTATCTACAGCTAATCTGCATTACAGTGTCAGTGACCGTAACATCATTTATTACTCAGTCCTCTGCTGTCAGATTAAGTGCAGTGCCAAAACAGAAGACTGTCTATCAACATAGGAACTTTTATTTCATTTTGGGTTTAACGTTGTCTTTGTGCTATCAGAGCCTAATAATCAGGATATTGTGGCGTAACAGGGTTCATTATTCTGTTATGTGTTGTTAAAGGTCTTTATATGATTGCGTTTGTACCTGAAATGTGCATAGATAACACTTTAATGGTATAATAGACATTATTTTTCTATTTAGGTTCCATAAACAGATATAGATTTGCTGTCATGTAACAGAGTCATACTAAGATTCCACTTCAGGATGATGGAATAAGCTTTATTGGCCTCATTCCTCCTGTAAGTGCTGAGACTTTTGCTGCTGTCTGCTGCCTTTTTTCCTGAGAATCCTGATTAGCTTAGGCAAACCTTATTAAATATTTAATTAGAGCTAAAAATGCTAGGATGTAAAATTTAAAGCTACCTTTTGGGGGAAAGGTGACCTAGCTTTTTCTTAATATTTAAAATCTTTTCCTTTGAATTTGTCCCATTTTCCCTTTATTAAAATTAAACAGTTTCAAGTATGATAGGTTTCTAGCACTGAGATCTACATCTCTGTCGGCAGGGCAGTACCTCTGCAGTGTATCGACTGTAAATGTGTCAGGAGCTGGACACTATTGGTCTTTTATCAACACATTCCTTATGGAGTACACTTATGTGCTTGCTAATGTGTGGGACAACCAGTTAAAGCAATAAGCTTTGGTTTGTTCAGTTTTCCAACACAAACTATTCTCTAAGTTGAAATTAATGGTTGATCCATTTGTGAATAAGATGTTGCTTTTACTGTGATCAACCGGATCCAGTATCAGGTAGCTCGAATGTGACCCTGATCAGGATAAAGTGCTTATTGAAGATGAATGAATGAATAGATGTTATTACTGAATATACATAAACTGTATAGTCCAAACACCAAGTCAGATTGTCATCACTTGCTTCCTAATTTATGCTTTGTCCTGTCTGTATCCCATCTAAAACTTCCCTGGGACAGTAAAATAAAATGTTACTCCCACACTGCTACTGTTTTTGCATTAGTTGTGACCATGACAGAGTAAATGAAGCATAACATAATGGGTTTTCATAGTTGACCAGATTAGTCCACATTAAATCAATTAAATTTGCCCATCAGGGTAAAATTCAGATCATTTTTCACTGAAAAAGTAACCATGTTTAAGTAATGTTTTTGAATAAATTTGTAGTCATTTTCAAAAGAATAAGCAAAATAAGTGAATACAATTTAAGAAACAGTTTTTTAATGGTCCAGATTGGTCTTTAATTTTATGGTCTTTGGTCAGTAATCTTTCAGCTTTACACTGTAGGCCACTTTACTGCACTTTCCATGTTCTGTTTGCCTTCAGAGCGGGTCTCCAAACTAAGTGCCATGCAACACTAGCTTGTTCTTTCAAATGAAAGCAGTCCTTTGTTTTTCTGCATGACAGTTTCCTGGGTACGTGATGTAGGGTTTCTGAAGCATGGCTCATTTTCCATTTTGTTTCCATTTTAAGAATTTATGCAAGGATGGAACATGAGGATATGTTGGACAAAAGATTTATTTTTTATAAAATCTACAAAGAGCGGTATTTCTTCACTAGGCTTCAAGAGCATGGATGCTTTCATGTGACTGGTTGATGCAGTCAGTGAAGCATTGGAAGGGCACATAATGTTTTAGCATCAAGTCTCATCAATGTGATAGACATATAATTATCACTCTCATCAGCACACCGTGCCTAAATATAGCTGCTCTGTTGTAAAGCTATGTCCTACAGTAGGTGAATGCTGTGTACCACCTCAGCTTTGACTGTTCCTGTTTGTCTTGGAAAGGGTGAGTGTTAGTTTATGCAGTTGTATGCATTTGGGTCTTGTAATCATTATTAACTAAGCTACAGTAAAAAAAAAATAAAATAAAAACAAGCTTATAATTTAAATATAGGCTAGTAATCCTATTTGACAAACAGTCATGCCATCCTTACTGAAGTACAGGAGGTGTTCAGAGTGCAGTAAAAGGAGGATTTGATTAGGAATATAAGCCAGCTGATATGATTTATAAAGTCCCCTAATATCTGTCAACACTATTTTAAGTTATAATACAAGACTGACAGGAGATAATCTGGTTATATCTTTGCACACAGTTCATGCGGTATATTGAGGCTACTCCTCAACAGCATTTGAGGGCATGTTGTTGTTTCCAGAAATTTAATACAGCTCTAGATATATTAAACTATTAAAACGGTCCTTTTCCTACAGAATCTGATACAGTAATACCTGAGTTTCCAACATGTAACAACAGAGGATTTAAAAATGTTTGCATAATTACTATATATTTTTATTATTATAGCAGAAATTGTATTACAGTAAATTTTTAACTGCTGTATAACTGGGTTTGGCATGTAAATGTACAGTCAGTTCCAGAATTTGATTAGATTAGATTGCGTTAGATTCAATGTTGTTGTCATTGTACCTTGTACAACGCAAATGAAATACAGTTAGCATCTAACTAGAGTGCAAGTAGCAATGTAGCAAGTAGAAAAAGACTGCACGTGTGTGTGTGTGTGTGTGTGTGTGTGTGTATGTGTGTATATATATATATATATATATATATATATATATATATATA
>CM075006.1:14831755-14852027 GCA_037576675.1 Pangasius sanitwongsei | reverse complement strand
TTGTTTGCTATAAAGTAAAAAAGCTGGGTGAACATCCTCCAAGTGTGGTGATTCCATAATTTTTGCCAGGGGTTGTACTTACCAGTTGGCAGTTAATCTCCTGGATAGTGTGACTTTTTCAGTCAGTGGAAATTTGAATATTAATGAGGACCTGCTGTGGATTTTTGTGTTCTTGTTGTATAATTATGCACATTTTGGGAACTGAGTAAACTTTTTTTAATTGCATCATATTCTCCATGTATGTGCTGGTGTTTTCCAAATGCTTCATATATGTGCTACCATTCAAATGGTTGGAAACACCTTTCTCAATACTATAAAATGTTCTCTGAGAGAGTAAAGCATGTTCCAGTGCAAAATAACTGACAGGCAGGAAGGGTGCCACCCTGCAAAGACGTTTTAACCAGATGGTGTTAATATTTTAGTTGCTGATTACAGGGCCCAGAACACTTACTGAAACATTTTCCCTCAGAGTTAATGATAGCTATCAGACTAGAAAGGCAGTTTAACTGAAGTGCTCCTAAAGCAGCTTTAAGGATTGCATAGGTTTGAAATTCATTGGTCAAAATGAATGTGTAGAACAGCTTATAAAACAGCTCATAAGAAAAAAATAAAGGGTCATAACAGCAGGAATCCATCGCCAGCAATTGTCTTTAATAATCATTTTCTATCTCCCAAATGTACAATTAATCAGTGACATTTACAACAACTAGTCGAGTTTAAATATCTGTAATGCAGTTAATATAGATATATTGGATTGCTGAGTGGTTCCTTAAGGTTACAAATCTGATAAATAACATAACATTTACCGAACATAAAGTGGCCACATCAGAGTGGTACGGTATCCCAACATGCAGTGGAAATGCATGTTTTGTGATACTCAGTGGGTTGGTAAAAGACAAACCTGTACACATGCAAAATCCAGCTCAGGAAATAAAAATGTACCACAGTATCAAATGTACACCTTTGATAGAGAGCACTCAAGAGAGCACATTATCTAAGACACTCAAAATAGGTTGTTATTCAATGCCGGGGTCATGGATTGTGGAACTGTTGGCAGTATTTCAACCACCTCAGAACATAAAACACTCATACACTGACTTGTCTAAGCCCATTCTTGAAACTTGATTGCATTATTTATTTATTTATGGACCTGTAATGATCCATGTCCATTTGAGTTGTTATACCTGGTGTAATGGCAGTCACGTTAAACAGCATGCTATATCCCAGCAGATTATATAGCATAACATTAACATTGTACTGTCATTAACAAGCAACATCTTTTTTTCACTATCCTGACCAAGTGTATGCAGCCTAGACAACATTCATAAACTCTTCGACAAAGGGCAGCAAATAGAAATACTTATTAATTGTTAACAAGATGCTATTATTTGTTCATAATATCCATATGACAACAGTAATCTGTTTCAAAATTCAACAGACTAGTGATATGGAATTAGCTCTTTCCAGTAAAGTGACTTCATAGATATGAACATGACTGGCACTAGGACCATGGGGGGTTAAAATGTAAAGCGTTCTCTGTGGTCCTGTCATCCCATGTACAGTACAAACACATTTGATCTCTACTCGAACATGTCAAAGGCAGGTATTCGTATATATTAAAGGGGCAGAGTGTATCGTAAAGAGCGAGGTCTGGCTAGCTGAACGCAGATACACCATTAAATTAGACTACTTAAAAAAAAAAAAAACATGCAGGTGTCAAAATCAGCAGGTATTCAAGCTACACAGTACACGTGGGGTTTACACGGCATGAACATATGGCTGCGCTAGTTTCTCCTCTAGCCCTCATGTAGTTATTGTCTAGTCACTTTTTTTTTTTTTTTTTTTGCAGGTTCGTCTTCCTCAATGAGATGTGAATGCTTTGTTTATCACAGCTGTGGTCTTTTTATAAGTGTTGCACGCTCCCTATCTCACTCGCACAACCTATTGCAGAAGGCAGTCTACAATGTCCTACGAAGTGTTGAACGCATGCGTGAAACGAGCCGGGTGAGAAGCGGGGACTTTATAGCAGGGAGGCTGAGTGGGACTGGATACCTTGGCACATGACAGAGGGAGACGGTGGGAGTCATAGGAGGTTGAGTGTGTATAGGAAGGTTTGGCAGGCAGAGAATGGATGGAGTGTGTGTTGTGTGTGTATAAAGAGTCTTTTAGCTCTGCGCAGTTAGCCTCTGTTCTGTTAGCGAGGCCTGATGGGCCACCGTTTTGTTCTCATGGGAGCGTAGTTTGGACACCACATCAATGAAGGCCAGGCTCTGTACTTCTTTATGTAGAGGTTCTGAAGAGAAAGAATGAAGGTACAAATCAAGCTTCATGATTGCTTGTTATTTTCTAGCAGTGTGTGTGTGGCACTGCGAAAACCCACGTATATACACCAACTGTCGCATAATACGATGCAAATATACATATTTCAGGGTTTTTTTTTTTTAAGTAGAAAATGTAAAAAAAATTCACCAGGTATAGAGTTTTCCCAGGATGACACATATTTACAGATTTACACTCCACACACTCATAACTACACAACTTTCCCATTAGTTTCACCACAGTTACTAAATAATACATAACAGTTACTGAGTAATATCCTTTAAGGTGAATAACATAATAATCAGAGATTTTTTTTTATGTTTTTTATGTTTTCTGATTAGTATCAGCTGAAATGCAGGTTCATATCCACGGTGGAAACATTCCTCACCTGAGCCCATGACGGAGCAGATGAGGATCATGGAGTTGTATTTGATCTCAGGGGCGCTCTTCTCCTCCGTCAGCAGCTTATGTAGGACCTGCACCAAAGTGGCTCCAACAAAATCCTTCTCAGCTGAATCTGTCAGAAATAAGACACAGATGTTTTTATTAATTGAATAAAAAGAAAATAAGGCTATTCCTGCAACAGTTGGTTGTTTTGAAATTAGCTTTATGGGTTACTTTACTGGATCGAGAGCAAGTTTAATTAGTCAGCAATTTTCTCAGAAACACAAAATTCAAACAAATACATCCCTCTTCCAATTAGTCAGATTTTGTTGATCCATACCATTTGTTTTTCTCCTATTTATAAAGCCTGGGGATCCAGAGAGAGATTTTTTCATAACTAATAAATCTGCATTCAACATATTCATGGAAATCATACTCTTACAAAACAAAGATGAATACATCATTTAACAATTTACACTGTAAAAATGTCATTTTAAAAGCAAGGAAAGAACCAGTTTATGCATCTGAGGATAAACTGATCAAGACTTTTAACTCTTATAGCATTATCAGTGACATTAAATTTAGATGATATAGTGTCACAAAGCAGGAACGACTGATGAAAATGAGCAGTGTTCTGCTAGTCATGGGCATCGGTGAGCTCATGTATGCAGAAGAGGGTAGACTGCGCTTTTCTCAGAGTTTGTTAGCTGCATGTTATGGCTGGCTTTGTGTGTCTCAGTGGAAGCTCATGCTAACCTTTACCCTTGCTGGTTCCTAGCTATCGTGTGATAGTGGAAAGCTAACTAGTGGGTGGGAATTGTCAAATGAATTATTTGGGAGAAAACATGGTTAAAAAAAATGGCTGTGGTTTTTGAATATATACTTTAACCTGTAAAAATATAAAATGTATTCTCCTAAACATAATGTTGTACCAACTACAGCAACCTGGGCAGACTGAGGGGCTATGATGACAGGACATTGACATGACAGGATAATGTTTTATTCACAGCTGCCACATGTGGAGAACTTCACCAAATATTACAAAACTTGTTCTGACTTTATATTTAAAAAAAAAACAAAAAAAAAAACCTGACCCCACCTGTGTATAAAGAAGCTGAAGAAGCAGAAAGCAGTATTCTATTAATTCAGAGATCATGCATAATTTGGACTTTTAAAACTTGCCCTAGGAAATGTTTAATTAAGACACTGAATATTTGATGTGAATGGGCTGATATTAGTCTCAGTGAAAGTTACACATCAAGTGAAGTTTTGACCTTTGGACAGTTTAATGTCTGTTTTACCCAAATCCAGTGCTGCTATGAGACCCAAAGCCACCAGCGCTTCGTTCTGCATGATCATGTGCTCGCTCGTTGCCATGGTCACCAAGTGCTTTACACCCCCACACTGAATGACCGTCCGTACCACTTCCTGTTCAAAGCCGAGAAACATACAAACACAATTAAATTTCCAGAATCTCTGAATTTCTCAAGAAATGGTAGTGTGTGCAAGTCCTTGACCTTTGACTTGCTGTGCCGGATCAGTGCTGAGAGCAGGCGGTTGGACTCCCCCATCACCCCTGCGTGGTCTTTGGCCTCACACCATTCTACCAGCCTCTCCACCAGCTTACGGTTTGTTCCCAACTGTTCGGCAGCATCCGCTACAGCACATACACAGATACCATCCATTGACCTATGCAGCAAATCAGTTCTATGCCTAAACCTACAAATCAAACAAACTTCATATTCAGAAGTTATTATTAATAGTTTTGCCACATTAAGTCATTTTCTAGTTATAAATCTAAAACTCAACAAAGCGCCTTACACATGCATTTGATTCTATTATACTGCATTAAGATATTTGGATTAATCAATTAATTAAAGCTTAGTAACAGCTTAAAGTCAGTTTTATTATGGAGCAGATAATTAACTTACAGTAACAACAGTATTCTAAAGGAATTCTGCCAGATTCAAGTTTTTCCCAATTAAAGCTGCTTTTTTGTGAAATAAAAAAAAATCACTTTTCTTTTTGAATGCCAGTAAAATGTATCCACAAGTTTAAAACTGTTGCAAGCATTTTGAGGATATTTGGTTCTCGTTGTCCTTTTTGAGAAAAGGCACTGCCTTCAATTATTACACATATAAAATTCCATTTTTAAATTGCTTTCTGTAAGTGCACTGGAGCTGTATTTAAAATACTACTGATGAGGACTGCACTCTGTGTCACTGAAAACTAAAGCTTCTGGCTACATGCCTCGTGCTGAGAATGCAAAGCGCTGTTGTCCATGCTGGCAGCTGCAGCGTCACTCACAATCTATAGCAATTAAATCTCAGCACCGTAGCATGGAACCCCGTCTTAGTCCATTTCACTTATAGGATAACGGCTATTCTAATACACAGGACAGAGGGGAACTGGCTTATACCTGACAAAGCTTCTGTAATAGGATAAATGAATGGCAGCCCTTGAATGCAGCAAATGCTGTTTTGTAGGTTTTTGGTCTCCAAATACCTACAGCTAGGGCAAACTTGTCAATTTCTTTTGCAGTCTGTAAAGAAAAATCTTGAGTGTTTCACCTGGAGTTTAAATACAATTATGTGAGTAGTCAGAAGGGAATAAGAAAGGAATACACAAACGCACAGATAAAGTGCATTGGAAGCATTTTATGAAGTTGGCTATAGCTTACCTTGTGTGTCAATAAGCATTCTTAACGTTCCCAGCAGCTTGAACTGAACTGGTGGCATTTCTGATTGAAGAAACTTCAGTACCACGTCAGACACTCCAGCTGAAAGCATCTTAGACTTGTTCACCACTGATGAATAGAAGGAAGGAGAAATAATGACGGCGAGTAAAAGCGTACATTAACAGACACCGGGTTTTAAAGCCTCCGAAGGGCTGCTGAAATACAGAAAGATTGAAGAGGAGACTGTTAACACTGACCTGGGATTGCTAGGTTCCTCAGGGCGCTGAGGGCTGCGTGCTGCACTGTAACATTCCCCTCCTCAACATGTCTGTCCAGCAGGTCCAACAGCATCTGCACAATTCCTGTGTCTACCATGTGGATGCAGTTCCCATCTGAAGGGAAAGAGCCAACAAAATTATATAACATTTATATAACAGCATGGTGGCACAGTGTGTAGTGTTGAAGCCTCACAGAGTTTTGTATGTTCTCCCCATGCACCATGGGCTTTCAGCAGGTTTCCTCCCAACTCTCAGAAATGCCTGTAGGTGGACTGGCTATGCTAAATATCCCCTAGGTGTGAAAGCATGCGTGTGTCCTGCCTTGCGATGCATTGGCGTCCCGCCCCGGGTGTATTCCCGCCCATACACGTCAGTTGCACAGTAGTATCATAACACTAATGTCAATTAACATAAATGAATCCAGCAGAGCATTAACCAGTTCTAGTCTATCCAGTCACATGAGGATACACCTCACTGAGGAACGTCTCTCTATATAAACACTGAGAAATATCACAGGAATCCTCACTGCAGTGTCCAAGCCTTAATTTGGTCAAAGAGCAGCAGAGCAATGCATTACATGGCATGAATGTGTGTGTCTGGTGTATGTAACACTCAGTCACTGTAAAGCTGGCGGTAGCAGATGTACACAGGACTGGAAAGAAACATCAACACTCAGAAAAGTGAAAGACTATTGTCTCTATTAATGATCAATTTACATCTCCTATGAAAACATTTGTGCATATACAGTATAGACTTTACATCTTGTATGATAAACTACAATTAATTAGAAATCAGACCAGAGCTCTTACCATTGCGGGCAAAGTTAGCAATAGCCAGAGCCCCAGCTAGCTGGAGCTGATGGTTGTTGGATGGAACCCAAGAGAGAACCCTCTGGAACACGCTACCTTTACCCCCCTCGAACAACTTTTGCATGGATTCATCTGGAAAAGAAAGCAATGACTATCACCACCCTTACAAAATACTATGCATTGATCACAGCCAAAATTCACTACTTTACTATATGCAGTAGAACAGTAACTGTATATAGCAAAGTACAATGTGGGACACTTTATGGTTACCACTGAATGGATGCAGAAACATGAAACATCACTGCAAATATCCATGTAACTTCATTTATCAGATTGTTTTCTGCCCACTTTAAGGAACAAACTTAGGAAGAGCTTAACAAATCCTCACAGATTTGCTCTCTGAAAGAAATTAAGATGATGTATGACGATCCACAAATCCCTACCTACAGTACCACTGAATTTTAGAGGATAACAGGACTCAGGCAGCCACATCAGCACAAACTAAACTGCTACATAAACCATGTAGTGCTCCATTAGAGTTGAACTACATTTCTTCTGGTTAAATGCAGCATCTAAATTCATGGAAGCATAACAGAAGCCCCTCTGTTTTCCAAAAAAAAGGGAAAAAAAAAAACCAGAAAGGGTCTCAGCTCCATCCATAAAATGCCACACAGTGGAAGTGGAATTGTGTTAGCACCCCACGACCCATTCAGCCTGCATTAATTATTCAGAGTGAGATGAAAAACACACCCCGCTCTGCTGCCTGTACAATCTGCTGCCTACTAAGTTGTGAGAAAGAAAGAGAGGACCGAAGCACATCCATTTCCACACAGAGACTTCCCTTCTCTTCTCTCTCTGCATAGATTTAACTTTTCTTTTTTTTTTTTTTTTGCTCTTCAAATATTGCATTTTTAAACAAGTAGTATTTCAGTATCTCAGTAATTCAGTTATAAATGTTAAAAAAAATAACATTAGTTTTAACTTTAATTTATTGAACACAGCTTTATCTTTCAGGTAAAAGTTTCAAACTGACCTGGACATCAAAGTTGTCTCTAATACTTCAGAACATGTCTACATCCCATACAAATAGACTAAATACCAAACTGTGTATTGTGTCTACAAGATATCATGCCACTAAACTCCACTATGTGGCCCTGTTATTCTAATGCTCATTTGTTTAACGATATAAACAGGCCCACATGCTCAGGTGTGAGGTGTGTTTGGAGACCATTAATGCAGAAAGACTACCCCACGGGGACAGAAGAAGCTGCTACAGCTAAATATAGCTAAGCCTGCTGTAGCTGTTTGTGTGATGAGACAATCTGGCTCTACAACACACACTCAGTCACTACAAATGATCAATATTCGAATACCGGATTAAACACACTTGGGATTATCAGTGTTGGTATCAGGGTTGATAATACTTGAAGGCTTAGTTACTGTGAGGATGCTAGCATCAGTACCACAAAAGCAGAAAAAAGTGGAGTCAGTACTTGAATACTAAGATGAGTTTGGATATGTGGATATTTGAATAACCCCGCCCAAACCCACTGTGTAGTTTCCCTGTATGAATCTAAATGAATTAAAATCAACATTTAAGCATCGGTGGCTGAAGCCTTGAGAAGCACCTCCCAGCAGCAGCAGCACCATGAGGTCAGACGCTGTTTTGAGTTGAGCCAGGTCTTCCTCTCGGTCACTGTCCACCGTCTGAGCCACAACGTCCAACAGACACTCGACCAGACCTGCCTCGACCAGCTGCAGCTTTATTACATCTGACAGAGAGAGAGACAGAGACAGCGAGAGAGAGAAAGAGAGAGGCAGACAGACAGACAAAGACAGAAAGAGAGAAACAGAGAGGGAGACAGACAGATAGAGTGAGAGAGAGAGAGAGAGTCAAACAGACAAAGAGTGAGACCGTTAAAGAGAGATACAGGCAGACAGGATGGACAGAAATACAGAGATGGATAGACAGAGAGAGCGACAGACAGACAGAGAGTCGCAGAGAGAGTTAGATAGGCAGACAGACAGGCAGGCAGAGGGAGACAGAGTAAGAGATATTTGCTTTAAGCGAATAAACTTTATGAATTCACCAGGATGAAAAACAATCCTGCTGAACAGTTATAATCAGTCACTTATCCCTTATGTATTTGCACTGCTCTGTGAATTTCAAGACTTATTATTCATGCACAATATGAGTTATTTGCATATTAATCAGTGCTGCACATGTAGAATTTAATATGCTACATTATGTAACAGTTACAAACAAATTAATATGAAGCCTATCATACATGACTAGGAATTTCTGACAACAAGTAAAAAAGAAGAAACAAAAAGTGTATCTGAAGACATATTCAAGGCTGATTGTAGATGTGTGACTGCTTCTCTTGCATATGGTTATGAAACTCCTGAAATATTTGAGCATCTCTCTCTCTCTCTCTCTCTCTCTCTCCCTCCCCCCCTCGTAGTACAATGTAGTAGCTTTTAAGTAGGACGTTGTCTTGGAGACTGGCAGGCCAAGAGCGCTGTTCTGTGCACTGAATGATAAGAAACAGCCAGGCGGTCAACCACTCACCCTAGATTTCTTTTTCCACACACTTGGAGTCTCCATCATACTAATTTTTATCTTCCTTCTCATCCCTCTTACGCTCAGGGCCACATTATCCCTCCATCTCTCTGGCCTCTCTCTCTCTAAAATGCTTTTTCTCACATGTACCTTTAACACAAGCTCTCCCTCTGTGGCTTATTTACACTTTTATATTTCACACATGCACACACTCGCATCCATGCTTCCTAATTAGTTATCTCCTAACTGATTCTCTCCATCTTGTCGATCATTCTTTGATAGATACTCATATCCAAAAATGGATCACACGCTCTCCAGCACACATTACTTTTACACGCATATTTGTTCTTAGAAATTCAGACCGTCTCCTGGATAAAAGACACAGAGTAGCAGCTGAGAGGCGAGTTCACGTCACAGAAGTGGTGCAGATTGCAGCTGTTCACAGATCCCTGATTCTTAACGTGGGCGCGATGGCAGAGAGAGCAAGTGACAGCACCCATTATCCAAACACAGACTACGCTCAAACAACTCCAGCAGCTGGCTAATTGTAGACCACTCTCTAACAGTGCTATGTCTGGAGCAGACCCAAAGCACAATAGGTCTATAATTCTGGAGCTTCTACTTGTTTGAACTAGCAAACAGATTAAAGTTATTCCAGACAATGAAAAAAACAAATATATATTGCACTTTCCCATTTTTAGATACTGATAGCTCCTACTTAATCGAAACCCTGAAGATTATTGCTTCCTCGCCACATTTCTCACATACACTCGCAGCAGGTGGACACTGTGTCCATATGTCGGTGTGAATGACAGGGCGAGCTGGAACGACACATCTTTCAGATCCTAGACAGTGTGTCTGTGCAACTGGCCTCAGAGTCTACATTTAGGCAGGACTGTCAGGAAGTCAGGTCTCTCGTCTCATACATGTACATTCTTGTTCAGTAATTAATTCTTTACTGTCATTGTAACAATGGATGTACAACGAAATTGAGTGAGTACTCTCAGTGCAGAAAGTAAAATAAAATAAAATAAAATATCTGGCAAAAAAAATATAGAGGTATTCTACTGTAGTAACGAAATTTTAAACAAACATTTGTATACATCCAGCGATCACCCACAACTACTACAATCATACTTCATGGAATTTACTTTACCATAAAACATTTCATGTCTGACTCTTACCATTCTCAGCCAGAGGAGCCAGCACCTCAAAGATCATCTCCTTCTTTTCATGTTCCGCTTGCTTCCGGAAAAGTCGCACTAGCTCCTCAGCAATATTTGTAGCTGCAAACTGCTCCTTACTTGATTCTACAGAGACCCGATGACCAAAGACACACACACACACACACACACACACACACACACACACACACACCAGAATCATCACAGACATGTTACCGAAGATTTAATGACGATTTTAATGATAATTTAAAACCAACTCGTGAAACCTAGATGCACAGAAGCAACATCACGTGTCGTGTATAGGACTGGACAGTTTGTTTTTTTACATTTAAAAAGCACTGCTCAAAAGATATGAGTACTGCCAGGTACCAGTACAGTGTAGAATGATGCATTCATCTCAATACAAAATATTAGTACATTTACAACTACACACGCATGAATAATGTTAGGAATGTCTGTGTCCTTTAGAAGAAATTTTGTCTCTTGTATACCAATCGATTTTGATCAGTCAGAAGGTGTTGATTAATTTTCTTTAACAACACGGCTGTGTAGAGTTTCTACACAGGGACTTGTATGATGGATGCTCCAAATAAATGGATTGAAAAACGTGTATAATTTTTGATGTGAAGTTTTCCGTGAAGAGACGTTTATTTATCACTTTTGGAAGAAGTCTCCATTGTCAGCACATGAGAAAATTCCTTTAAGTTTTCAAACATGAGAAACATGATGGAATATGACACACTGCATTTTTTTTTGTTGTCTTTTTAACTTGCAGAGAAAGAAAAAGAGCAGCTGGTGAGGGAATGATTCTTATGCTATAACATAAGTGATAACAGGAACTAAGCTTTTTTGTGCAGACATTTCACATAATTAAATGTAGCTATTAATTGATAAGTGAAATGTGTGCTTCTTATAAATCAGTAAAAATGTCGGCAAATTGTTGTGGCATAAGAGGAACTTCAGAGTGCTGCTCTCCTTTCTTATTGCTGCTTTGTCTCCATCAGTTATAGCAGGAAAAAAGTGAGAAAAAAATAACTGCTCTGATTTTTCTCATAATTAGTTCTTTCCTCTTTTCAGAAATGTAAAGGCTTAACCAGCAGTAGATGTTGATGATTCATGTTCCATACAAAACCATTTAAGCTAGTCGATTCCTGGGGGAGTTCTCACTCAAAAATGTATTCAACAGTACTGGTTTGGTATCAGTGTAAAGGTAGTGGAATTGAAGGAGCATCAAAATGGAAATGATTACAGGAGAAGTGTAAGGGTCCGGTCTTGGAAAGACCACAGCACTGCAGTTTTTAGCATTCTATCTTCAACACAGTCACCTCATCTGCTACTATTCTAGGCCTGCATGGCCTAAATCCGGAGTTAGAAGACCTGAGTCTGATACTTCTGGCAAGGAGACAATTTCTGGATTTTAAACCATCTCTGTGCTTCTCTGGAGAGGAAAGTGGGAAGAAACATTCTCCAGACAGCACATAAGATCAGGAGTCACAAGGCATGAATGAGGAATGAATAGGTCTGTCAGTTATTTACCCAGTTCTGCCAGGTTTCCAAAGGCAATGAGGCACATTTCTGTGAGCGCTGTGTTATGTGCATGGACTCCCAGAAGCTTCACCAGGATGGGTATCACTCCCATGCTAATCAGCTGGGCCTGCAATGTGTCTGAGGATGCAAAGAGATTAAATACACCATATTAACTTCAACATTCACATGCATCAGTGCACCAAAATGGAGACATTAGCTGTAGAATAAATGCTTTTGTAGTCATCATTGTGACATGGTAGACATTGCGGCAACACATTAATTAAAATTGCGTATTTGAGTGTTGCTTAAAATGGAGATACCTAAACATAAATTAAAAAAAAAAAAAAAAGCCTAGGTCACAAATGGTAATGAAAAAGATCTCGATCAACACTCTCATTTAGGAATCATGTAGGTCTAAACAGAGATAACACACAGCCCAGTGTAAGCTCAAATCCCTGATCTGATAATCTGACTGATACAAAAGCTCTCACAGGGACAAATGCATTGGCCTACAATGATATTATCCTTTCTGTCTCAGATGTCTCACACCAGCAGCATGGTATCACATGCATCTTGGTGATGCATAACGAAACGAATCAGATGGCAGCGTTTTTGTCTCGTAATACTGCAATATTGGGAGCCCTGTCACATTCGATTTCATCACATCGGCAAGCACATCCCCCTCCTCAATGCAGCAAAAGGGTGATAAATCCTGAAAAAATCTTTTCTCGCATAGTCAAGACCGCAAAACTGTACTCAACAATCCTGACAGAGACAGACAGAGGAGGCGAGAAAGAACAGAACAGGAATAGACAAAAAGGAGACAAGTCAAGAGCTAGCAATAAAAAAGACGAATGAGAAGGAGAGACTAAAGAATTTAGGGGACCTAATGAAAAAGGGAGAGAGAGAGAGAGAGAGAGAGAGAGAGAGAGAGAGAGAGAGAGAGAGAGAGAGAGAGAGAACGACTGGAAACTGTGAGACATAAAGGCCAGATGCTGCATATACCATGGAAAGGAAAGCAATGTAGGGTTAGATAAGAAGCACTTTCTCATTTTTAAATGGTTTCATTCCAGTTTATGCTTGCTGGATTATTAACAACACAAAAGGCCAAAATGTGTTGTCTTTGTTTTGCAGTTAAGGTCTCTTCATTAATTTCCACTTTTCCACTATTTTGCCATGTATCAGTCCAGCAATACACACTGGCTAGCTTAGATTACTAATTTACACTGTGCACTCATTCAACTAGTTATTCTTAGTTTTATTACTGTAAAAGTGGACATTTTACAGCTATGATTGTTCACAGGATTAAATCCAGGATCCAGAAGGATTCAAAAGATTTATCTTCTATGTCTCTCAATAATAAGATACACACACAAACACATAAAATACTAGCATAAATGTTTAGGAATTTCGTCCCATGACTACATCTGCCATACACCTCGGTGAGCACCCTTAGCTCTCAATCTTAGTAGGAATTTTCCAGATGTTTCTGACACAAGAAGCAGAGGTTTTACCTCATTCTGCATTCCTTTAGTCTCGACGCTACTGGCAAAACTCTGCAGTACTATAGCCTCCATCAACATTAACGAGAGCTACATTAGCCACAGTGACAGTGTACAAACATCGAGCCATTGGCTTGTGCACAAACTCATTTACACAGTAAGACTGCTAACATTTGAACGACTACTTATTACAGACAGTCCCACTTCAGCCTAGTGCAAGGCTAGAAACATTACGTCTCCCTTTTACCACCTGCAGGTGCTCAGATGGAGAGAAACATCAGTAAGGCCTCCATGAAGAACACCCCATAAAAGTTAATAATGGAATAAAATTTGTCACTATTCTGTGCTGTGACTGTGCCACAAAGATATTGATGGTTTGATTTCTGGGACTATATGAGGGATAAGAAGGTTTTCTGAGACTACAAAGCCCATTCAACTCAAATCCAAACTAATCCAAGTCTAACTAAATTACTGCCATTCATTTGTTCAATAGTGAATACATGTTCGATTTATTACTTGTTCAGTTCACTGCGGCGTCACTCTCAGCCACTGACTTATTACAGCACAGATTGATGAATTGATTGAATTGTAATCTTTCGGAAACAAAATCATCATTTTAAGGGCACAAATCAGCACAAACAAATGGCCTACTGTAAGTTTTATTTAATTTCTTTTATATCGGAGACCAACTTCACACAGTAATGGGCTTTACTATGGGCTCTGTCGGAGAGGCTGGGAAACATTTGATTTGCTCTTACTGCTTTAAAGAAAAATGTCACAATCATTCTGATCTTCTAACCTTAACTTCATTATCAATCATTTGCCATCTAACACCAAATAATGGCCATTATAGTGTTTACAATGTAAATGTAATGGTTGTAATGGCAGATAAAGACGATATTCAATTGTTTGCATACTTATTAGACTAAATACTAAATTAGGTTTGATGTCAGGGGAAAAAAAGGAGGGGGGGAAAAAAAAAAGGATCCATATGTGTTAAACTTGTAAGAGCTTTCCACTTAAAGCAATGCATAACGCAACGTAGAAAATGTTTGGTTTAGTGTTGCAGCTAATCTATCACTGCAGCACAGAATGACTATAAATAATTATCCCTATAAGTAGGAAGAATGTTGAGTAACTGGCAATAAGGACTGTTTGTTTAAGGGATATTTTTATCCAAATACACTTAACGGGGAATAAGTTCCATTGAATTAGGATTTTCTCACTGTAGCCTTATCACACAGATGCACCTGACAAGACTGAGAACAGTGCAGAAATTGAAAGGGAGACAGAAGCACAGAAAGATTCAGAAACTGGGAGGAATGCATACATATTAACCCCTTATATGTACCCCAGGTAAGTATTCCATTATTCAACTTAAGACATTTCATCCAAAACCTGCTGTGGATTATTCCTTACGAGAGTGAGCTGTGGAAGTCTGGAGCTGCCGACAAGTCATCCGAGTTGAAGGCAGCAGGCATCAAGTGGTTTGTGCACTTTTCAAATCAAATCAGCATTCTCAAGTATCCCTGTGTACTTTTTTTCAAGCAGCAGGACAGAATGACAAACTCTGACCCCAGTTTAGCTTGCTAGCTGTGAAAGGTAAGGCACTGGAAAGTAATTACCATTTTATGCCAGCCACGATGCCAGCAAGACAGAGAACAAAATGGAGCTTGGCCTGTCTGTTCATTATTCAGCGCAGGAACAGAGAGTTAAATACTCTGCATGCATTCTTAGTCAAGGTAAAATTCCAGCTAGATTACCTTTCATTGTTGATACCATGTGTATCATACTGAATAGAAAGGAAGATTTTTCTTGGTTTTAAAAGGTATAAGACACTACCTGAAGCAGTTTTAGATTTAAAACAGAATATGCATACAAGAACATACATTTACCAGCTGAAGGGGGAGTACAGCTCCAAGAGCTTTGCTTACTTTCCTTAAAGCCACTGTGGTCACAGTGATCATTTAAGAGCAAACCATTGACATTTTGAATCATAGCTGAGTTTTCTGACCAGTTATGTCACTGCCACATTATCATATGGTACAGGGGTTTTCACTTTTTTGCATCAGGGACCTCTTTAAATGTAAAATAAATTTAACTGACCCCCCTCGTTATATATTTATTTATAATAATAGAAATATAATATTTATATGGAATAGTAGTTGGTAGATCCTGTTTCTCACATAACCTAATCAAGGACCTGTTATTAGCCAACAATCTGGCCATTGGGAAAGTTTTATTCCTAGATTACTAGCGGCATATTGTATGTTTCCGACGAGTCTACACATTGTGATTAGTGACCCATCATTTAGAACAAACTGATTAACATTTATCCTCATTTGAATGGTCCCCTAGAGATTTTAGCATTGACACTCAACAACCTGTCAACAACTTACTACACCATATAAAACATATTAAAACCAACAAAGCCAAATAGTTATTAGCTACTTAGCCAAGACTCAAAGAGGAAAATAAATTGCCAATAGTTCCACCTAGCCTACTACATCATTGACAGTTTCTCAAGCATCTCAGGATTCATCTATAGGGAACCATCCAAATGTATTTTTCCCCTAGTTGGGGTTCGGTCATTACCATTATCATTGCTATAGTTCATCAGCATGCCACAAAAGACAGTCAAGAGCTTCCCGGTGGCCGGGTCAGTGTTATGGGCCAGAGCCTTAATGTGCTCTGCTACTATCTGAGCAGCGCCCGCTTCGTGAACTGCACTTCTGCCCTCATCTGCAAAACAAAGAGGTCACGTAAAAATAAACAGGACAACAAAAAGGATACAAAAAGACAACAACCTGCAAATCATAAATGACAGCAAAAGGAGGCATTAACGCAACTTAAATTACATATGACGGGATAGGGATATTAAAAAAATAAGTGCAGGTAATTATAAGAACAGGTGAATTGTTGATAAGGTTCGAATAAAAAAAAAAAGAAAGAAAATATAGTCAAACACAAAACTGCAATAGTAGCTACAGAACATCCAGTTCTTTTTCACTGATAGTGTTTCGTTTTGGTGTCTCTCAATTTCTCCAGGGTGTCAGGCTAGTCATGTTGTCATGACCTGATGAAGTGAGAAACCAGCAAGAACTCATTTTCAACAAGAGAATCGCGCCAGACTAACACATATCCCCCACACTAGTTAACTGCAAGACAAAACCTGCAACAAATAATAATGGACTACTAGTAGACCTTTTCTAAGTTATACAAACAGGCCTCTTCAGTCTTCTCGTCTGCTCTACTGGAGTATATACTGCCAGTGAAAATCATATCAGATAGAATGTCACTAGCTCAACCCCACTTTCTGCACTTCTCTCTTCATTCCCACCCCTCCATTCAACTCAATAACTCCCCTCCTCCCTTCACATCTCTCCTCCACTCCGTTACAGGAAGGAAACATCTTTTTCTCTCCCCCCAGCAAATTACAGGCCATCACTCAAAGCCGCAGCTGCAGAGCCGACAGCAATGCAGGTCACAAACACTGGGGATGAATCTAAAGGGAAAGATTAAATGCACTGAGGATTTCTGATACCCAGACTCATCGAATAATATTCACAAAAGATTTTGAGTTTCAGCAGTCTGATTATTATACCTTGACAATAAACCTAGAGGAATCACTAATTTTCAGGCAGTTTCGATTGGATATTGAACCATTTTGTTGGTTCCAAAGTATACATATACAGTGTATATTAAGTGCATTTGACATGACAGTGGATGTTCTCACCTCTGGAATAATGTTAGTGTTAGACTATACTTGACTCTTATACGAGAACCGCTATGAAAGCAGCACAGAGAAAAGCCAAGGCAGTGCGAGTGTCTGAAATACAGCTAAGCAGTGGGAAATGTCTGCTACTGATGAGATTTTTCGAAGGCAGGATGAATGTATTAGACACACACACACACACACCTCAAGACTTATCATTCTGTGGATTCATTTTGCAGAAGCTCCTTTATGTTACACTGCAAAAAAAAAAATGACATCTTACCAAGGGAAAATATCTCGAATATAGTCCAATTTATCCACTATTTCCTATTGTAAGATCATAATAAATCAAATATAAGATTAATAAGCCTATTTCTAGACATATTTGAATTGTTAAGCTTTTTCTTATTCTACTGGCAGATAATTTTGCTTCTTTCTAAAAATAAATGGTTAAAATTAGCAAATTTATCTGCCAATAGAGCAAGACTATTTCAAGCATGAACTTTGTAAAATAAAATGTCTAGTTTAGACATCACTACTGTTTTTGTAGTGTATTTAGTTAGAATATTAAGGACATTGGTGACAGAAGACACAAAGCTGATACGCTATCAATATCAATAAACCATTGTAACCTTACAATCACCAAGCAAACTACCATTAGAGAAACCAAGAGACTCCATATAACCCACTGTATACAAGAAGAACACTGAACATGGCAAAAGGGCTTTATTAATCCACATCACTCTCTCTGAGCTCCTGTATACAGAAGCAGGCAGTTATTGCTTTCCCCTAAGCACACTCAGCTGCCCCGTGATGTTGTTGCATAAACAATAGCCTGGGTGATATGTGGTGATTTCACATGTCTCTGAAGAAGCAGAGGAAGCACATTTTAGCCTTTCTCTTTCCAGTTGGTAAGTGTTGTGCAATACAGGAGAAGGAGCCTATGAGTAGCCTGGAAATACACAACATGAAAACATGACAGTCGTAGATCAATCCAGTTATGTGGGAGGAAACACCTTGTTGATGAGAGAGGTCAGAGGAGAATGGCCAGGCTGGTTCGAGCTCAGTCTACTGTAACTTAAATAACCACTCATTACAACCATTGTGAGCAGAAAAGCATCTCAGAATGCACGACGTGTTGAACCTTGAGGCAACTGGGCAACAGCAGAAGGCCACATGGGCCTTCACTCCTGTCAGTCAAGAACAGCAATCTGAGGCTACTGATTACAAAGGATCACCAAAACACTTTCTCCCATTCTGATGATGGATATGACCATTATCTCCATTATAAGTATTTTTCTTTGTTCTAAATGTAGATTTGAATTAAAACAAGTAGGTTTTTTTCCCTTAAAATTAAAACTGTTTACCAAAATAAGTAGTTAGACCTATTTGGAAACTTCTCTCATGAAGCTGGTTGAGAAAATGCCCAAAGCCTGATGAGGAAAACTGTTTAAGAAATTAACATATAAAATAGTTTTGATTTAAACCCTTTTCTTGGTTACTGAACATGTCCATATGTATTATTTCATAGTGTGAATGTCTTCTATTCTAAAATAATTTAAAAAAAAGGAAAGAGAGACAGACACTATCTATGAGCAGGTGTGTTTATATGTATGTTTTATAACTCAGCAAATCTCTCTTGTTTATAGCTATAGCTATGTGTGTGAGCTGTGAGTCATTTCATTTGGCATGAAAAATGCTCCAAGTCTCACTCACCCATGCCCACGCAGAGTCTAGGACAGCTGCCCACTACCCACACCCCCCACACACAAACACAGCTCATGAATCATGAAGAAAGAAAATGAGACAGAGCATTCACCATCAGGCTTTTTGGTTGTTTCCAAGCATTAGTCCTGCTAGTGTTTAGCCTTGGAGGAGTCTTTTCACAATTTATCCTAATTCATCCTTCAAAATCGTATATTCTAATACTATACAATAGCCAAGGGCAGGCATGCAGATTCGCTGGATAAGGATGCTCACCAGACTGAGCAGGATTAATCTCACTTGGGGTTGTAAAATCAACAAAGGCCTGCAGTGGACTGGCTGTCGCTGTGATGACATGTGTTGGCTTAGACCCAGGGTCATTCGCAGCCGAGCTCCAGTTCGGCTGCTCCCTCAGCCAGCTCACCGCAGAACAACAGGGTATGAGTGACTAAGAAACACTTTTCTTTTCTCATAACCACATGAACTGCCTAATGGTTTAGACATTTATGAGCAATTCAACTGCCAGTAATTTAGCAAAAACATTCATGATTCATGAATTGCACTGCTGGGGGTTTACCTGACTATTGCTGTATATACACTTCTGTTTTATCAGTTTTTCCTGCACTTTGGCTGACTGATGCAGGCAATAACTTATGACAATGCTATTTGGGGGGAAAATAGTGAAGAGACGTGTAAGCACTCCCCATGTGCAGTGGACCGCAAATATGGAGAACACATTGAGAATGATCTCCACAGCTTTATCCGCTGTTTACATTGCCTCTTATGGTTCTGGCCTGTGCGTATAAAAGCACAACACATGAAGTCCAACAAGGAGCAGTATATCCAGCTCTATCTTTCTCTGTGTCACATGATAACAGGATTATGATTCCATTTGTTATTCTGAAGATTTGTTCACTCCCCATATTCTTTTCATTCCCTACGTCATTATTTACATCTATTCACTTGGCAGACGCTATTTGACATTTCCATTCTTCTCCTCCCCTGCATGGGCTATGCTATTGCTGTGCAGACACACTAGCAGGAACGAACATTCCCAGTTTCTTATCCACAAAAATGTCTTCCCTCCACCCTGATGAAAGCCACATTGCATTTTAACACTAGTTTACAATAAGCTTGCATGATTATTATTCGTGCCCCATGACAGCATCCCAAATG
The DNA here is from genome assembly GCA_037576675.1 of Pangasius sanitwongsei. Classification (NCBI taxonomy): domain Eukaryota; kingdom Metazoa; phylum Chordata; class Actinopteri; order Siluriformes; family Pangasiidae; genus Pangasius; species Pangasius sanitwongsei. The sequence continues at coordinate 14,832,189 of CM075006.1, read as the reverse complement.
ACTTCCTTTTCTTGAGCTCTACCAAAAGTATAACATAAGTGTCTTGCATAGCCTACACAGTGCACTACATAAAAATGTGGTGGAAAAACAGAGCCAGATGTAAAGTAAATCTGTATTTATATATTTATTGATTAAAATAATTATTTATTTTAAGATTTAAAAAAATGAATCACTGTTAAAATATGCTTTCAAGTACAACGTATTTAAAAAATGACCACTGCTGAACATGTTTCACAGAAAACGTACTCGGTTACTGGCGTAACCTCGGTTCCCTGAGATACGGGAACGAGTACTGCGTCGCTAGACGCTATGGGGGAAACTCCTTTTTCTCCGATGACTGAAGCCTATACAATCACACAGTGACACTGCACGGCCATTGGTTCGTGCAGTGCAATAAAGCGAACCAATGGCTAGGCAGCGTAACTGCACGCGCC
>CM075006.1:14800074-14820554 GCA_037576675.1 Pangasius sanitwongsei | reverse complement strand
GTGATTGAATATAGTGAAGTATATATATTGAGGTGATTGAATATACTGAAGTATATATATTGAGGTGATTGAATATACTGAAGTATATACTGAAGTGATAGAATAGACTGAAGTATATACTGAAGTGATTGAATATACTTTGTTTACTTTGTTTCAAGTAAAGTGGTTAGTATGTGGTTTAAAGGGGGGAAAAAAGTGAAAGCTGAGGCCCAGTTCTTTCTTCACCAGTCTCCTCTCCAAACAGCTCATCCCTCAGTCAGAACAGAGATGGATGTGTGCAGGGCGTGGATGAGTGTGACCTCTTTTATACAGACTCACCAAGAGCTTTTGCTTGTATCACGTCTACTTTTCGTTATGACTGCATTCGGAGCTCAACACCACGTACAAAAACGACTGATGCAAAGCATCCAGTGTGAGCTCGCAGTCGAGGCTGAGGGGAGGGAATCGGGCAGCGTGAACACTGACAGGGTCCCTACATCTCCAATCCGTCTACAACAACCGGGCTGCCATTTAAACCGAGCTAGGTCTGAGGGATTACTACAGTAAACAGTGCCTCGATAGACAGTATGTGATTCAGCTCAGAGAGGTGCTGATCACTGATATCTGAGCTCTCTCTCTCTCTCTCTCTCTCATCAGCAGCAACATTTACATTACAGCACGGTGAAGCTTTGACAATATTCCTGTTATAGCCTCGCTATTTCAGCGTCGTTGATTTGTATTTAATGCAGGATGTTACACCAGCACAGCAGCACATGCGTGTAGAGATTTGTGCTTGCAGTAATCTGAGCATGTACAGTTAAAGTGCTGCTTCATGTTTTCTCTTCCTCCTCCCTTGATGCTCTGACAGCCACAGTAACAGAAACCAACAAGCAAACGTGCCTACATGGGAAAAGGGAGATGTTTACACCTAGCTAGCCTGGCTTTCTCACTGAAACAACAAACATGCTGAAGAACTGCTGGCCAGCAACGGCTCGAGCGGTTTCTACATCTGAATCACAGCTTGAGTAAAATCAGCACATCTCCATTCCCAGAATTGTAAAAAAAAAAAAAAAAAAAAAAAAAAAAAAAAAAAACACCCCCAGTAACCAATTGCATGGGGGGGTTTTTTGCCGATTTTTTTGGTTAAACAAAAAATTTTAAAAATTCATATCCAAATAAATTTTAAATATTTTAAAAAAAAAAATTTCCATAAAAAAAAAAAAAAAAAACCCCCCCACCCCCCAATTTTAAAAAAAAAAAAAAAAAAAAAAAAAAAAAAAAAAAAGCCACACTTACCCATTTGCATGAGGGTGTTTTAGTCCTCTTGTTTGGGTTCAAAGCTCCAATTTAAATGCTTGCCAATTTATATTTTCAACTCGTAGCAGGCAGGTGACGGGAGAAGCTTCGCTAATGTTTTTTTTAATTATTATTATTTATTTATTTTTCAGTTTGCTTGGCAGATATCCGGGCAAGGCCCACCTTAACCCACGCTGCTCCAGCTACACACACTATCCACTCTGCTTTATATTTAAGCGCTGAAAGCTCTCCGGACACTGCAGAAAATTCCCAGCACCCCGCTAGTCTGGTGTCGGCGGTTATGTATTTTTATTCGAACAAATTAACCAACACGGACATGAAAATAACACACCGTACTATGCACTTCCTCCTGCCGGAGCAGACCGCTTTCAAAGCACCGACGCCGACAGAGACGAGTCACCGCCTTTCTCTCCGCTAATTGGCCAATAGCCCACGCCGAGGACCTCAGGTCGACGCTGATTGGATACACACAGAAGTCTCGCGCTCGGGCTACGCCTTTTAACGAACATGATCCCGCCCCCAGTTTGACGGCCACCGTGTGCAAGCAGAATCATCAGATTTGCGGTCCGAGGCAGAAAATATTATAGATTTGTGAGACAGTTAACACACTCCAGATTCTCCCAGTGTGATATTTCATTAGATATCGGTTGTTGAAGAGGTACACTGAAAAACAACTGGCTACGTCCTTACACTTGTATTGTGCAAGATCAAATAGATTCATTTTAAATCTTGGGCATAAAATGTACCTATGCAATTTATTATTAGTCTTATTATGCAGCATTATAGATGTATAGATCTGGCTTATGCGTATTGTGTGAATCAAACATGTAAACTATTCAGACAGATTTGTTTCCTTTGGAATGACTTTTATTGTTATTTATGTCTTATTTATCCCATGTAATGAAAAGGCTCATTCTCTCTGAAATATGTTATTTGCTATGTGATTTGTTCACTCTGATTGGTAAACATTTCAAAGTTAGTAAATCTCCTGCTAAATATGGCATTTTAAAATGTGGCATAGTAGAAATTAATTACTTACTAAAATCTCTTAAACCCATTAATAATAATGAAAATGTTCATTATAACCGTATATGTGGTTCTTCTTCCTTTCATTCCAGACATTCCAGGTGGTTTCCTTAGAAACTAGTGGATTTTTTCCATTTTCTCATTTCCTTGCCTAGTACTAATAGCAAAGCCATCACCTTGTGAACCTGACCACGCATGAGCAGCCGAAAGTCCCAGCTACAACGTGCTCATCCTCTTTCCCATTCTAGCCTTGTAGAGGAAGTGGATTCAAGATGCTGAGCACAGCAGTCTTTTAGTTCTTTAAATTTTTGCTCATCTTGTTATTGTTATTTTTCAAATCTGCGCAGTCAGAGAGAATGCTGAGGTGCATCATAGGTAACAGTAGTTAACAACTGACTGTCTTGCCAAAGAAGACATATTGTTTAAGTTCGCATGTTGAAGTGTGGATGCTGCAGATAAAGAGTGACTAATCTTAAAATCCTAGAAAGTCCATAAAGTTATAGTTTGTGTGAATTGTTGAAACTTTGTCAATTTTCCTCACGTTTTGTGTATTTCAGGGCAGGAGTGAAGTGAACAGCAGAAACAGCTGAAGAGACTGCTAGGAATAATTAGGTAAGCTCCTTCACCAAGTTGCAGTGGCAGGAACAAAAGTAGGCAAAATACTCCATGGAAGAGGGGAGAGTGCCTTTACTGCTCTGCAACACAGATTATATGTGCTGGCATTGGCCATGGGCTAAATGCAAGAGCTGTTAGCAGAAATCCAACAGCAAATTGAAGTACAGAGCTTGAGGCAGCCTAGTAGAGCTTCATATTCTGATGCTCTATAAGTGGCTGTGTCTCATTCTCTTAACCTGAGACCCATGTCAGCAGAGGGTTTTGATAGTTCGACATCGAAGCTGACTGAAGATTGGAGTGTAAACCAGTAGCACAGCACAGCAACGGCACTGAATGCACTACAATCAGGTGTTAAGGCTGCCATGGCAAAATGAAAGTTGAATACTCTGCCCAATACAGCTGGTTAAGTGCCTAAGCAATTTCATGGTACATCCATCCATGTGAGTGGCTTGGATAGTCTACAGTGTAAAGATTTCTTTTATAAGTCTTTAAGAGTGTTAAAGCTCGGCTTTGATAAAAGAGCAGGCATAATGGCTGCAATGACAGATGCAAAAACCTCAGGCTTCTGCCTCCATTAGAGAGACTGGTTGCCTCAATTTTAGTGCATATTTAGTTGTGTTGCATACAGCCCCAATATAGATCAAGTAAAGTAAAGTAATGTTTCACTGGTTCTAAGTTGACTAGTTAGAGAAGCAGTGGAAACCAAGGCCCCATGGGTCACAACGCAAAAATGTGTACAGTACACGGTGAGGCTAGTCATGGGCTAGTGTATCCTGAGCTAGTGTTCTGTCCAGCTCCACAGTTGACAGTAAGTCGATTTGGCATTGGAGAACAGGCCCATCTGTGTCCTGCCAAACTATTCCCAGATCTAGGATACCACTTCTGAGTTCAGACATCACTCTCTCAGGTGTATACACTGTTTCAACAGCTGTACCATTGTGCCATCCCAGCACGTGAGTTGTTCTCAGTAAGGCTAACCTGACCTGCCTCCTGTGCCTCTGTGGCACCACAATGCCCCCAGCTAGTGAGGTATCCGTGGTGACTATCTCCACAAACAATTATAGTGGCCTGGTCTCTAAATTTCAATATAATGAATGCTTTATTTATTTTTTTCTTTATAACTAGGCAAGTCCTTATCTTTCAGGAGAGTGAGAGAGAGGAATGAAAGTCTCAAAAGATCTGTCAAGACATGACAACAATTTATAGTCAAGTCATAGTAAGTTTGTTTATATTACAAACCTTTGCTGTGAACTCAAAAATCATTATACCTGATGTATGATTGGTATGCTCATCTCTACAGTTTAAAGAAATGTATTTGTCTATCACTTTTAACAGCAAAGTTTGTCACAAAGCATCATACAGAAATCCTGAGTAGACCAAGATCCCTAATCCTAATGAGAAAGGGAACAACAGTTAATATGCTGTCTCATAATAGTATATAGAATATTCCACATGGCATTGCATCTTTGCAAAATGTAAACTAACTGGAATCATCTTGGCATTAACCATAATAAAACATGCACTGCCAGCCTCACAGATAAAGCCCGTGGGATTATGAAACAGTTCCCCCCAAAGGCCATTCTGTGCATTAGACTTTGTGATATAAATACAAAGCTCTTCGTGTTTTTTTCCTGTTTTATCTATCTAACAATTCAAATACACCATGGCACCAAACTTACTTCATTTTCACAACTAGAACACAATGTCGTTTTTGCAATTTTTCTGTAGCATATCTTCTAGTCCATATAATCCATACATATCACAGTAAGTTACCACACTATATTGTCTGTAATATTTCTGCTTTCTTCTGCCATTACTGAGCAACAGTAACAGCCCAAGAATATAGATGTGGTTGATTTACATGTAAATTTTATCCTGTCCATCTTCATGTGAAAGCTGTTATTGGTTTAATCCATTTGTGTTCATTATTCCCCCCTGTGACTGTTGCATATTAGGCTCATGTCTGTACCGACAGAGGAATGCCGTAACACAGCCAGGTATCTACCAGGAGTCAAGCAAATCAGAAAGCTCAGATTAATACAGCCAGAGCAATACTGCAGTGCTGCCACATCTCTACCAGAAGTGAGCCATAGTAGAAATGTTTGCATGACCTTTATGTAGAATGTTTATGTAAGATCCACATGCGGATGACACACCAAAATCCACCAGAACCACAGAGATTAACTGAAATTTCACCAGGACCACAATAAGATACACTTTAATCTACCCTTATTCCCAAAGCAACGTTTAGAATCAAAATGTCCCAGTTACAATATGTAATACTTGCATTTTTAAAATGACTTCTTCTAGTAGCAACATTACTCCATAGTAAGGTATATATTATAATATGTTATTTGGACTGCTAAGGTGAGTGGATCATATATCTGGAAGGGAGTGGAAAATGTAGCTTGTGCAGAGTTATTTAGCAGAGGAAAAATGACTAATTGCAGGAGTCATTTATTGTTTAAAAGTTATTGTCCGTTTACTCAGGTATGAAATAATATTGGTGTAATTCCTGTTTCGCATTAGCGCGACACCAAAAATTCTACATACCTAAAAGCTACAAACCTAAGAAAATAAGTTAGGTGATTAAAAATGAACACAAACACAATAATATATGTTTTTGTTTCATTTAAACATATCCTTTTGTATGTAGGTATAATGTACTGTACACTGATCAGCCATAACATTAAAACCACTGACATGTGATGTGAATAACATTGATTATCTCATTACAGTGGCACCATTAGTGGCCAAGGGCTGGGATATATTAGGCAGCAAGTGAACAGTCAGTTCTCGAAGCTGATGTTTTGGAAGCAGGAAAAACGTTCAATCGTAAGGGTCTGAGCAGCTTTGACAAGGGACAAATTGTGATGGCTAGACGACTGGGTCAGAGCATATCCAAAATGGCAGGTCTTGTGGGGTGTTCCCGGTATGCAGTGGTTAGTACCTACTAAAAGTGGTCCAAGGAAGGACAACTGGCAACAGGGTCATGGGCGCCCAAGGCTCACTGATATAGGTGGGGAGCAAAGGCTAGCCTGTCTGCTCCGGTCCCACATCCGCAGACCGGTCAGAGTGCCCATGCTGACCCCTGTCCACCACTGAAAGCACCTACAATGGGCACATGAGCATCAGAACTGGACCATGGAGCAATGGAAGAAGGTGGCCTGGTCCAATGAATCATGTTTTATTTTACATCATGTGGACAGCCAGGTGTGTGTGCGTCACTTACCTGTGGAAGAGATGGTGCCAGGATGCACTATGGGAAGAAGGCAAGGCAGAGGAAGCAGTGTGATGCTCTGACCAATGTTCTGCTGGGAAACTTTGGGTTCTGGCATTCATGTGGATGTTACTTTGACACGTACCACCTACCTAAAAATTGTTGCAGACCAAGTACTCCCCTTCATGGCAACACCATTCCCTAATGGCAGTGGTCTCTTTCAGCAGGATAATGCGCCCTGCCACACTGCAAAAATTGTTCAGGAATGGTTTCAGGACCATGACAAAGAGCTCAAGATGTTGACTTGGGCTCCAAATTCCCCAGGTCTCAATCCAATGGAGCATCTGTGGGATGTGCTGGATGAACAAGTCTGATCCATGGAGGCCCCCCTCACAACTTACAGGACTTAAAGTATCTGCTGCTAACGTCTTGGTGCCAGATACCACAGCACACGCTCAGAGGTCTTGAGGAGTCCATGCCTCAATGTGTCAGAGCTGTTTTGTTGGTACAAGGGGGACCTACACAATATTAAGCATGTGGTTTTAATATTATGGCTGATTGGTGTATATTTAATGAGTATTTTATATTTAAATAGAAATATGAATACAACAATGTATAATTCAAAGAGCTTGAAAACATCAATTTGTCTGAAAAACCTTTCAGATAAAACTCAAAACACACACACACACACACAAATTATTTATTAAATACAGTGATTTTGTATTCAATAACACAGTCCAAACGAACAATAATAAATAATAAATAAATTCAACACTATTAAATAAGTTTGAGCCAAATCAAATCGAACAGTTTCACTAAACATGCTCCCTGAGGAACCAATAACTTATAAATCTGACAGATATTGCACAAAACACTACACTTAATACACAGCACAGTAAGAAGGTTATAAACAGGACATAGTTGCCGGGAGTTTCTTGCCTGTGTTGGCATTTAAACTATACCGTTTTTTTTTTCTAGTTCCATCAATGATTTTGAGCTATTGTCTTCTTTTGTTGTAAATGTCACTTTCCCATTTTTTTTCTGTTTTGTTTTGTTTTTGCAGGATGTTTAGTCATTCATCTATTTGTGATAAGTGTATATTAGTTAGCTTTCTAGAAGATTGCAGCATTAGAGGTGATCATCCAGATACTAAATAGGGTTAGTGAGAGTGAGAGCAGCATGGGTGCCTTAGGTAGGGTTAGCAATCCCCCAACTCCAGCATTAGAGCCCTCACAAGTGGAGCAAATGGGTGATGACTTGGCAGCATAATCGCAAAGCCAAAGCTAGCGCTAAGGCTCGCAAACGGGAGCACCACTCCTCTCCACTTCACATGTCTAACATGTTTGCTCTCCTCAGTGAAGCACCCACTGAGAAACCTGAAAGAGCTCAGGATATAGGACACAATATATAGACAATGTATCTTACAACACATGAAATTAGCTAGGCCTTTAGGAGCACCAGCATCTTTAGTTAGGTGTATACCAGGGTTCCAGACATAGCAGGTAATCTTAGGATCTTAGGCAAGCATAGGTTTTTCACATAGGAGCTAATGATATACATATTCATCAGTCAGAGGTTATTAAAGTAACAATGTAGAGGTGTGTAAATTTGTGAAGGTGATGTCCGATGCAGTAATATGCTCTGGCCCTATCCCAATGCGGCTGTAGCTTACAGCAGGTTATGGGCAGTGAACTGCTAGATGTCCAAGTGGTGTTCTGAAAACAATGTGGGCTTTATAGATAATTGGAGTAGTTTTGAGGGCAAGGCTGGCCTTTTAGGGTGGGACAGTATACATCCCATTCGGGAAGGTGCTGCTCTCATTTCTTGCAGCATAGCTCATAGTCTTAGAACAGGCCTAGTTAATCTGTGAGCCAAGGCCAGGGAACAGACAAGCAGGCTAAACCGACCATCTGCTAGCTGCACTAAGTAGTCACTCAGGTTCCACTATATTGAGACTGTGTCTGTTCCCCAAGCTTCGTCAAAATTTAGAAATATTCAAAGTTTGTTTTAGTAACCTAATTAACATAAAATTAGATCATACTGAATGTACAGCCAGCACCTTTGAACTGAAGCTAGGACTGTTAAATATTAGATCTTTTATATCTAAAGTGCTTATTGTTAATGAAACTATTACTGATCAGATGTGTTTAAGAACGGATGTGAGTTTAAGGTTCTGTGTTTAACAGAAACGTGGATTAAACCAAATGAGTATGTAGCATTAAATGAAGCTAGTCCTCCCGGATACAGTCACATACCTCAGCCTCATCTAACTGGCAGAGGAGGCGGTGTCACAGAAATTTATAACACCCAGGGTCATATTCTGAATTTCTTTGTGAATTTGCAGATTTCATCTCAAACCTGGTTGCTTCTTTAGACAAAGCATTAATTGTTGGAGACTTTAATATTCATTTTGATCACCCAGAAGACCCTCTGAGAACAGAGGTTGTGTCCATTCTAGATTTAGTAGGGGTTATCCAGAACGTAATAGGACCCACTCAATAGTGGTCACACTCTTGATGTAAAATTAACATTTGGATTAAATATAGAAAATATAGTCACATTTCCACAGTCTGAAGTTATCTCAGATCAATACCTTATCTCATTTAAAATGTGCTACAGTGTCAAACATACATTCACGTCAGCTACCGCACATAGTTTTATCAGTATTCTCCCACAGTTATCAATTTTGATTAGATTACCGTCTGACCCCACAGAACTTAATGAGGCAGCTCAATGCTTAGAGTCAACGTTCCGCTATACTCTAGATAATGTAGCACCACTTAAAAGAAAAATAATTAGAGAGAAAAAACTAGCACTCTGGCATAATGATCACCTTAAAACAGACCACTCGAAAACTGGAATTTAAATGGCATCAAACTAAATTGGTAGTATTACATACAGAATGGAAGGAGACCTCCTGAGCTATAGAAAAGCTTTTGGCTGCTAGATCAACATATCTCTCCACCCTCATAGAAGAATTAGAAGTAAAATTAACTAGGAATAAGACCACCACAGAAGCATGTACACCATCAACATGTGGTAGTGATGACAAAATTGAAAATATCCGGCATAAATTCAGACTATTAATTTAAAGCCAGACAAATTGATAACTAACCACGTAGATAACAATATAACCATATCAGGTCAGTGATTAAAATGTTTTACTCCCCTTCGTGAGACTGAACTAATTTCACTAATTTCCTCACCAAAGTCATCAACTTATATAATAGATTGCTTACCTAGACGTTTTTCCAAACAGATTCTACCAGAAGCAATCAAACTTCCTCCAAAAATAATCAATTCTTCCCTTAGCACTGGCTATGTACCTAAATCCTTTAAACTAGCCCCTTATCAAACCCTGATTAAAAAACTTGACCTCAACCCCTGTCAGCTGTCCAACTATAGGCCAATATCAAACCTATCCTTTATCTCCAAGATCCTAGAAAAGGTTGTAGCACAGCAGTTATGTTCATACCTACATAGGAATAACATTCATGAACTCTATCAATCAGGATTTAGGCCTCATCATACCACAGAGACAGCGCTGGTTAAAGTGGTAAATGACCTACTACTGGCATCTGATCAGGGCTGTGTCTCTTTGCTTGTGTTGCTTGACCGTAGTGCAGCTTTTGACACCACTGATCAGACTATTCTCCTTGATAGACTAGAAAATGTTGTTTGAGTTAAGGGAACAGCCCTCTCCTGGCTCAGGTCTTATTTGAGTCTTTGTTATCAGGTTGTAGATGTAAATGGTGACCTTTTCCATGATTACTAAGGTAAAGTTTAGTGTTAAACAAGATTCTGTTTTAGGCCCATATCTTTTTTTCCTCTATATATGCTACCTCTAGGTAAAATTATTTGTAAACATTGGTATTGGTTATGCTGATGACACCGTTGTATGTTTAAGCAAAGCCAGATGAGTGACACCAGCTTAATAAAGTTGAGGAATGTGTAAAGAACATTAGAGACTGCTTATTAATTTCCTTTTATTTAATTCTGACAAGACAGAAGTACTTATACTAGGACTATATGCAGCCAGAAGTAAGCTTTCTGATTACATAGTAACTCTGGATGTCCTTTCAGGTACATCATTTGCAGCAGTTAAAGACTTTGGTGTAATTATTGACTCCAGTCTATCATCTGAAGCTCATGTAGCTATTATTAGGATAGGCTACTTTCATTTCAGAAATATTGCTACAATATGAAATATAATGTCATTACATGATGAAGAAAAACTAGTTCATGCTTTTATTACCTCTAGGTTGGATTATTGTTATGCCTTACTGTTTAGATGTTCCAGTAGGTGAGTAAACATGCTCCAGTTAGTCCAGAATGCAGCAGCTAGAGTCCTTACTAGAACCAGAAGATATGACTACATCACCCCTATCTTATCCACACTGCACTGGCTCCCAATCAAATTTCAATCAAGTGAAGAGGCTAACCACTTAATGTGGTTAATATTGAAAGAAATGGCTAAGCAAAAAAGCTCAACTAATACAGAAAAGGAAACTGAAGCATGAAGAAGCATAGAAAACTAAGGTTTATTATGAGAGGACATGTTTGTTTGAGCATGTTAAGAATACAGCATGTCTAAATTGCATCTGTCTGGGTGCTATTACATAGGAGAGTGATTTGAATGCACCTGAATTGCCTGCCAAGGTGAATTAAAATATAAACAAATATTTATAGTATTACATGGACCCTTACAGTAAGCTAATGCATCCATGCATGTGTACACCTCCTTAACCAGCTGAGATGTTGCCTACGACATAAAATATCTTACATGTTGCACAGTAATTTACAATTTATTTGGTATAGAGATTTGTATTGTGTCACAGAGCACAATTGCAAATGCACTCATTGCTTTGCAGTTTAATGGTTAAAAACAAAAACAACAACAAAATAATAATAATAATAATAATAATAATAATAATAATAATAATAATAATAATAATGGATTTAAGGATAAAGGATCTTTAACAGTTCATTATTTGCAGTATGTTCTCTGGCACATGGGGGCAGTATACATCACCATATGACTTCCACTGGTTTCTGAACAGGATTAATAGCGTTATAAAATGTAGCCCTACAAAATTAAAACTATGCACATGCTTTGGTGTTAATCATCAAATTTTTAAAAAATCCAGGTGTTCAAATCAAAGTAATTATTATTTGTATATTAGAATTGTAAAATAGAATTTGTAAAAAAAGAATTTGCAATTAATGTATATCTAATCTACACTTACAGGCCTTTTATTTCCTGGTATCATACTAATAATAGTAGGGTTTTGGTAAAGGCTCAACACGCCTTTCTCTAACAAAACAAAGGTGCCATAGCAGAATTATTTAATGTTTAACTGGCATGCCATAAAGTGCTATGTTTTTGTACTCTGGTGTCACTGCGGAATGCATGGTATCAATTATTACAAAATTTCAGGGAAAATCTCCAGCTTTTGTATTTTTTTAAGTTTTCAGGAGAAGAGCTGTCAGGTTACAGATTTATGGAGCACAAATAAACTCATTACCTCAGAAGTGGATTGGTTGAGTTTAGATGACACTTTTAATGTAAACTAAAAGGTTAAATTACTGATTACGTTTAAGTCATATAATTTATAACAGTGCTGGATTACATTTCCTAAGTGATCTATTTAACCCTGTATGTTGAACTAAAACCAATTTCTTTTTTCATTTGCAATAATTCAAAATTTTCCGACCAAAAAGCCCATTCAGCAAAACACAGTGATGTAAGCAAATGTGTTTCAGCTGTCATTTATCTTAACAAGACTGAGCAGACAGGCTGCAAATTTTGCTATTGTATACATTTCCCCAAAATGCAGTACTGCAATCAGACATTTTGTCAAATCTCCTTCTTTGTGTTTATATTGTATTTATGTTCAAATTTAGTTTACCTAGTTTATTACAAGATAATATTCACAGGTTTTGTCTTTTTAATGAAAGACGTTAGATGGTAGGTTCAGTTCACAAAGATTATTGAACCTTCAGAAACTAGTACTGAAAGCAGAAACTACCCAAATAACTTTTTTTTTTTTAAATATAAAAAATGAACTACCCTCAGAAAGGAATATGTAGACAAGGGAATAATAAACACCCTTCTATAACAGCCTTCTGTGTAAAAAGGTGACATAACATCCACCACCACATAATCCACAATCACACTGCAGAAAACAAGCACTACAGCCAGGATATCTGGTCAAAGGTTATCATGAGCACCAAATCCTTCTGAGCAGCTCACACACTCATTCTGCGCACACTTCACTTACGCTCGCTGCTCCTGCCTCCCACCCCCCACCCTGTTGGAACTGACAGCAGCATCCTTTATAAAGCCGCCCCGGCTGCGTTTGTAAAAGCTCTCTTGCTGCTCATCCGGGTGTACCCTTTTGAGAGAAATAGTGGAGCTACAGAGAGGTGGCAAGTAACATTTTGGTTGATTATTTGCCTTTGTGCCTTGCTTTGGACTATGAGCATGGACATGTTGGCCAAGAAGGAGCGGAGAGGCAGGGATGTGAAAGGCATGCTGAAGAGGAACTGGGTTCTCATAGCAACCATCGCCTCTGTGCTACTGGGTAAGGCTCCTACAACATTATAGATCTGTCTGAATGTAAGACAGGTGGCTCTGTAATGATGAGCTGCATGTTTCCAGAAATGATCCGGAATTATCTTTCGGCTGCTTTGTCTCCTCTGGGTTTATTGTGTGTGTTGCATGCGAGCATGCAGTGACAGAGAGCACCTCCATTCTTCTGCAGCTGCAGCACTCTCCTTCTCTCTCTCTCTCTCTCTCTCTCTCTCTCTCTCTCTCTCCTTTTTTAAATCTCTCTACAGAGTACTATTTGTCCGTAGTGTGGAAATCATTCAACAGATCACAGTAACTGACAAAATGCTGGCAAATGAGACATTTATATGCCTTTTCCACTATAATTTCTTTGTCTTTTGCTGTACCATGTAGCTTCATACTACAGTCTTTGCAATAACCAGTGTGCTATGTACAGCACTAGCATTTTAAATATTTCAGGTATGTTGTATTCATAGCTGATTAATCACTAAACAGTTTTCTCTTGGTCTAAGTATGTGGGCGTGTCTGTGTGTGTGTGTGTGTGCGTGCGTGTGTGTCTGTGTGTGTGTGTGTGTGTGAGAGAGAGAGGTTGTTGTCCCTTTCTCACTTGGCTGTTCAAACATTTAGTGGCCACCACAGAGAAGCGTGACTAGACTTAGCATGTTACAATGAAAACTGTCCTTTTCATCACACATTAATGTCCAGTGCTGGTCTTAATTATTCTGTTAACGGTGAGCCTTTGAGAATCCCAGGACTATGAACCTGTCTAGAATAGCAGCCCTCACGCACAGCTATGTAGTGATATTTACTGCAATGGTCTATTGTACAGAAACACTTGCAGAAAGGTCATGTCATATCATCATATCATTCACATATAAAATGTTTGGTTGACACATTTGATTTTTTTACCACATGATTCAATTACTTGGACCTGTGACTCACTCTCTCCTGCTGGGAGTGGTCCCACATGAGTACACTAAAGATTGCCCTTACCAAGAAACATTTTTGCCCAAGACTAACCCCTGCCTCCGTGGAAAACTTCACTTAGATACGCTAAAGTTGTGCCTGAAAACCTCTGCTGTAATCATAAAGACTATGATTCATCTTGTTCTTTGACTTTTGACTAGTATACAGTTGTGGAAGAATAATGATTTATAATCCAACTATCTGGTGTCACCCAGAATAGGATGTGGTCCATTTTGAATCTTTTTTTATCATGTAATCACATATTCCTCAAATAATCTTGGTGAAAAACATATGATCGCATGTATGTGATTTTTTTAGGTAAGGGAAAAACTACTATCAAAGTTCTCTTAGGCATCCTGAACAAAACCTTTCACACATCAAATCTAGCCAGATTTGGAAACCATTGAAATATGTGACTAACAACTGTCACTAACAATGTTGTGTGGTATTAATTCCAACTCACATAAAACTAAGACAGGCATCAGTTGTGTTGAGTGGCATTCAAGTGCATACTGACTCTCTGATGATGAATGAATATGGTCTGATTAGATTGAAAATATAATGTGTAACACTAAATGGTATCTTTAGATAAGTGGATATCCTGCTTTGCGAAGTACTGCCATGTGTTTGACACAAGAGTCATACTGTACTGATTTCATGCAGAGTGAATTGTAAGATGCTCTAAATTGCTGATTGCCCCATAAAGACATATTATTGCACAGTTCTGCGTTTCTGTATTGCCCAGCTGACAGTTGAGCAGTTCCTTTATTGCAGCTATTCACTTACAAAGTACAACAATAAAGTTAATACCCAATGTTCAAAATCTTAGCATATTAAAAACTGTACAGCACAAAATACTAGTAATTCAACACTCTTAAAGGATAAATGAAAAAATACCAATTGGTTATTACTGAAGTTATAGTTTATCCAAAAATTATTTGTATACAGTTTTCCCCTTTCAAAATATATCAGCTATACATGTTTGGTGCCATAACTGAGCAGTATGAGACAAGTGTGTGATGATTTAGCCATACAGTTTGCATTACGCTCGACTACTGTCTATTCATGCTCTCTGACTTGTCAGGAACATTAGCCTTGTAGCTCCAGTGTAAGAATAAAGAAGCAAACTTCTTTAACAGATAAACTCTTCCTAGCCTACCAGAACTATTATTTAAAATTGTGATATATAATTTAGAATCCCCAATTTAGAATGTGGATAATCAAGAAATCAAAATCAAGAAAGAACAGAGTGGATGAGTCCAGCTGTAAACCCAGATCATATACATGACGTATGGCTTGTGTCAGCAATGTAGAGCAGTAAAGTTGTCTTGTAACATATTCTGCTTTAGACTGCAACTTTTTCAACTCATCTCTTCAATCTCATACTTCTACTAATACATAGCAAAAGTATACCTCTCAGAACATTTATTCATTCATCATCTTCAGTAGCCACTTCATTCTGATCAGGGTTATGGTAGATCTGGAGCCTATCCCAGGAACACCTGGGGGGCAGAAATACACCAATACGCCAATCCATCATAGGACACAGTAGACACACACATTCAAACTTATGGCCAGTTTATGGTCTCCAGTCCAATGGCATGTTTTTAGGAGGTAGGAGGAAACTGGAGAACATGCGCAACCCCACACAGAACAGGCAAAGCTCCACCTGAGATCAGGATTGAACTAGGGACCCTGTGCTGCATCAATGCTACCCGCTGCCCCGTCATTCAAGCATATGCAAACTTTTGAACTGGTTCATTTGTGTAAATTCAGTTATTATTGTGTCTTGTAGACTATATGTAAACTAGCTTATTCTAAATGACTAAATTGCTAAATAACAAATAATATGCAATTTTTATGATCCCTCTTTTTTTAATTATTAACATTTTGCAGATTCTGCAAAGCATATGTAAACTCATGACCCCAACTGTATCATAACATATTAAGCAATATTCATGTAGATGGGAATGTATGCTGGCTCTGGGTTGTAAAACCAGCAAGTCAGTCTTGTTTATGGACTGCAGAAAGATTTCAGATTTATGGTTCATCCATGCAGTAATAAAAAGAAAACAGAATGACTGGATTGGAGGTTTTCAGTGTCGAGGTTGAGAACAGCAACGTTCCAACATTTCTAGCACTTCATTAGTAATAATGACCCATGACTTCCCTGGGGTTTCTCATCTTTACAACTGCTCATTATAACCAAAACCATGGAAGAATTGTTTACAAGCAGCACAAATGTCACATATGATTCTAAAATGTACATCCTGTAAGAATGTACCATCCACTATTATCAGCAATCTTTGCCAAGCATATCAAAGCATCATATTTTTATATCTGGGATTATGCAGTAAGCCTAATTCCTCTGTGATAACACTACTTAGTACTTACAATTTGGGATTCCAAAGATATGAATAAGTCTCCATGGTCTTTTATTACCCAATCATTTTATTCAGGAGCTCAAGGTAACTCAGATTTTTTCTGTAAAGATGGGAATTTCCCAGTATTTCATCACTATGACCGTAATTCAGTGTAGGAGACTCATTCACATAAGCATTTATCATTCCAGGCTTCAATATGAGTCATTACACAGAGCTTTTAATGATTGCAGTGCTGTTTTTTTTTTTTTGATATAGTAGCAGTTTTGTCTGCATAAAGATCTGTATGCACATCTGATGACTTTGCTTTCAGTAGATTGTACCAGTACTGTAAAAGTTTGTTCTTGTTAACAGCTTGAGTGGGATTTGAACATCCCTTCACTTTTTAACTAATCGGAGAGCAAAACAGACAACAGTCCTCTCCTCAAGGGATCATTCTTGAGAGCTTACTGATATAAAGCAAAAGTTTGTTTTAATGAATTACCCATGACTAATCAACCAGAAAAAGCTCATGCAATGTTTTAGTACTTGTGTGGAATTTTACTACTATTCATGAAGAAGTTCTGTGTGTGTGTGTTTGTGTGTGTCACACATTCCTTTTTCAGGAATTGGACTGGGTGTGTTAGTAAGGGAATATGCTACACTCTCCAACCTTGATAAGAAATACTTTGGTTTTCCTGGAGAGCTCCTGATGAGAATGCTAAAGCTTGTTATCTTACCCCTCATAATCTCCAGCATGATAACAGGTAACAATCTAGTTATCTAGTTTATGATAAATATGATAACATGTAAGACCTCATATGCTATCTCACTGGAAATACTGGAAAGATAATATATCTAACAAGTAATTAAAAATTATAGAAGGTAATTGAAGTGAGCACCCATTAGCGTGATTAAAACGGCATGCCACGTATCAAATTATGCCCAGTTGTTAAAGGGACAGTTTGTAGTTTTTAGAGCCGTCTGCTGCCTGCAAAGTGATTTGCAATTGAAAATGTAAACATCAAACAGGCCTTTCACTGTCTTCTAAACCAACCCCACTGCCTCTGTTAAAACTATTGTGAATTTCCTTTTAGAAAAAAAGGGCCAAAAGGTCTAGAAATACATTTAAAAATTACAAACCACACCTTTAAGAAATTTCAACTGCAGCAGTATACTATATTGCATAAATGAAAACTGTAGATGTACCTGGAATATTGATCTAAAATTGAAACATGGTCTTTTTATATTATTAAATTTTTATGTTCAAGTGGTATTTGTGGTTATTGTGTAGATTTAACCACACTGAAATTTTCGTTGTAGCCTTACAATTTAGATGGAGTTAACTTTTTTTAACGTGGAGGTAGTTAAATACTCGACCGTGTTAAAATACACGGTTGAGTAAGTAGTCTATGCAGTAGTATTTAGTAAGGTAAACAAATCCTCCACTCAATAGAGCTGCTCGTACTGCTGCGGCTGCTGCTGATGGTATGTAATTATCAGCCTTTATCAGAGTGTACAGGAAAAATAGCTGACAGAAAGGCCATGAAAAAGCCACATATCAGGTGAAAAAAAGCTCATGTAATGATAAACCTTGCACTATAGACAACTATACTGAAAATAAACATTCAAGTAAGGTCAGGCCTCACTGATCCAAACAAGTTGGGCTGAGTAATATAGTGTTTGTTATTCATTATCACAGTATCACATTATCCAGTATGTAGTGTGTTGTTCTTTGAAACAATTCATAATACACTGTGTGCCGAGACCATTCTGATCATTCTCAGAGGTTTCAGATTGGTGTTACAGTGTGTGTTGATGAATCCCACCATTGATATGGTCCAGCATTGCTCAAAATAAGGCAGGCTAATTACTAAAAGGTTCATCAATGTGCTTGCTTTAAATGATGTGTAAGACATACTGTATCATAGTCAAAATATGCAGAAATCCAATTGCAATATGATATTTTTATCCCTAGTGTGCAAATAAATCTTTATTGTTGCACAAGTTTTTGTGCCAGTCTAGTTATTTTATATTAATCTTGAATGAAGGTTTTTATTTAAAATAATGCTAATATTACTATGAAAAAAAACTGACAATAAACCTTTTCTTCTGCAGGAGTAGCAGCTCTGGATTCAGAAGTGTCAGGCCGCATTGGACTCCATGCAGTCATCTATTATTTCTCCACCACGATCATAGCTGTCATCCTTGGTGAGCAACAGGAATACAATTAAAAATCTTTTTAAATGATAATGATTTAGAAAATATTTGTGTGTTCTACATTAAAACATTTCACTCAAAAACCTAATATCCCCAACAGGTATAATCTTAGTAACAACTATTAAACCTGGAGTCTCTCAGACAGCAGACAATATTGACCGAGCTGGATCCACTCCAAATGTAACCACTGCTGACACTCTGATGGATCTTATCAGGTAACTAGTTCCGCATTATTTGAGCATCTGTCATGTTTAATGACAAATCTAATAACTGATTAACTTTCTGATACTGATGCTGAAACCTTGAGTATCATCTGATATTGATTTTTCTTTAAAAACTACTAAGCTTTAAAATGATCATTTTTAGTCACTGTTGCTGTTCTTAGCGCTAGGCCTCATGGCTTATCTTGTTATCACATGACCTACTTCACTCTGCTTTATATTGTTATGTTTGACAGGTCAGGTTATATTTGTTACAGGATCAGAACAAATTTGTTTTTTTTTCTTCTCTGATATCCGATTCACCATTTTTTGCTGGTGTTGGCCAGATGTGGGTGTTTGATCGGTGCCATTTCTATTTAATGTGGGCAGTGGTAGCTCAGTGGTTAGGTCGTTGGGCTACTGATCGGCAGGTCATGAGTTCGATCCCCAGTACTGCCAAGCTGCCACTGCTGGGCCCTTGAGCAAGGCCCTTAACCCTTAACTGCTCAGTTGTATGAATAAGATAAATGTAAGTCGCTCTGGAAAAGGGCGTCTGCCAAATGCCGTAAATGTAATACCTATCTTAAATAAAATGTTATATGAAAACTCAACTATGGTCCTTTTTATTTCATTAGGAATATGTTTCCAGAGAATCTGGTGCAGGCCTGTTTTCAGCAGGTAAATAATAAATCTCGAATGAATGAATGAATGAATGAAAGAATGAACTATGTAACCATGTATATCTCTCCTTCAGTACAAGACCCAGCGCAAGGAGATAGAACCGCCTGTATCAAACACCAGCAATATGGTTACCACAACATTCCCACCTTTAACCACTGTATTGGAAACTGTTGCACAGGTAAAAGGGAAAACAGGCTTTTCCCAAACACCGTTCTAGTAATAAAAAAAACTCTAGTAAAGTAACACAGATGGAAGACTTCAGGTACAGGTGAATCATTGTTTTGGACAGTAGCACCCATAATATAACTGTCTGTCTGCCTACTTTTGACAGAACCTGACTAAAGAATACACTATAGTGGGTACGTACTCAGACGGCATCAATGTTCTCGGCCTCATTGTGTTTTGCGTTGCGTTTGGACTGGTCATTGGCAAAATGGGGGAACGAGGACGTATCCTGCTGGAGTTTTTTGATGCCCTGAATGAGGCCACTATGAGACTGGTCCAAATTATTATGTGGTCAGTACTTTTTCTTTAATGCTTCGTTATACAATATACAACAGTAATACTTAATAAATTTGTTTTTAAATCTTAAGTCCTGATGACAGTGTTCTTGCTTTTGATTTTGTAGTTATATGCCAGTGGGTATCCTATTTCTGATTGCTGCTAAGATCATTGAGGTAGAGGACTGGGATATCTTCAGGAAAATGGGCCTATACATGGTGACTGTGCTTAGTGGGTGAGTATCTGCTGAAATGCTAACATTCCCTTATTGATTGTCAGTGAAGTGGATATACTACTGCAGTCATGCTAGCTTTTTCATCCATGATACTGTGTTATATTAGCTGTCCCTGTCCCTGACCAGATAAGAACCAAGGACTTCTAAAATTGCTCAACCTGCGGATACAGTAATAAGACCTTTCGATGGATGTAAGCTCCCTTAAATTTCCAATGACATGAATAATGCTGCTGACCCAACAGCCGTGAGGAGATTCTGTAGGTGCAGCTAACTGAAGTGGAAAGGAAAGAGGCTAGAGAACTGCTGCCGCTGAGTCATACCAAGAACATTTCGATTCTCACATGGCTGGATAGAAGATAAATAAAGTGCGATCATGACCTTGTTAAAATTGCAAGGTGTGCGTAAAAGTGAACACTCCTCTCTAATCCATCCATCTAATCTAATCCATTACAACTTGCTTCCACTTCTCTTAACAGATAGACAGACAGACAGATAGACACAGTCAGGTCTGGAATATTTGGACAATGACAGAGTTTTTGTGATTTTGCCTTTATACACCACCACAATGGATTTGAAATAAAACAATCAA
>CM075006.1:14770916-14797322 GCA_037576675.1 Pangasius sanitwongsei | reverse complement strand
TCCATTGTGGTGGTGTATAGAGCCAAAAATGTTAGAATTGTGTCGATGTCCCAATATTTATGGACCTGACTGTAAGTTGTCTCATTGCCCATTCATTAGGCTACATCCACTCACTGTCCACTTTATTACAAACACAAGTATACCCGCACTTTTTTTTTTTTAAATATCCAATCAGACAATCATGTGGCAGCAGCAGAGTGTATGTATTTAGGCAGATACAAGTCAAGTGCTTCAGTTAATATTAACATCAAACATCAGAATGGGGAAAAATGTAATCTCCATGTCTTTGTGGCATGGCATCGCACTGCTGCTGCATGATTGGCTGGTTGGATAATAGCATGAACGTGCAGGCATACAGGTGTTCCTAATAAAGTGGATAATGAGTGGTGAGTATGTATTCAGAAGTGATGGACTGTATACAATTTACCTTGTATATAGTTTATTCATATATTCGCTTCGTATATAATGGAATAACCTACATTACTTTTAGACACAGTGTCTTGGAAATTGTATGGACAATTGTTCATCCTTTAACATATTTTTAAATCTTGTAATCCAGTGCTAATAATACAGTCTTAATCAACATTTTTCATTTTACTCAAACACAGATGACTACAAATCCATAATTATGGAGACTTGATGTCAGGAAAGACCAGTCAGGCTGGGCAGCTTTTTTGCAGTCTTGTTTCACACAGAATTTGTGCATCTCCTGCCCTTTAGTGTAGAAGGAGTGTGTGTAGGGTGTTAATTCAGTTTAGGGCTTAGAGGCTGGCATTAGGTGGTTTAATGGACCACATGAATGCCGACCTTTTCTAATCCTCAGACGTTGCCATGTGAGGGGGAAATTAGAGCTTAATACCCAGGGCTCTGAGATGGAGGGAAAAGTTAGCATTTTCAAGAAATAGCAAGGAAATAGGACACCCCTGAAGTCTACATTTATTAAGGAGAATCAAGCTTGGTTAAAACTTACACATGTCGGATCAATCTATGTGTACTAAATATTCTATGCATTATTCTTTTTCAGTTTGAATATTATCATTGTTAACACCACGATGGTCATTGTGAAACTTTCATTCTTTCCCCCTCACTCTTTTATTTAGTGATCGTTTCCGCACTATGGTCAACGTGCTGGGGGATGCCTTCGGTGCTGGAATAGTCCAGAAGCTCTCGAAGCGAGAGCTGGAAAGGATGGACCTTACTTCTGATGTAGACGTGGCCAATCCGTTCGCCCTTGAGACCACTCTTGATGATGAAGAGTGCGAGAAGAAATCCTATGTCAATGGTGGCTTCACTGTGGACAAGAGTGATGCGATTTCTTTTACAGAGACCTCACAGTTTTAGTTCCAAGCCAGTTATGGATGATTGAATTGAATTACCTCTAGAAGAAGTCAGAGGTACAGAAAAATGAAATCAGTGCCATTACAAGGGGGAGGCTCATTCCAGAGGACATGTTTAAATGCAGACATTATCAATAGCTGTCATTACTGTTCTCTCCCCACATTTGCCCTATTACTGTGCTGAACCTACTACTTTCTTTGTGCCAAGTCATTCATGGAATTGAGGACAAAATGTGAGTGCTTCCAAAATGTGTTTTCCTGTTGCCAAGAGATATGCAAAGGCACTTTTTAAACATTTTCTTATCTGCGTTGTGGTTTTTAATGGTAATACTATCATTTGTTCATGTAAATGTTCAAAAATCTGTTCTGCTTTAGAAGTATGTTAAATATTTGTGATTTTTACTGTGCCAACAAAGCAGATATGTGTATACTGTATGTATTGCAGCAAAGAGCATGTCCTTAACAAAACTATTATATTTATGACCTGTAGTGTTAAAAAGCAATATGGTACTGCTCAGCCTTGTAATTGGCTTTTAGCGGGTTCCTTTAAAGCATCTCTCCCTCCAATCATGAATCTTACCATACAGTCTGAACACTTGCTCTTGAGACGTAAGCTATGAACATCGTAGATCTCTAACTTGTGCCAAATTCAATGTTTTAGTATGAAGGAAGCTATTAATATTTAATGAAGTATTGCATGAAGCAATATGATGAACACCTCAGATGTGGCCTTCAAAGAATGAATGATTCCTGGATAATTTAATTTCCTTCTCAGTAGCTATTTTACAGTGTCATTATCGCATGATAATGCCATCGATCTGGGAGGATGAAGGCAAATGGACTCCTCCTCCCATGCATATAAAGCATGCTATAGCCATGGAGCACTGCTGACTTTCTTAGAATCTCAATGAGAGCAGCTATTCCCATCTTTTTTTAACTGTTTTCATTTTCCTGGTGTGTAGAAACACAGTGTAAAAGCTACTGGGACACTTTGCACAGGTGCAGAGACAATATAAAGTGTTATTTAATATTCCCATCAATTTGACTACAGTTGATGGTGTTATATATTAGTGCCAATCAATTTATTTTGCTATTACCTGATTTACATGAACAACTTTGGATTTGTGAGCCAGGCTGGAAGTGGCAGAGGAAATGATCACTGTTATGATGATATGATTTATATAAAATATGGTGAACCAGAATTTACATTGTATAGGCTGTTCAAAGCACATTTTTGTCAGAGTCTCAGTCAATTACAGTCAGTTAGCTTACCGTATAACTGTTATGTAACTACAGATGAATAAAATACAACAAATCTGAGTGTATACTCTGTTCTTTGCTTCCTTGATTGCTACATGAGCTTATTTTATAAAATTCATAACTTATTTATAAACATCATGAACTGGGGAAAAGTCAGATTTTATTTTACTTTATAAAACATTTGACTGCATTTATTTGAGAGAAAAAAAAAAAAAAAAAAAAAAAAGGTCAGAATGTTCCCAGAACAATACATAATCATATCCAGTAATATTCGTAATATCCAGTTAAGATAATAATGTTATCAGACGCAGCAAAATTAGATAGACATGGGCAGCTGCAGCTGGCACGTCATTGCTTATTAATGGCCTTGTAGGCGACACCTGAGTTTTGCTCTGAATCAGGCATCTCTCGCTTTCTCTGTCTTACACACTGATAGTTTTGTTATTCTACAGAATGCAGTTATAAAGCTTGTTTTAGTCACTATAATCAAATCACTAAACAGTGAATAATTGTATATTGAATTAAATTATTAAACAGTGGTGAGGTGGGTTACTAAATGGACAAATCTTATTACTTTAAGCATGTTCTGTAACTTCAGGAAATCAGCTCAAGTTCAGTGACCTCTTTTATGTTCTTGTGCTTTTATTATTGTCTGGAAAATTAATCAGCCGTCACAGACAATGAGTAGTAAACCACATGTTAATGATTTATTCTCAGGTTATCTAAGAATAAATAAATGTACACACATATACACACACAAGTGCACACCCCCTGAATGAAATGTGATGCAATTCACAGTAAATCAGTGCTGAAATGAATTAGAGATCTTTGGTTGCTTCAGAGAGAGGAGAGAAAAACCAGGCTTCCACCTTAAAAAGCAGCAGAACATTTCATTCAGCGAGAGCTTCCAGAACTGATTTAATTAAATGATCATGATAATATTATATACACTCATTGAACACTTTATTAGGAACACCTGTATACCTACTCATTCATGCAATTATTTAATCAGCCAATCAGGTGGCAGCAGTGCAGTGCATTAAATCATGCAGATACGGGCCAGCAGCTTTGGGTAATGTTCACATCAACCATCAGAATGGGGGGAGAAAATGTGATCTCAGTGATTTTGACCATGTCATGATCGTTGTGCCAGATTGGCTAGTTTGAGTATTTCTATTTGAGCTGATCTCCTGGGATTTTCACACAACAGTCTCTGGAGTTTACTAAGAATGGTGCACTAAAGAAAAAACATCCGGTTCTGTGGACAGAAATGCCTTGTTGATGAGAGAGGTCAATGGAGAATGGCCAGACCGGTTCGATCTGACAGAAAGGCTACAGTAACTCAGATAAGCACTCTGTACGATTGTGGTGAGCAGAAAAGCATCTCAGAATTCACAACACACATCAAACACTGAGGCAGATGGGCTGAAACAGTAGAAGACCACGTTGGGTTCCACGTCTGTCAACGAAGAACAGAAAGCTGAGGCTGCAGTGGGCACAGACTCACCAAAACTGGACAGGTGAAGACTGGGAAAATGTAGCCTGGTCTGATGAATCTCGATTTCTGCTGAGGCACACAGACGGTAAGGTCAGAATTTGGTGCCAACTGCATGAACCCAACCTGCCTTGTGTCAACAGTCCAGGCTGGTGGAGGTGGTATAGTGGTGTGAGGAATGTTTTCTTGGCAAACTTTGGGCCTGTTAATACCAATCAGTCATCGCTTCTAATGCTACTGCCAGCACGATAATGCACAATGTCACAAAGCTAAAGTCCTCGCAAACTTTCATGAACGGTTCAGTGTTCTTCAGTGGCCTTCCCAGTCACCAGATCTGAATCCAACAGAATGCTTTTTGGATGTGGTAGAACGGGAGATTTGCAGATGAAAGCACACCTGAAAAACCTGCAGGAATTGCATTATGCAGAATTGAGGCTGTTTAGAGAGCAAAGGGAGGCCCTACCCAGTATTAGTGCAGTGTTCCTAATAAAGTGTTCAGTGCGTTTATAAAATAATTACATATAAAATATTATATAATGCAAAACTCCTTTTAATACTGAGGCATTCTTGTGAAGGTGTTTGTAAATGCACATATTTTAGTATTAAACAGGCATTTTTACCCTTGCTCTCAGAAAGTTGAGGGCTGTGATATGGACCTGCGCTCTAACACCTCATCTCTTTCAGACTTCGTTGCACCCTGCAGCCAGAGAGGAAGGAATACGTAACATGGCACAGATATGGCACCTGTGTGTGTAAATGTGTGTTACTCACATAGGTCAGTCTGTGCACGGCTTGGGGAGAGGTGAGGAGACTGCGCACTCGTTCCTGAACATCTTCCCATGAATTCGGCGAATACAAGAAAGAACTGTTGAAATAAAATGTGCAATATTTAACATATTTATGGCTGCAAGACAAATATTTAGATCAATGCACTCATTCTAATACATTACTATTTTTTATTGTTCCAGATAATTCACAGGGATTTCATGGCAGAAGCTCCACATAATCTAAGCCTAATAATAAATAGATTTAAAAACGTGTTGTTATTTAACAAAGAAAAATGTATCATC
The DNA here is from genome assembly GCA_037576675.1 of Pangasius sanitwongsei. NCBI lineage: Eukaryota > Metazoa > Chordata > Actinopteri > Siluriformes > Pangasiidae > Pangasius > Pangasius sanitwongsei. Next base: position 14,792,160 of record CM075006.1, on the reverse strand, counting down.
GTTGATATGATGAAGCGCTCAGGATGGAGGCATTCATTCAGACTCCAGTATGACCGGTTTGTAACAGTCAGAGAATGTGGGGACAACTGTTTATACAGTCCCCTCCGAAAGTACTGGAATGGCAAGTCCAATTCTATTGTTTTTGCTATACAACGAAGACATTTGGGTTTATGAACAAAAGATGAATATGAGACAATAGATCAGAATTTCAGCTTTTATTTCCTGATATTTACATCTAGACATGTTAAACAACTTAGAATATTGCACCTGGTGGAAGACAACCCAATTTTTATGCGAGCAAAAGTATTGGAACAGATAGTCTTGAAGTAAATTAAAGTAAATAACACTTAATACTTGGTTGCATATCTCTTTGCAATAACTGCATCAAGCTGGTGACCCACTGATATCACCAAACTGTTGCATTCTTCTTTTGTGATGCTTTCCCAGGCTTGTACCGCAGCCTCTTTCAGTTGTTGTTTGTTTTGGGGGGTTTCTCCCTTCAGTCTCCTCTTCAGGAGGTGAAATGCATGCTCAACTGGGTTAAGGTCTGGTGATTTACTTGGTCCTTCCACTTTTTTCCCCTGATGAAGTCCTCTGTTGTGTTGGCAGTGTGTTTTATGTCACTGTCTTGCTGCATGATGAAGTTCATCCTAATTAGATTGGATGCATTTCTCTGTAAATTGGCAGACAGAATGTTTCTGTAGACTTCCGTATTTATTCTGCTGCTACCATCATGAGTTACATCATCAGTAAAGATTAGTGAGTCCATTTCAGAAGCAGCCATTCACACACCCAAGCCATGATACTACCTCCACCGTGTTTGGCCGATGCACTCATATGTTTTGAAAGCTGAAATTCTGATCTATCATCTCAAATTCATCTTTTGAATCCAAACCCAAATGTTCCACTCCAGGAATGGAACAGATGCTACAGTGGGCCCAGGTTCGCTGAAACTGAATACTGAAGAAAGACCAGGCGATGTTTTTCCAACTTTCAACTTTTCAGTTTTGGTGAGCCTGTGCCCACTGTAGCCTCAGATTCCTGTTCTTGACCGGAGTGACAGGAGTGCAACCTGATGTCATGTAATATATAGCTAGAGGAAAAGGAAGAGACAATGACATGCAAGCACATAAAAACACACACATTTACTCAAACCTGTTCAGCTTCAGGCACGCCATTTTGGAGCGACTCAGTGCAACTGAGCTGGGAGATCCCTCATATCCCGAAAGAGGATTACACTGGGATGGTTCCTCTGTGTTGTCAAGGAGATCATCTGTGTCTGAGGAGTTACCATCAGGGAGCTGAAATAATAAACAGACAGAAGGTTCATTAACATGTCAGGACTTGCCTACAAGGGATTCCACCAGGTAACTAGAGATGGCAAATGTTGCCCAGTGTATTAAAGTTAACTGTAAACCTGTCAAGAAGACAAGTCTGATGTCCACAATTTGGAGCCACGAGGCTAATGTAGTAAGCAAATTTGTATAGCTGCTGGTTATCATTGTACAAACTGCATGTCTAAATCACCTCAAAAACACTGTTGAGTTGTTAAGTAATCTCAAATGTGGTTTCTGACAGTGTTATCTATGAATATGAACAAAAGTACATCAGATAGCTTGTAAAAAATTGCAAATCGCTACCTATCAACTACCTGTAAGTACCTCAGCATTACTATTATGAAACCATTAAGGTTGAGCCTTACAGCACAGGGTCTCATCATAGGCATAAAACTATTACACATAGTAATGTGTTCATAAAAACTGAACACACCACTGAATGACAGATAGGCAGCACCATTGCTGATAGTTATTTCTTAAGTCAAGTATGGTCAACAGAAAAGCTGTGCTTGCCATTACTTAGCTGTTTCATTTAGACCACACAAAACAAACAGTTCTGTCATTGATCCTTTCGTGCAATTTGTACTTTGATAGTACTATGTTTGCTTAGTCTACTTACTTTCTCCAAGGCATTATGAGAAAGCAGTGATCAATGTTTACTACACCTGCTACTGTATCAATGCTGATGGCATATTATGGATCTGCCAGTGATGCAGTCTTAAAATCTAGGCCATGTTTCACCAAATGTAATCACTTGACACAACTGCCACTGGGTTGTATGAATCTACAGTCGGACTAGAAAGAAATCAGCCCTATCCCAACCCCTGGTGGTGCTATTGTTCTTGGTTGTGACTGACAGAAACTGACCCTTATTTTTTTTTTAATGTATTTTTACCTTGAAAGAGAGGAAGGGCACAGCACTCCTAGCCTGTTTATCCCACCCAGCACTCTTTCTGCTATTCAGACACAAAGCATGTTGCTGAGGCAATGTGATGATTCATACATGCAGTTTGTACGGTGCTAAAGTTAGCCACATAGCTCTAACTTTGGACACCATACATGTCTTTGCTGGCTGAGTACATTTGTGGTTAGGGCAGCACAAGACACACTTTACTCCTAACACTCAGGGAATGTTAAATTTGGACAATTATGTCATGCTACTAGTTGTGGTGATAAGACTTTACTCATCACACACCATTCCAGTCACTGCGTTGCTCTTTTACCGGATGTACTGTATGTTCCACACTGTCCTGCCTGTAGTCGTTATTTATGCTATGTTACTGTTTTGTACTTATTGTACTGGGTTCATTTGTACGTCATGTATTTCTTGTCTTGTATCTTGTTGTCGATTTGTACTGTAACTTTTCCTTATTTGTACTACATGTTGTTCAGTGATTATCTTGTATCGCACTGTCACCTTTCTATAACATTGCGCCAAGGCCAGTGTTATGTTGTTCCACTGTATACTTTACAATAAAGCAATTAAAATATAAAAATCACCACCTACCAAGTGACTAAAAAAAAAACAGCTTTTTTTCAGTTTCATCTCAACTTTTCTGTGCAAAAATATACAAAATGGCTTATTTATTTACCTTTGATATGTTTGCTGTAATGTGACCAGGTTACATGAGTTACAACCTTAATTAATGAACCTGAAATTAATCTTTTTTTTATACCTGATTCCTCTGGAGATTTTGAGAGACAAGGTAATTCGGCTTTTTAGTCTGCTGTTTCTGTTAGAGTCAGATAAAAAAAAAAATGGGATGAATGCCCTGACCATGAGCTCAGGGATAGAAAAAAAAACAACAACAGAATATCCACATATAAATTGCTCACTTACTAGTAACTAAGTTGTTGTTTATTCTGGATATGTACACTATCTATCAGCTGTAATGAACTTTGTGCCCCCTGCTGGACACTACTCTTTACAACATACAAGTGCAAAAATATACAAGTGCATAACAGTACAATTACATTATTTTAATAGTTAACTTACCTGGAATTAAGAAGAAACTGTTTGTGTAATATGAGCATGCAAGACTTACATGTCTATTTACAGTTTCAGAGTTGTTCCGGCTTGAACCGGAGCTCCTGAACGGGGAGAGGGAACGGGACCTCAGCATCTCTGCGTTCCTGAGCCCTCTTGGTGCAGAGAAGCAGCCGTCATGTCTGCACGACTTTGTTCTTTTCCTTGTTATTACTCTCTGGTAATTAATGAGGAGACAGTGGCAGTAGAAATTATGTATGTAATATGTGCTGTTTCACATTAACATAGTTGATGCTATTAGAGATCATGCATATTGCACAAGGGCATAACTATACCACAGGGACACTCTGGAAAAGATCCCTCTCAGAGCACTCGCTGATTTTCGTCCTGGTGGAGAACTCTAACCTTGGAGAAATACCCTATGAGGGAAGAGCCAGGAAAGCCCTTATTACACATACTGCAAGTTAATTTTCATTTTCATCCAAGTTATAATATCAAATGCATTCTTTCTAAACTAATAACACACAAATAATTGTACTTTATGATTACACAGGAATAATTCACTGCCTGGGATAGGCTCTGGACCCTGTGACCCGGACCATGATAAAGTGGTTAGTGAAGATGACATATGGCATTAATTTGCTGCATTAATTGTTAACAGTCAATGGTAGGTCCTCACAAGCATAGTAAGACAAATGTGTGTGTGAGACTGTTTGACTTGGGTGAATATCAGAGCACCTAATGCAGAAAACCGACTAAATTTCCCCTGCAACTTCATGTTTATGTTGCTGTATCTAAATTACGGGAGTGCAATTCCAGTTAGTATGTGGCTTACAGGGAAAGTGGGGTCTCTTGTCATTAGCACTTCATGGTCTCCCCCAGAAAAAGAAGGCACCAGCTTAGGCTCTGGGAAAAGAAAACTTCTAGCATCGTTCTCATATACGGCCAACACTTCCCCAACTGCAAGCAAGAAGAAATGATCCACACTATTACTGGCTATACTTTCAGTGCTCTCAATTACCATTATTTTTTGTTCCCGAAAGTAACATTATGTATCAAGTGGCATAAGGCGTCAGAGTTTACCTGGGGGAATCAGTTGTATAAGCTCAACTTTAACAGTTTCACCTGCAGTAGAGAAAACAGCACCTGATGCATTAGGACTACACATACATATTCTTACATAAGCATTGCTGTTGTTTTTGCAATGGATATTAATAATAGAGTTTAAAAAAATAGCTCATTTTGCGAATCTACTGAAATAGAAAATACGGAAAATGAATACGCTTGTTGTGTACATTGCAACATCTCAGCAACATCTGCAGGATCACTGGCATACTTGAATATCTGCAAAGAAAGTGAAGCAGATCAAAGGTGGTATAGGCAGCTTTAGAAACAAGCCTAATGCCTTAATAATAGTGCAAATGTCCACTTTAACTATAAAACCTTGTCAAACGTCATTTTCCTCTTAAACCGTAATGGGAATACAGCTGGTAGGCATTGTGACATTCTGTACTGGTTCATCAGGCACACACTGAGGTAAATGTCATCCTTCGCTGGTAGGTGCACTCCAGGACAGGTCACCTACAAACACAAGCATACGTAGACATCTAAAACACAGGTTCCCAACCCCAGTCCTGGAGTAACCCCACCCCATGCATTTTAGTGTTTTCCCTGATCTCACACTACCAAAACGCACCTGTTAGAGCAGGGAAAATCACTAAAACGCACCTATTATTGCAGGTATATCACTAAAACACACCTGTCAGTGCAGAGAAATCACTAACGTGTACAACAGGGGGTACTCCAGGACCAGGGCTGGGAACCTGTGGCCTAAAAAAACACTGACTATAGGCTGCAAGCCAAATGGCTCTACAGCAGAAATGTAGCACACTAGCAAGAGTGCGTAAGCCAGGGTTTCATGCCTTATGTAGGCTAGTGCACTTACATAGGGGGTACCAAGCCATATGGGATTGAGCCATTATCACAGCCCTACCTACAGTATTTTAATTTCTATTGTAAAGTCTATTTATTGTTTGTTAGTAATTTTTTTTCTTTAAGAAACGTTACACATGAACCTTTTCAGAGATGCACCATGTACATAAAGATGAAATAACGATATAAAACATAAAACTAACTGTATAAGTCTTCAGCTGTGTTTAGTTAGAGAGCAGAGAATAAGGCTAAATGCCGCTTACCGCTTTAACATAAAGTTCAGCCACCACTTTGACTGCTTTCTGAGGCATTGCTCAAATATGTCCAGTAATTCTGAAGTTCGGGTTTACTTTAAGAAACTAAAACTCTGACTTTCTGAACGTTATGCCAGCTAATTACAGCGCGACGGATATTCAAGATAGCATCGCGTTTCCATGGTATTTCATAGTATTTACATTAGAGACTTTTATTTTCCCTTTACTAGGAACTACACAGCGGAAATTGGAATGGGGTTGTTGGGATTTGTAGTCTTTATTGTATGTTGTATTTTTATGATGGCAGGCTAACCGAAAACAGTACAAAGTTACCATATACTTGGAATATTAATGCAGATGTTCAGTAACAGTGGTGTAAGTTAGTACAGGGAAAAGTCATGTCAAATTTATTTAATATTTAAAGTCATGTCTAATTTATAAGCCAGGTAGAAAAGTGAATACATGTTCATACTACACAATATGCCATTTTAATACGTCTTTGTCTAGCACAGGATTATACACTACGTGGCCAAAAGGTTGTGGACATCTAACCATCACACCCATATGTGCTTTTTGCCATCTCATATTTGGTCTCCTCTTTGCTGTTATAATAACCTCCACTCTTCTGCGAAGGCTTTCCACTACATTTTGGAGCATGGCTGTGGGGATTTGTTCATTCAGCCTCAACAGCATTAGTGAGGTCAGGTACTGATGTTGTGTGAGAAGGCCTGGGGTTCAGTCAGCATTCCGGTTCATCCCAAAGATGATGTAGTATATAGTGTACCAGTTCTCAGCATTGATGTATATTTAAATTCAGCAGTGTATTAATCATCCTATTTGAACATACATACAAGCAGAAGTGTTTGAATATTTAAACTTATTCATAAAGAGAATCAACTGCTAGCTAAAATAATTATTCAGTGGCCCAAAGCTCAATGTCTTAAGACTGTAGAGTTAATTTCACCTGAAACTACACTCAAATGAACCCCTTTAAGTCAAAAACTATTTGAAGTGCAGGACCAGAATTATGTAAAATTACCCATCCTGTCTTCTAAAAGATCATTTTCAGAATCCTTTTTATCTAGTATTTGAGAATCAGAGACTTTCTGATGCACACTAAGCCTACACTCATTTATTCTGAACAATGGATCTGTTTAGGAAAGTGCTGTGGGAAAAACCTTTCAAACAGCAGAAGAGAGCTGCCATAAATGCGCAGTGACACAATCCAAAGCAACTGCGGTGTCCCAATTTAATACATAATCTGTACTGTGGTTCTTGCCAGACTGTGTAGTGCTAAATCTCCACTGGAAGTGAGTGTTATAACTGGAACTGACGTAGCATAGTGCTGTTAAAAATGTGCTAGCTTCAATTTTGCCTCATACCATCCATCCAGTTCATTTGCAGATACATTCATCCAAAGCATTATTCATACAACTGTGTACTTGAGGGTCAATAACCTTGTTCAAAAGCCTAACAGTGGCTCCTGAGTCCTAGGAATTCAGTCTTCCAATCGCTATTTTATAGAACCTTAACCACTGAGCCACTACTTTATCATTTAGTATACTTTATAGACTGACATGGTGGTGTAACGGGTAGCGTTGCCATCTCACAGCTCCCCGGTTCAATCCTGTCTGTGTGAGGTTTCACATATTCTCAGCTTGTCCATGTGAGTTTCCTCCTACCTCCCAAACACATCCACCTGTTTTTATCCCTAAGTGTGAATGAGTGCGTAAATTCGTGTTCATGGTGCCCAGTGATGAAATGGCATGTATTCTTGCCTCCCATGTTCTCAGGATATACCCAGGACCCACCACATCTCTGAGCAAGTTAATATGAATATGAACAAATAAATATACATTATACAATGCTCCAATTTCTGGACGTATTTAAAAGTGCAACTAATGTGAAGTTGTTCCCCTACTTTAATTATTATTGACTGGGAATCAAATAACCCAAGTCTACCATAACAAACAGGACAGACAGACAGTGATAGTTCATCTAGGTTTAGTTTATATTGTCACCTCAAGTTAAGGGTATCAGAAATGCAGCTGAATACCGAGTTCAAAAAAAAAAAAAAGAAAAGAAAAGAATAAAACTGCTAAATAAATCAGCTAAGATATATAATCTCAAATCAAATTACCTAGAAATATCCAGGTACGAGAACTCTCATTAAATATTCATATTGAAAGAATATTTTGAAACATGACTGGAGAAAGAGACAGTTCGCTTTTAGTGTGGTTTTTACAAATGGCCCGTCAGCAGCACTCAAATGTGCAATGCCCCAAAATATGCAGTCTAAGCTCTGGGAGAACAATTCACTAGTTTTAGTTAAACAAAGGTCAATTTCAAAATCTAGTCAAACTGATTTTATCATTTAAGCTCCATCCGATAGGCTACTGCTGCCAAGTGGTGAAAAAAAAAAAAAAATCAGCATCAGCTTGGGGCCAGTTATAAAACAAATGTTGAAAAAAATGAATGTATAATGAAAAATGACCTTCATCTACCAAATACCAAAACTCCAGCAAACTCCAGAATGATGGAAAAACATTAATGGAAATAAAGAAAAAAAGTAAAAGTGCATTTGATGTCAGAAGCTCTGAACTCTAGGCTGCCGATATGGGTTTATATACTCTTGTAAAAGGAAGGAAAAGGAGGTGGGAAGTTATTTTTTCCCTTTGGTTCTATTCTCCATACACACTTTCATCACTGTAGGCAATGTAGAGAAAAAAATCCTCTTCATGATGCTCCTAAAAAAAAAAAAAAAAAAAAAAAGAAAAGAAAGATATTATTATTCAAGTAAAGAAAAGCAATATATGAAGAGACTAGGGGGTGAAGGAGAGAATGAGAAACCGCATATAGCGATGTGGAACACGAAAGAATGAAAAGCAACATTTCAGATGTGACGTACCTGGTATAACAGGCCCATAGTTGCGGAGGTAGGAGGAATGACATTGTTTACGAAGAAGAATAGAGCATCTTCAGCCCTTAGGTGGATTCGTTTTCGGATGAGAAAATAGAACTGGCCAACTGCAGCGAAACATAGAAATGACAGATAATGTCAGATAGTGACTCTACCCAGACTAACACAAAGGATGTGAACAGAATTCCAATATATTCACTCGTTTCACTACAGCGCCTGCTTGTAGAATCGATTCGGTCTGGCTAACGAGGGACTCATTATTTTGCAGCAGTGTCAGGAGCTGAATAATGCCTTCGCTAATTATATGACTCTGCATGAATTACAGCCAAGCAGCTCTCAGATTTCCATTTGCCAACAGTGTAAGGATTCTCTTAGTGTAACTCATACACCAACGTAAAAGAGGAAAAACCTCTACTAACAGGCATTCATTAACTACTTAACAGGCAAGAAGTTATAGATTATATTTGAGATTTACATTTTTCTTTTTGGCTGTGTTGCTGCATTGCATTGCTCACCTGTCAGATCCGAGGGGACCAGATATTTCTTCTTATCCAGGTCTCCTATTCTGGCTTTGGGAGCTTTTTCAACAATTACCTAGTGCAAAAACAAAAAGCAGAAACCTTTACATGTGATATACTGATCCAGCACTGAAACAGTCACACAAGTTCAGCGGGGTGTTGGGAAGCCTTGGTGAAAGAATACAAGGTCATTTCCTCACTCAGTACAAGTACTTTAGTTACGGTTTGAAGTAACTGATGGTCCTTCATATTGTAGTACAAATATATATTTCTGTGTGACTGGGTCCAGTCTACACCCTTGCACAAGGCTTTCAGGCTCTTATACATTCCTGGGTTTATGTGTAGCAATCCCAGGCAAGTCAAAAACACAGAAAAACAGAGGACACATCATCACATGACTTTTCCCCTTGATTTTTGATACTGAAGTGAATGTACATTCCTTAGCCCATTGTAGCCCTAACTCTTGTCAGAAAAGTACAATCTCACATTTTCATTAATAAACAGTGTTTTATGTGAATAAACCACTGTTTATTAATGAAATAATTTAACATTATAAGCTTTCCTATTCTGTAACAGAAAGATGAAGAAAGGCGCAACAAAAGTCTGTGAAAGAGATAACGTTAACATGTATCTCGTCTAGGGTTGTTACAGTGCCACAGTTTCACAGTTAGTAGTGGTGCATGATGACGTGACGTGACGTGAAGTGACGTGACATGATCAGACGGTTACTTCATTGTTGACTTTTCAATCTATTCATTTATTACCATCTACCCCTTCATACTGTTACCCAGTCAAGTTCCTTACTCCAGATGTTCTCATGCCCCTCTATTATACTACAGCAACCTCTATTTCTCCATGCAGGGGATGCGGACGGCACTGAAAACCCTTTGGCTGTTGTAAACATCTTTCAGTTATACTGCCACTCCTAGCATGCTCATAACTTTACCATCTAATCAAACACTGAGAAGAACGACATTGCTGACCATAATTAAACAAAACAACTCTTTATTTCTTGCAGTGTTCATGGTAGTTAGGGGTTTCTTCTTCTTCTTCTTCTTTTGGCTCAGCGTGCTCACAGCTCTCATTCTTTCAGCTTATAATGATGACATGATAAAAATGCTGACATGTAAGAGATTTTATGTAAAAGTCATTATCAAAAATGTCTTTGAGAAAGAAGAACAATTCAGGGATTTGATCTTTTAGTTTATTGTCATATACCCAAGGATGAATAAAGAGAAGTTTATACAAAGATTTCAGGATTTTTTTTTTTTTTCCCCCGGCTAATTTTCCCCAGGGCTTGTGTGTTTTTAAATGGTTCATAAACACCATGATATTTTTGAACTAGCTTATCATATAGCCTGAAAATTTCAAACGGTTACACTCCTAGTGTCCAGTTCTAGGCTTGCACAAGGTTTTGGGTGTCTTATTCATTCCTGGGTTTATGTGCACTGATCCCAGCCATTTCAACATATACACAAAGAAGGTGTCCTCCTTTATTTTTTCATATTCACCTGACTGCTTCCTCTTTTATTTGCTGGAACCTCTTGTCATTCTGGATACTTCTCTTAGTAAAGTGTTTATATCCCTATCCCTTGTCAGTAATAAAGAACAGAGACTGAAACTCACATGTTCTTTAACAAACAGCTTTGTATATGTGAATAAACCTGACGTGTAAAGCTTCCCTCTGCTGTGAGGGAACTAGAAACAGAACCTATACTCTCACTCTGCTGGGAGAGATTATCTTAACATATATAAACCTATAGCTTATCCTTATATATACACACTTTACTATACTATATGTAGCAGTTAACTTATGTAAACAACCTGTAAAGCTTAAAAATACCAAAAATACATCACTGTTACTAGCTTAGCTTTGTGTATATCGATTAGAAAGACAAAAGCATTAGCACGTCACTTAGCTTAGCTAGCTATTGTGCCTATAGGTTACACAGAAGAACCTTACAAAACACAAAGCTTCATGTAGCACACATCAACCTTTTATATTTCCCCCCACAAATGTCCCACCTGGACGAATAGTCTTTTTATCATTTTAATTTATTTAGCTCATTAGCAAACTGAAAAAACAGCTACCAGGTCATCTTAATACTGACCGATACAAGTCCTGTTTGATGTCGCAGAACGTTAAGGTGCTAACTGGATGCTAACTCGTCGTGTCCTTAGCTCGCTGTTCAGCGGTGACTGACGCAATCCTGTGTTTGATCAACACATTTCACACTTATCTATTTATCCTTAAGCAACTAAAACAGAAAGCGCTGGATGTGTTTTTAATCCGAAGATGAAACGCTCTAGTTCCGTCGGCCAGAACAAACCAGCTGTTAACAAGCTCGGCTGTTAGAGCTACTTACAGGAACCCTGTCCGGATATTTCTTCCTGATTTTCTCTCCCTCTGACCGCCTCTTCTCAAACGGATGCTCTTCTTTATACTGGAACTTCATCGCAGCTCAGTGTCAGAGGCTGCAATGTGATTAAATGTCGCTTATAAACGGTGATCTTTAAAGCCAAAGCTGGACAGTTCAACTAGCAGCGCTGTTTTGTGACAGTAGATTGCCGCGGATGAATACAATAACAACGCATGCGTCAAACAATGTTTTTTTTTTCTTCTTAGATTTCACCGAGGCTTGCTGTGACTTTTCGTTTTCGTTTTCACATCTACACTTTTGAAAAAGACAATTGAACACAACGAATTTAAAATATTGATATTTATGTTTAATATTACGTTAGTGGTGTAGGGACTACTTTGTAATGGCCCACATTGTCCAACCCTGGAGCGCGGAGAGCTACAGAGCAGTTATTAGGTCGGTGTTTATGCTGTCCTCATGATTAGTGGGTGGGGAGGGCGATGCCGGGTTGCCAGTTCCGCCTGTTTCACGCGGACGGACTAGCCTTGACCATGGCATGGTTTTGGGAGGAGGAAAGGAAACTGGAGAACCCAGAGGAGAGCCACATAAGCATGCAGCGTCAGTAACCCAAGTTCAGGACTGGGATCTCAGAATCGACCCTGGAGCTGTGAGGCAGCACCATAATGCCACCATGGCAATATAGGTCATTTTAGTAGATATAGTAGACTTTAGTAGGTAACTGTGTAATACCGCTTCTGTAATACCTTTAAAATGTATTACATTATTTTGAAATATTAATATACCTTAAGAAAAAGTTGTCATGACAGACTTTAAAAGTTTGGAATTGACAAATTCTGTGTTTTGGCATTGGGCTGCTTCTGATTTTTGTCATGCATACCTGGCAACTATGTGTCCATGGTCAGAGGTGGAAAACAAAACATGAAAGCAAGTATCAATCCAATCAACAAATTTGCTTTGCCCTACATGTGGTCCACATAAGCAGCTGTCCTCGGTACACCTATGGGAGTGAATGACAGGCCAAATCAGACCCACATCTGACCAGCCAAAGCAATGCTGTAACACAGCTCTACCAGGAGTCAGCCAAATCAGAACATTGTTTATGGTTCATATCTGCACAGCCAGAGCGATGCCACAACACAGCCACCATATCATTACCAGAAGTGAGCCATGTTAAAAAAGTTGACATGGCTTATACCTGAGCCTTATGTAGAATGTCTATACAGCTGAGATCTGGACGTATGTGGCCACCAATGGCTGGCATACCAAAAGCCAGTGAAATTACAAATGTTTTCTATTCTATAATTTAATGAGCCCCTAACCATAATAAGAATAAAACAACAGAATCAAAATGTCATATAAATGCAAGTTACAATGTGTGATACATTTAAAAAAATTTATTATTATTATTTTTGTGAGGTTTGCATTTTTAAAAGGACTACTTGTACAGTGGTGATATAATCAAGTAAATTGTTGCCTGGCATAGTGGTTAGTGTTGCTGCCTCACAGCTCCAGGGCTTGATCCTGAGCTCAGTGTACTGTCTGTGTGGAATTTTTCATGTTCTCCCCATGTTAATGCGGGTTTCATCTGGGTTCTCTGGTTTCCTTTCACTGTCCAAAAACATGAAGGTAGGTGGACTGGTTATGCTTGCCCCTAGCTGTCAACGAGTGCCCTGCCATAGACGGGCATAACATCTAGGATGAATTTTCCCACCTTGCGCCCAGTGTTACCAGGCATTGATAAGTGTTGATAAGTAAACCCTTCCAGCATTAATTATATGGTTACTGAGCTTATAAGATAAGATGTGTGGAGCATATTTCTGGCAGGGAATGGAAAATTTAAGTACCTAAGACAGTTGTGCTCTGTACACAAACACACAAATATATATTAAAAAAACAGTTGTGTATTTTTATTTAATATTTGACAAGAATTATCCAAGTCAATATGAATACAATGATATTTAAAAATAATATGGATAAAATACAGGTCATGTATAAGATTTATAAACATATAGGTCTGTAGACACTCCTTATAACATTTAAATAATGTAAGACTCAATTACATGCACACACATTTACTTCACAAATGATCTATTCAGTGATTCATAAATTTGAATGTAAATACATACATTCAAAAACCATAAGTCTGGTTTAAGCCGCTCTCGCAGTATTGCCGCCAGAATGGAAATCGACTTCTCGGACATTTTCAATCAGTATGAACAAATGAATTGTTTTATCGCCACACGTCTGTTATTAGAGTAGTCAGGACACTGTTGGGTTTCTGTGTGTAGAGTAGCGGGACTCTGTGTTTAGCTGCTGGTGAGCAGGACGATGGAAAACGGAGGGGTGTGAGCCCCCTGCTAGGCAAACAATTCACGCCTCTCCACAATAACATTGGTACAGGGATAAAACGGACAGCACAACTAAAGCTTTTTTGATAGTAAAACACCATACAATTTTATTGTGGCAGCTGTGTAACATTTAAACCTAGTAGGATGAGTTTTAAAAAAAACCCTTGTGAAACCTGCAAATTCTTAAAGCTCTGAGTGTCTACTTTCATGAGCCATTAACTACAACTGTGGTGTGTGACATCACAAATAAATCCAACGCTGAACACGGGCATCACCGAAACAGGCAGAAATTCATTTTCTCTGCCTCTGGTAAAAAGAGATAAGTGCTTCTGTGTTTATTTCAGGATAGTAAGGAAAGGACTCAGTGATGTGCAAATAATCAAGTGAACATGCAAAAAAAATTAACTTGGTACAATGTGAACATTTCTTAAAATAAAATTAAAACTGGTCACACACAGTCTACTTGCAGCACGTTTACCTACCCATCAGCTGGCCATCTACGGTGACTTTTTCCCTCCATGTCCATGGTTTTTGTTGTTGCGCTTTGTGATGGTCTTGGATTCATCAGCAGTCATATGTTTTCTCCAATTCACAGTCTCGTACCATTAATAATAGCAGTACAAAAATAATGTCATTCTTTTAGAAATTGCATTTGATCAAGTGATTGTTGCATCATTACACTTTGCATCATTACACTGAAAACAATCTGATTATTGTTGGATTGTACACAATCAAAGAGATACTATCATAAAAGTTGTAAAAGGCATGGGTCTTCACTTATGTCGAGAGGCAAAAACTTACTAAGAAAGTTATCCATCAAGTGTATGATGCCAATCTGATAGAAATACTTTGTGTGAGAGATACAACAAACATTTTTAAAGTAGCACCAACTTACAGCAATAAATATACATGACAAATATTACAGTGAAAGTAAACGGTTTGTAAATTAATTGTAACAGACAATTTGGACAGCAATGACTGTATTACCTGAGCAAACTACAGTCACTGCAGTGGTAGCTAACGCTAGACTGTTACTAAGAATACAAATACAGCATTTCTAGAAAATGTGTATTTTCTAAGTGAAAATATAGAATATAGTTAAAGGGTAGTAAAAACCAGTATAACATCGTTCGCATCTCAGTTTCGTCTCTGGTGAAAAATGAATCCGTATTTGTCTGTCTCATCTCAGTTCGCTGAGGCAAGTTTTTTTCAAAGTAAGGAAAAAAAAAATTCCCACCACAACCCCATTTAATCACATACAGTTTTCAGAAATGTAATCACTGGTAAGAAATATTACTCATAAATATTTTCCCCCTAAATTAGTGTGGGCTAAGGTGAGGTGTGGACTGCCATATGATTCCCACAATCAGCTGCTGTCTGTATGTGCTATACTTTCTGTGGTGTGCCATATGCATAACTCAGGTGGCTCCACACCTGTGTGTTCTTATCATGGCCATATTCTTCAATACCAGCGATGATCAAAATGAGAAATTTCTCACTCATTTTAAACAGATTCAGATTTGGCCCAGGTTCATTCAGCCATGCCATATATGGGTCAAATGTACAAATAACAGCCACATGTGGCCCAAATGTACAGAACTGTGTGCAAGTCTTAGGCACATGTTAAAAAATGCAGTAAAGCAGATGCCTTCAGAAATAATGAAATGAAACACTTCCTACATTGAAAACATCTCCTGTAAAGATCAGTTAACAGCACTAAACTGAACAAAGTCAGTATCTGGTGTCAGTAGTCTCTTACGCTTTCTGTAATTATATAAGGAAATTATCTGGTAAGTTTTAAACATCTTGGAGAATCTGCCACAGTTCTTTGACTGAAAAGTGGTGTATTACATAATATGTTACTTTCTTTACTAACATACAATAATTTTCTCTAACATTTAATTTTTGTTGGAAACAATGTTTGGAAATCTTTTTTTTTGCTGACCTAATAATGAATAAGTCATAAAATCATTATCTAAGACAATTTTTTAAAATATAAATTTTAAGGTGACTTTTGCACAGTACTGTACATGCTATCTGGGATCCCATCTCTGTTCTACAAACATTTACTCAGCATTTTCAAATGTGTTGCCACTGCATGGTTCAGCATATGGCATTAGGTAACTAGAATGGGTTAAAAATCTTTCCATTTGGAGCTAGCTATTTTCAGTCAGGTCAGTTAAACTGCGCTACACTGATGGAAGGTGTATACTGTATTTCAACAAAACCCAGCTCAAATAATGGTTAACTTGCAGCCAATAAAAAAAAACGGCCAAACTTCACACTGTCATGTGTTTTATTCATCTCAGGACTGGAGTCCAAGGGAGCTGCCCTGAGACTTGAGCAGAATATCATTTACTATGGAACGGGTAAACATAAAAACAAAATCAAAATACTGGCAGCTGCTTAGCCAACTGTTCAGTACACTTATACAGACTTACAACGCAACATTCATTCCTTGCATGTCTTTATAAATGCGTGTGAAGAAAATGGCAAATAATTTGCTTCTGAAGTCTGTACCAGGCACTTAGCTCTCTGAACGCTTCCCACTAATCTGTGCTGTTCAGAAGAATAAAAATGATGAGTCATGAAATATTTAGAGATTTGCTAAAGAATAGGCTGGGGAAAACATTCTACATATCTGTCATATAAAACTGCCAACTTAAAATTGTCTGTTAATACATAAACCATTAAGCATAAAACTCCTGTCTTTAAAGATGGCACCTTAACAACAGCCTAATAACTTTCGATTTCCCCCTAATTTAGATGGACTCCTGGGGTCTGTGTCAAAAAATAATCCTTACATTAAACATCACAAAATATAAAGTGTTGTTACAAGGACCAAGAAACTTAAACCTAGATGGGCCACATATTTCAAATTAGACATTTTGTTTAAAATAATTTTTGTCTCAATGCTCATCCATTAAGCATCGTCAAGCATTTAAAAAACGGATTCTTGCTACCCTTAAAAAAAAAACAAAAAAAAAACACCCCTTTGACACTCACTTTCCCAAGCTGGTGGCTACAAAGACTTCACTCAAGAGAAAGAAAGGTGAGTAGAAACGAGGACTCCAAATTACTGCTCTTTGTTTTTTCCTCACACACATACTCACGTCGATGGAGGAACATGGAAGAATACTGTCCATTGCCAATAACCTGAGAAATGCAGACTAATGTCTGTCGTATTAATCTAATGTCTGTCATATTAAAACCATGGCACTGTGCAAATAAAACTGTCCCTTCAGGGCCCTGACCCTGTGCTCCTGGGTTTGTGTGCAGTCCTCCCACAGTATTGCAGAAGAAATTCAAGACTCCAGTCTGAAGATGGAAAAGACACCAAGGGTCAACATGTTCCCAATGTTTTTTACTTCCTTCAAGCAAGTTCAGTTTGGACCTTCACCTGATCACACTTGGTGTTGGACGAAAGAGGGACAGAGTCTGGATGGAAAGAAGTTAAAAACGCAACGTCTCTCAGTGGGACGATCACCAAAGTTGATGCTGGTGCAGGTTTCGGCTAAGGACGGACCGAACATCGGCAGTGAATCTGTAGAAAGAAGACATTTTGAACAAAAGAACGACGTTTGGTCAGCAAAAGAACGATATTTTGCTATTTCTGTGCAAATCCTCACCTTAGTGCATCCAGCATTGGCAGGAGGTTAAGAAGTGCTGTGTCACTGGGATCACTGAACCATGATTTTATAGGTATTGCATTATCTGTGAGAACAAAAAATAAATCATTTATGGGTCAAAACTGCGTTATAAAAACGGTCTGTGCTACTAAGATAGCACTGACACAAAAGCTGGAGCAAATAGTGACTCTATCCAGTGTTAATTCTAGTTAAGTTAAGCTGAATATAAACAGTAGACTGAACAACCTGTAGTGTGATAAAGGGTCAGAGTTTGATTTAGTATGCTGTTTGGTTCCTATCATATCCTTTTAAATATCAGCCTCTATATAGGATCACTGTGAAAACCCTGAACCAGTATATTTAAAAAGGACTGAACAGACTTCAGATGTTCACCACTAATGGAAGAAGGCCCTTATTTTTCTGTGGTCATGTCCTTGTGTGACTTTGCAGCCACTGAATAAGTGACATTTCTGCTTGGAGTATTTTAAGGCAGCAGGAGGTGCAATATAGAGCTTGTGAGCTTGTAAGAGAGGTCACAACAAAAAGCTACTCGTTTTGCTGAAATCCAGGAAATCATTATAAAAACCATCTATATGGTCTATTATGGTAAAACGTTGACATAAATTATTTCTCTCTTCACATTTTTGTTTGTTCCATCAGTGTCATATACAGAGCATGTGATAGAGCACCATTATGTACTGAGGCTGTCACTAGACTCCAGTCCTGTAAACACAATGCAATCATTTAATATTTTCAAAAGCTTGTGAAGTACTGTGTGAATTAACAAGATCACATGTTGACCATAGATCCATGTGCATGACAGACTGATGTGAAAAAAGAGAAAAGCATGTTGTTGCTGTAATGCTCAGACGGAACCGACTATGTACACACTCTCACACACAGACACTCCCACACACATACACACACACACACACCCCTACATTTCAAAAACAAATGGAACTAAGTAATGAAGATAGTCAGATAGTCATGAGTGACAGTATATAACAGATTGATATCTTACCTGGATGACTGCGATACGCCGCAGGCGAGTTGTCAAGAATTGCTATACTGGAAAGATCACTATGTATGATAGACAGGTCTTTTATGTAACTACCTAGATCCAGCGTGCAATGCTGAAAAAGACACACAATAAGGAAATGGATATCTGTAGTGGCATGAATTTATGTAGATGCAAAATAAACAACGATGAGAGCAATACGGCACGAGAGATACGCTGTGTCTGAATTCATTCCCTATTCCCTGTAAAATGCATTATTTGGGTGTCAACCATTTTGTAGTGCTGTAGTACACCATGCATAGTTGTACCAAAATCCATAGAGAATTAGCGAATTCTTTCAGTTTGAAATTTAGTTGTCAGGAAGGATACCGAAGAACCCAACTTCATATATATGTATAGTTGTGTGTGTATATATGTATATGTGTGGGTGTGTATATATATATATATATATATATATATATATATATATATATATATCTATATATATATATATATATCTCAAAGTAAAAATGTTGCATAATTCAGAGCTTCTTTCATCAGCTGCGCACCCTTATGTAAGTGTGTTCTAAATTTGGCCCAGTGTCTGCCTCACTGTGGCCTTGTAGTCCTTTATATAGAACTTGTCTATAATGAAAAGTGAGCGTGTGAGTGACGTAGCCATTTCAGACAGTCACCTGTCTGTAGTATCTGCGCCTCAGGATGCCTTTGTTGTTGTCCAGCTTGTCTGCTACTGCAGAGCCATAGATTTCCATGCTAGCAGTGAACACTACCAGCTCGTACCACTGACTGACCACCTCCAAGAAGAAATCCACATGGGGCCTTTTATGCACAAAGAATCTGACTGGGTGCTTGTCTATTACAACCTAAAAACAAAACAAGAGTAGAGGGGGACAGTATGAAAGCTTTATTAGTGTTGGATACATCAGGCTGCTTTGAGAGTGAAAGTAGGTATAAGAGATTGGCTCCATGGTGAAATTATATTAAAATCTATACAACACAATTACTTATTACATAACTACATAATTGCTCAGCAAATCACAGAGTTTTGGGGAATATGATAATACCTGATTCTGATGTCAACAACAATAACTAGGCAATAATGTGGAAAAAAAAAATAGAACTGGGCTTAAGTATGTACACTACATGGCCAAAAGTATCTGGACACCTGACAACCACACGCATATGTAGGTCTTCCCCAAACTGTTATTGGAAGCACGCAACTGTATAGGATGTGTTTGTATGCTGTAGCATTACAATTTCTCTTCACTGGAACTAAGGGGCCCAAACCTGTTCCAGCATGACCATGCCCCTGTGCAAAAAGCAAGATCCATGAGGACATGGTTTGCCAAGGTTGGAGTGGAAGAACTCAAGTGTCCAGCACAGAACCCTGACCTCAACCCCACTGAACACCTCTGAGATGAACTGTAATGCTGACTGAGCCCCAAGCCTCCTCACCCAATCTTCGCAACTCTCTTGTGGCTGAATGAGCACAAATCCCCACAGCCATGCTCCAAAATCTAGTGGAAATCTTTTCCAGACGAGTGGAGGTCATTATAAGAGAATAGGGGAACTAAATCTGAAATGGGATGTTCAAAAAGCACATATGGGGGTGTGATGGTCAGGTGTCCACAAACTTGGCCAAATTATGTGTATTCACTGACTTACATTGCTTTTGACTGGGGAAGACAAGGACATAATACATTCGCTGTTAAAACTCTGTTGCTAAGCACCTGGAAAACATCAACACTTAGCATGTGCTACCTAGTGACTAATACTAATTGCTTAGCTAGCTAGGACATCTTTTATGGAAAGATATGCAAAGGAAGATTGACACAGCAAATTAGAAAAAACTGAAAGGGGTATCAAAAATACATGGTAAATTACTAAAAAAAAAATGAGTTAATATGGAAATACATATTTGGTCTCCAAGGTTTGCTTCTCTAGCTCTGCACTGGCGCTAAGAGACTAACATAACTAACAAGTAATGGACGTCTATGTGACCCAAAATCCTTTTCATCCAGTTCGTCATTAAAATCATTTCAACTATCTCATGTGGTTTAATTACTGTAAACTATAAAAATGAATATAATTTGCTGTAGTAATACAACAGAAGCCATACTGGATGACCAAAATCCTTTTTGAAATTTGGTATCTCTTTCCCTGGCTACAGGCCACAGTCTCTCAAAGTTAAAGTTCTGAAAGTTAATATCAGGTGATAATATAGTTCAACTTTGAACTTAACTGTGTAATTATAGATACAAATAATATGTTCAAATAATTGAAAAAGTAAAACTATATATATATTTAAATATAATGCAGTGATATACCTGTAAATGCAATAATATCTATATCATCACAGTGCACATTCAGGATAGTAGACCTATCCAGGTATGATTTTACACAGCCAGACAAAGATCTGTTCTTGTTGTCATTTTTGATTGACTGAAATTTCATCACAGAATTTTATCACTGCTTCTTTGAACAATGGCCTCAGCTGTGTCCTTATTCTTAACGTCTCATCAAGTTAAACAGTATGTAAATATTATGTAATGCATTTCATACTTTAAGGATAAAGTCCGGAGGAGTGCCAGGCCGTACCGATGGTCTCAGAACGCCATCATGATGTGAATGAATCAATGTTTCATCGAGGTCTAAAACCAGAATCTTCCGCTTTACTGAATCTGCCAAAACATGCAAACACACACACTTTGGTCAGGAACTGATGCATACAGTTAGGTCCGGAAGTATTTGGACAACGACAGAGTTTTTGTGATTTTGCCTTTATACACCACCAGAATGGATTTGAAATAAAACAGTCAAGATGTGATCGAAGTGAAGACTTGCAGCTTTATTTTAAGAGGTTCCACAAAAATATGGCATTTACCATTTAGGAATTACAGCCATTTTAAGCAAAGTACCT
>CM075006.1:14736743-14762948 GCA_037576675.1 Pangasius sanitwongsei | reverse complement strand
TCTATTGTGGTGGTGTATAAAGGCAAAATCACAAAAACTCTGTCATTGTCCAAATACTTCTGGACCTAACTGTATATATGTCATAATCAATTATGACAAAAGAAAAGAAATGCCACCGTATAAAAGGAGGACAGGCTGGTCTGTCTGCACATAGCTGTAAACCATAAACAAATGCCTCAGCTGACTGAAGATTGAGCACTTGCTTAAAAGTGAAAGGACATTTAAAGACTGGTATGATTTTCCTCGAATGATGAAAGGTGAGTTATACATCGGTTGTTTGCCAAATGTCAACTAAGACACTTAAAAGAATTGAGAAATAGCAGTTTCCCTGTATGACCTGCTTGGTGTGCATGATTACCCGGGCACAGTGTACTTTTCTCTCCTCTGTTTTCATGTCACCTCACGTAACTGGCACCTAATTCACCTTCTCTGTAATTTCTCTCTAGATTTTGACCTTTTCAGGTGCTGTTGCATTGCTAAATATTTTTATTGGCATAGAAGTGAGTAACAATAATTTCCACTTCTGCCTTTCCTCCCATTATTCATTTGGTGCTCCCAGCTGTCTATGCACTTGAACTTTTATGAACTTTTGTGGGTGTCACGACATGCAAATGAGCTGTGTCAGGAACACGCTTTGTACATTACAGGTGATCAACATACACATGAGTATGATGAATACGACGAAAATCATTTTACTACTTTATTACAAGATTGATAAATGAGGCCCAATGTATGAAAGAATTGCTAAATAAAATTTATTTAGTAGTATACCAGGTTTATTATATAAAAAAAAAAGCCTTAATCCCATTACAACCAAAATAAAAAGGTTAAATAGGTAACTGCTTATGTTTGTTCTATTTATGCAACTTGTTTTATATGCCACAGTAAAAATTTGTGTAGTTATTTTCATTCTAATCATTCATCAGAGTTTATTAATCTTTTTCAGTAACTGCTTTATCAGAGTTATTAATCAATTATAACTCTAACTGTGGTTACAACGTTTAATGCCCTTTTTCACAAAAAGTACACAGCCTTTCAGCAAATTAGATAATAGATGACATATGTGCCAAATTACGCAAATCATTAAAGGGAGCTCATAACAGGCAACAAAACTGTGATAAACTAGCTAGATACAGAACATATGCAAATATATGCAATTGACCAAAAATCAGCTGTCTGGTTTTTGCAAAAACTTGAGATGTCCCCTTCTGAGCACAAATGTAAATACTTGCAAAAAAAATAAATAAATAAAATTATTTTGTCAGGACATGCTTCGGCTTAAGGCATCTGAGAAGTGCATATCTGTCTGCTAGTGTCAGAATCAGCAAAACAAAGTTTTCTCTTTGCACATGGGGTTGTCTATACATGGTAAAACAGATGCTTGAAAACAAAACACTGTTTTTAAAGGCCACTTTGTCTCGTGCTGCTAGCTGCATAAGAGTCCCTGTATACTAAATAGTATGTCAAAAATATACATTGCTGTCAGGTATCTGTTCCATAAAGGGTGTATTATTTCAGCATACTATGTTGTATGCTAGTATGTGATTTGGGATGAAGCCATTTACAATGACAAACCAGTCCCTTTGAACAGACAGTATAGAAGATCAAAAACAGACACTATAATGTGCAATATCGCTGGTGTTGTACTTCCAAAAGTGTTGTCCTTACCCTAGCATGATGTTTAGACCACAGGTTTAAACTGGCCTAAGTATAGAATTTTTTAATTTAAAATATTGGAGCTCAGGCTCCAGAGAACCGCCTGAGCTTCTGTCAATGTTCTAAAGGGACCTTTTAGACATCAAGGTCATCATCCGGGTCTTCTTCATCGATGTCATCATTGGCATCGGGTTCATACATAATGCGTCCAGAACCCCGCCCTGGCCTCAGGAGAGCAGACTTTCTGTTTAAAGAAACAAAAAACAGAAAGAGCACTGACAAACTTTTAACATATTTAAAAATTACATGTCATACACATATATTACCTGAATTCTTTTTAAAACTACTGAATAACAATCATTTCTACACCACTAAATATGGGTAATATAGAAATTGGTGTAAATTTGGTCTCAGTATTTGTTTTTAATGCACTTCCTCTTAACACTTACACTTCTTAGTAAACCCAAATTAAAAAAATTTCAGAATAGCAAGATAGTTCTACCGCTATCATCTTACTTTTCTTCACTGAAGACAAAGGGTAGAGCAACTTTTTCCTTTGCCTCTCTTTCAACCTCAGACAAACGAAGATTAAAGGTCAAATTTGATGTTGGATCCACCTAAAGGAGAAACGAGAAAGAGGACACACATTGCACAACATGTTCATATCCAGGTCTGGGTGGACATACACTATATGGCCAAAAGTCTGAGGGCAGCTGACCATCACACACATATATGGGTCTTCCCTAAAGTGTTGCCACAAAGTCTGAAGCAAACAATTGTATTGTATGTCTTTATATGCTTTAGCATTACGTTTTTCACTGAGGGGACGAAACCTGTTCCAGGATGACAATTCCCCTGTGTACAAAGCAAGCTCCACAAAGACATGGTTTGCCAAGGTTGGAGTGGAAGAACTTGAGTGGCCTCCACAGAGCCTTGACCTCAACCCCACTGAGCACCTTTGAGGCACACTGGAACAGTGACTGTGCACCAAGACTTCTCACCCAACCTCAGTACCTAACTCACTAATGCTTTTGTGGCTGAATGGGCAAATCCCCACAGCCCTGCTTCAGAATCAAGTGGAAAGCCTTCCCAGAAAAGTGGAGGTTACTATAACAGCAAAGAAGGACTGAATGTGAAATGTTCAACAAGCACGTATGGATGTGATGGTCAAGTGTCCACAAACTTTTGACGATATAGTGTACATACAAAAAAATATATGCTTTAGAAACAAACACTGATTTATTCACCTCAGACTTCGTGTGTAAGCCTGTTTGAACGTTTCCAGATTGGTTGGGTTTAGTCTCTATTGACAGTGTCAGGTCCTCTGTTAAACTGAAACATTCCTCCTTTAAAAAAATTATTATTTATAATCAGCTTTTAAATACAAAACTGAGACAACCATAAACTACGAAAACCTACAAAAACTATGAAATAATCAAACATCTATAAGGACTTAACTTTAGATTAAAGTCAAATTTTAAGAAAAGCTATTTAGTTACCTTCTGCATAACCTTTCCAGATTTTTTACGCTGTGATATCTTGGCCACAGCATAGCGTGCATTGTTCACAGGTGTGACAGAAATTACAGTGCTTGCTAAGTGGCTTACAGTTCCCACAACGCCTTGCTGGTGAAGATCCGTGTGTAGGAGACCAAAGATCATCCTTATAGAGCCACCTGCTTGTCAAGGAGAGAAATATTTGTGTCAGCCGACCCAGTCCACAGCTTATTCAACATACAGTAAGGGGTTTCCCAAACAGGGTCAAATTCAATAAATAATTCAAATAAGCTTACAAGACAACAGTATCATGTTTCCAAAGACAGGACCTGACCTGCCCCTAAACTGCACATTACCCCTGGTCTGCATCTATTCTGAAGACAGAACATCACTAACTACATTCAACATGCGTCCAGAATACTTAAATAATTTATTATCTTTCTTTCAAATACATGTTGCATTGCACATAAACTGATGCAATACACCTAAAGAAGAGGGATTGATTAAAGTACTTGTGTACTGCTGAGATAACAAACCTTTCCTGAGTTTCTGGAGTTCTTGACAGATGGCAACAGTGTCATGATGTCTTACAACCCAAGACAAAGAGTCAATGACAAGTACTGAAGCTTTGGCCTGTTGTGTCTCCTGAACTAGCCGTGTGATTTCTGTTGCGCTGAAATGCTTCACTGTGAACGAGGACTGCTTGGTCCAGCCCAGCGGGTCGGTGTATGCATTGTGATAGTGAAACCTATCAACAGAAAAAGTGAACGGCTCTTACGACTGTTCACTGTTTGGCGCTGACAAAATTCTGCATACAAAACAAATTTCATATTACCTGCAAGAAGCAAAAGTAATGTGAATTTTTAGATCATAGATAACAGACTCACAATTGCAGGTAATTTCTGTCCAGTTCGGCACACAACTCGTGCTCAGGAACCTCAAACCCCAATACATGGACAGCTTCTCCCCTTAAAAATGAAAAGGAACAAAACCGAGTTAATCCCAAATTATACTTAAACTTATACTAATTGAATAATATGTAATGAATTCTGTACTAAATACAGAAATAACTATGCACAAGCACTTTAAAGCAAACATAAACAGTAAGAACCACTTTAAACAAACTAGAGACACAATCAGCTATAGTTGGTCATGATATTAGATGGGAAGGCTAAAATCTGTCAATAGCTGTACAACAAAACTATTAGTGGTGAGTAAATCATTACATCACAAGGTCTCATTAATGGCATTAATTTTTTTGTGTGCGCGCGCACACACACAAAAAACACAACTTACAATTGCAAAGTTTGTCCTTTTGTGTAATTCGTACTTCGATTGGACAACATGAGCTTCTGTCTACTTTTAGCTTCTTGTCCAAGGGCATTTTGGATGGGGAAAAGTATAATCAAGTAAATAATCTTCCTCATTCGCATTCATTACACCCCTGACAGTATTTCACATGTGCCTTCTGAATCACTGATGATGACATATTACAGATGTGTTTCACCAACATAGGCTGAAAAGTATCAGACCAAATGGAGATCACATCTAAAGGGCGGAGTTTCACTCTGTGCATTCACTTGAAACGACGGTCACTGATAGGCTGCATGCGTCTACAGTCTGGGATAGAAAGAAATCAGGCCCAGCTTCATTTCTTCATACCGTTCTGTGTATTTTTCTTACAATCACTGGTGGTGCTCTTGTGCTTGGTTCACAAAAGTCCACATACATTGGTTAACGGCAAATAATTTGAAGTGGATGCAAAAAAAAAAAGAAAAAAGGAAGCATTATCTTGATGTCCTTTTATTTTTGAAAGACAGGAAGAGGTGGGATTAGTCCTGCTTGTACATTAATCCCAGCCAGTATCATTTATGTAGTCAGTAAACTACAAGCATGGTTCTGTCTAGTTGTGCGTGTGTGTGTGTGTGATAAAAATATTGAAGTGTAGCACTGAAGTATAGGCATTAATGAATTTTTCACCCTGTATAAAGCCATGCTCTACCTCTTTAAGGCGCAGTTTATGTAATACTTAAGCAGGCGTCGTCCAGAGTAACAAGCAGTGTCTGGAGGAGAAAATACACACAAGAGCTTGAAGTAACTGTTTAGAGCGGCAGAATACAGATATAATGTAACAGTTAAATAGTGTTGAGACTGCTGGTTTATACTTTTACCTCGAATAAGAAGGAATCCTCCCGGCTCTGTTGCCTGTAGCCCCTCAGACAGCATTGTGAGCGCTCCAGCGCGTGCAGTCTGACAGGTAAAAGGCTGCACTGATGCACCGTTTACACAGTCCACCGAGCTTCAACCTGCTGCTCTGGACCTACAGCTGCACAAAGGCTTAATCACTAAAACCTGAACCTCTGCGGTATTTGGTCCAAAATAATCAGCAATGTGTTGATGAGCAACGTCCGGGTTCTTCGCTTACACTCGGACTCATTAAGATGGGACTGTAATGTGCATATCGCCCCCTGATGTGCTGGAGCTCAGTGTGTTCACGTCATGGACATGAGACCGCACGAGAGACACAACATGGCTCCACTGCTTCTTCTTTCTCACTTTATTACACATTTATATCACAAGACAGGGAACATCCCAACACTGTCAGACACAATCACCAGAAGGGGCACACTACTGCACAAACACACACACAAAAAAAAACAACACCTCACACACAAATTACAATTCTGATGTTTGTCCTTTTGTGTAATTTGTACTTTGATTGGACACCGTGTGCTTCTATCCACTCAAAGTCTAAAAGTCTATCGACTTTTAGTTTCTCATCCAAGATCATTTTGGGGGGAAAGTATATTCAAGTAAATAATCTACCTCATTCGCATTCATTACACCCCTGACAGTATTTCACATGCGCCTTCTGAATCACTGATGATGACATTTTAAGATTCAAGATTTTTTATTTGTCACATACACAGTTATATACAGTATATAACTTGCAGGAAGTGGAAGTGAATGTGTTTCACCGACATAGGCGGAAAAGTATCCTACCTATAAAAGTTATATTACCTTTTAAAAGTAAAAGGGTGGAGTTTCACTCTGTGCAATCACTTGAAACGACGGTCACTGATAGGCTGCATGCATCTACAGTCTGGGATAGAAAGAAATCAGGCCCAGCTTCATTTCTTCATACCGTTCTGTGTATTTTTCTTGCAATCACTGGTGGTGCTCTTGTGGTTGGTTCAACAAAAGTCCATAGACATAGGTTAACAGCAGATGATAATAAAAAATCTTTTTTATTTTAAAAACAAGGAGCAAGATTTGAGATGAACTGGACGAAAATGCTAATCAGCTCTAAAACAGTAAATATTTGTTTTTTAAGTATTTGAAACTCTGAAATGTTTTAACAAAATCATAAAGAAATAAAATAAAGGAGGGTTTACATTTCTTCCATTTACATGTGTGAATGTGATATTTACCTAACAAAATGACCATGTTCACTAGGTCAGAAATCAAGAGATTCAAATTAATTTTGAAAAACAAGATAAAAAAACATCTTGTAAAACTAAGAAGAATATTATTATTATTTCACTGACAGCCAATTATAGATATCCACCCAAAATTCTGAGGTAAAATCACAGTAATAATAAAATAGTGTTCAAGTCTTTCAGGAAAGGAAGAACAGAAGGCACAAGGATCCATCTCAAATCTTTTCTGTAAAAATTCCCCTACAGGATATATCCTAAACAGGATTTTTAACCTTTTTAACCTTTGGGGCAACAGGTTGTGTCAAATAACAATGTGAAGGATTTATCCCGTACAGAAACCTCGACATTGCCAAGGGCATAACACTGAAAGCACTGTTTCTTTCAGTCTCTCTTTCTTGCTGAGCAACAGAAAAGAATCATTTCATACAAACAAACATAGTTACAACATTTTTAATTGAGTACATTACGGGAACGTTCCTGGAACATTAGTTTGTAGTTACAAAAATAATACCTATTTGGCAAACTTCATGTTATGAGACCATGAAACATTTCAGAAATGTTCACAGAACGTTAGTTACAAAAACTAGTAACTTAAAAAAAAAAAAAAAAAAGGCTTAGGTTCCTTGTCCATTCCCAGAACTGACTTTTATCCAAAAAGAACATTCCCTGAAGGTTATGAAATGGTTACTAAAAAAATAACAAATGCTAATGTTACAGAAACGTTCTGTGTCTGCTGAGTAAGCATGTTAATTCCACAATACAAGACAACAAGGGTGAAATATTAAATAGATTTAAATAAATACTTAATTAAAGTAATGTAAAATAGGGGAAATGAGTGTCATGGTAATGCCTATTTGATAAAAAGTTGTATTTTCTAAAACATTTTTTAAATTATTGTTATTATTATTATTATTATTGTACAATAGTTAGTTCCAGTCCACTAATTTGATTGGACAAGCTTTGTGCCAAGAGTGCTGATATTTAGTAGCACTGGTACATTTCACTGTATCACTCCACTTGTCATTTCAATTCTAGCAGTAATTCATTACACTGCAACCATTACTACACTACATACTATGGGCTGTCAGTCAGGCTGTGCGTTACCATGGCAACACACAACCCTCTATCCAGCTGTGGCTTCTTTGGGAACTATTTTCATTCATAGCGCAAAAATAAACAAAATATTTTCTCCATATTGTGTCTAACGTCAGTTAATTGATATTAATTTCTTGTTTATAGAACTGTTGTGTAAAAGTAATACCACACTCACAGTCATGCTGTTGTACTGAGTGTAGACTCGGCTGTGATTACCTCAGGCCGAATCACAGCCCTGCTGATATTCACTACATCAGCACTCTCACTTGTGCAGTATTGCTTAATTAACATTAAAGATTGTACAAAAAAAAAAAGTCCAAGTTCCTTTTTAAAAACCAAAAACAGTGGAGTGGTTTATAATGTTTATAATATTTATGTATAATATTTTGTGCTAAGATAATGATATTGTTAAAGTGACATCCTGTGCTGATAAACTTCTCAAAGTACCACGACTTACAAAGCGCCTACAACCAAGACTCCTTCCATAAATGTTAAATAAATGTCTCCTAACAAAAAAAAAGTCACATCAACGATTATAGTTTTTACTTTCTTAAACAACAAGTTTTCTAAATCCGTTTATTATTAGTCTCAGACTATGTTGAACGTACAAGTCCCTCTGTATGAGCGGTTACTGTAGAAACAGTTGGAACGAGCGCATTAATGTTAACCCATCATTTACGTCACAGCCGGAACTACTGTCTGAGTCGAAAATAATGCAAACCTTCTGACCAATCAGATTCGAGCATTCAAACGCGCTGTGGAATAAATGTATATGCTACCCGTTCTATCAAATTCCAGACATTTCAGGCGTGATGTAATCTGATTTTTTTTTCTTTTTAATTTTTAATATTCTGAAACCTGACCTATTTTTCTGTGACATGATTTGCAAAGTAGGTTACAACCTGGAGTCCACAGTCCCTACAGCAAACCTTTCTCGCGCTGTGCTTTCCCCACTCTGTACGAGACTACATTTCCCATAAGGCCACAGTAAGCAGCTCTGTTCGGTGGGGCGCAACCGCAAGGGGCTTTTCTCTCCGACATACTCTCAGTTGACATCGACCGCTTGAGGGAGGCGCGGTGAGGCGAGGCGCATACGCACACACGGAGTTTCAAGAAGTTTTCCACTTTTGATGAGAAACAAAAGAAAACCGACATTTACAGACGGAATCATTTGGACAGATCTGTGATTGATAGAGAGAGAACACACACACACACACACACGGAGAGCTGCAGGATGCTCGCGCACTCGGAGCCTCGGGCTTCAGTTTATTTATGCAACGCCATGAGACGAAGAAATTATCTGGCTAGCTAACTCTAGCAGATCGAAGTTACATTGAAAAATCCAGGCTCGGTTGGAAATCGTGACATTTCTCAAACTCTCCGTGATATTATTATTTTTCTTTACAACACTACCAAGCGAGAAAATCGACCGTTTTTGTGTTGGAAAAGTGTGTTAGCTTTAGCTGGCTAGCAAGCCGGTGAATAAACGCTGCTCTGTGCCACCGAAGTTGAGCGGACCTCATCGCTGAGGTGACAATGCTCGAAATAATGTCTGAGCACCAAGGTAAGAAAAACCTGAGTCGTTTTTAAAAGAAATGGTAACTCCGGCTGCAGCTGTGCCCGCTGTATTTCACCGATCATTGCGTTAGCCGGTTATTATTAGCCACGTAGAGGTTGCTAACTAAAGGTAAGACATCAAGTCAGTTAAATCTGCCTTTTTCTACGCAGTATGGCAGTATGGCTGTGTGTTATGCGGATTTTTTAAAATCAGTGATTGTATTTTTATTCACTGGTATCGTGGTCATTCGTTAAATGCCTCGTTAGCTAAAGATAGAAAGCTGAGTTGGTGACAAGATTGCTCAATAGGGGACGTCGGCTAGATGAAGTGATTCGATTAAACTCAACAGACAAACTGAAAAAGTTAATCGAGTCAAGTTTAAAGTGTTTGTCTATAATTATTAAGTGAAAAAACTGTGTCCTCGGTGACCCGATTAGCGTCAACTAACATGCAGTGTGAATGGAGCTTAGCCTGAGAAACAGCTAGCAGCTCCATCCCCACTGCTGCTGTGGGATTCCTCCTCCTCCTGTTTAATTAAAGACATGCTTTAATTAATTTTTCTTTTTCACTTTCCTTGTGTAACCCAGTATACCCCAGCTAGCTGTGCCTGAACTAAGTGTACCGAGTGAGCTTGTTGCAGCTCTAAGGCGCTGCTCTCTGGGCGAGGAGAGAGAGTTAGCTACCTAGCTCGCTAGCGTTTATTTTCTCAAGCTAGGTTTAGCAGGTGTGCTAAGCTAGTTAAGTTACACATGAACTTCTGGTCTGTTTGATATTAGGCTGAAAATAAAGTAGATTATCATCGAACATGGGGGGTTTATTCGGCGTCTGAACGCTGCAGGTTCGAGG
Source organism: Pangasius sanitwongsei (assembly GCA_037576675.1). NCBI lineage: Eukaryota > Metazoa > Chordata > Actinopteri > Siluriformes > Pangasiidae > Pangasius > Pangasius sanitwongsei. The sequence continues at coordinate 14,752,857 of CM075006.1, read as the reverse complement.
TAGAAACGCTGTAGTCGCCTGTTATTAGCCGCACTCGCTAACGCCGCCGAGGCTCTTCAGAAAATAATGCGTAGGCACTGGCCATGTGTTATTCCGCTATAGAGTCGGGTTTTTTTTCTTGCCAGTCGACGCTAAGACACCGGGACTTGACCTTCAGGTGAAATTGGAAGACAGTGTCCTGAAATTGACCTGAATTAAGGCTCGAATCGACATCATGTGAACTGACCAGCGCGCTGCTTCAACGTTAGCTGTGCGTTTGTGGATGTTAGCATGTCCTTGTTTAGCTGCCTGCTAACGCCTCAGCGCACACGCCTGAGCAGAATAATGCTGTAAAAAAACAATACAAAGCATGAAGTGAAGCAAATGTGACTCTATCTAAATTCCACACATTCTTCTCAACCCATGTTTGCTCTCTGTCTCTCTTTTTTCTGTTACAGATTCATTACTGAAACGCAAAACGGAGTCTCTGGTAAGCTAGCCAAACTAGAAATCTTGTTAACCCTTTAATATCAGTGTGGTTATCAGTAGGTTCATTGTATTCTAACTAAAAATGGCATTTTCAGCCACCAGAGAGACGAAAGAGAACAGTGGAAGACTTCAACAAGTTCTGCAGTTTTGTCTTGGCGTATGCTGGCTATATCCCATCTCCAAAAGAGGTGAGTTTTTCTCCTCTAAACCTCTGCAGGAGAGTTTGTGTAAAAGCTGTTTCCTGACCCTGGGCTTCTCTTAAAGTTTGCCTGGGTTCAGACCGTGCTGTCTGAGAGATCACACAAGTTGTTGAATAACACTGAATTTGTAATATTACTTCCTATTTTGACTTTCTCGGTGGTGAGGAAAAGCAAGTTGTGGTCTGGAGATGAAATCTAATGTCTTCGGAGTATATTAAGCAAGCAAAAATTATATGCAAGCGATATGAATGCAAGAATTTGTTTTTTTTCATATATATATATATATATATATATATAATAAGTATATACAGAAAGGTGTAATCCAAACTGTTGATCAGTGCAAAATGAAGTTAAATAAGCATTAAGAATAGTACAAGGATGGGAAAGATTTCACATATAACAGAAACACCATGTAAAACTGAACAATTGGTCTGCAGCTGAGAAGCATTTCAACAAACCTATAATGATTAGATGATTAAAAACAGTAATAATTGTGTACACTGGCTGAGATACAAAATTCTAAAAAAAAAAAAAAGAAAAACTCAAACACTAATTGAGAAGGGTCTGGCTGGTTCATGTTCACCTCCTGTCTCTGATGGTGTCACTGATACGCTTTTCTTTTGATAGAAAAATAACAGGAGGAATTTGGCTGCATGTTTTTTAATAATTCTGACGTGTTTCTTATAGGTAACCTATAACTTCATTATGTGTCATCTAGAGTGACATGAAATTAGAGTAAAATGCAAACATTAAACGGTGTGTACATCTAAATTTAGTTATTTCGTAGACGTGTTTTCTAGTCAGTAGCAGCTTTGAAAATTTTTCCCCTTAGAATGAACCCATTGTCTTGCTGTTCTGTGACTTTTACTAGATAAGCTTGCAGCTGTGTAGCACTCAGTGTCTTGTGTTGCCTCTGCAGGAAAGACCATGGTCTCCAGCCTCCTCCAGTTCGCCACACAGCTCTGGCACCTCAGGCGAAGGTGGCATGGGAGGCGGTGCCAGCTCAAATATGTCGGCAAGCTGGGGAGATGGCAACTCGGACCTACACACCATTCACACTTTTGTGCAGAAAGCCCGCGCCAACAAAAGTGTCAAGACCATGCAGCGTCTGCCTTCTGACGGCACCCTGCTGGACAAAATGAGGTTAAAGGACTCTCTCTACAAGGGCCAAGCAAGCAGCAAAGCAGAGCGCAAGAAGGACAAAAAGCTGAAGCGGCTCTCTCTTGGCTCAGGTGCAGGAGACAGCAGCAGTAGCAGCGGGGAAAAGCGCGCCAGAATCAAACGCAGCAAAAACTCCAAGCAGCCCAAAAGCCTTAAGAAGCTTAAGAGCTCGGCACTCAGCGAGACGGACTCTGAGACTGGACTCGGCCACGGAGAGGAGCACGCGGGTCAGCCAAGAGGGCTGCAGTCCCAGAGACCCAACCTGGTGAAGTCTGAGCGCGACGAAGCAAGCAGAGATGCTGAAATGAGCTCCAGTGAAGGGGAAACGTGGATCGCAGATGAGGATATCATGGTGGAGTCAGGTGAGTTTTATTTTATAATGATGAAAATGGCTAAATAGTAGGTTGGGTTTAACAGGGTTGGTCTGATCACATTTGAATGATTATTGTGTACAGTTAGTATGGAAGTTTACAAACGTCAAGGTCAGGAGATTGACTTCAGTCCTCAGCATACTTGGTGTTAATAAACTGTAATTGCGTTAGGAATTTTTAGGGCTGGCCATAAATCATTCATTATGTTGGTTGCAAGTGCACCACATAAGCAAAGAAATAGTGGTTTCTTTACCCTATATAGGGCACTATATGTTCAGATTGCAAGCTGTTTGGGATTCACCCAAACACAGATAACCTCTGGGAAGACTGTCATGTGACCATGTACCCACCTGCAATATTTTGTAATGAACTTACTTGGTTCTGTTGCCCCGAATTGAACAAAATGTCATTTAAACCACAGCTACCCTGACCACGATTAAGCAGTTTACTGAAACTGAATCATTGCACATCACCACGAGAGCACTCGTTATGCGCTCATGTTAATCACTGTGGTCTTTCTTTGGCCTGCAAGCTTCATCTTTAACAATCTGCATGACAGTACTTTTTTTTTTTTTTTACCCTGCGTTATTGTATTTCTGTCACTGTTATACAGCCACTCAAATACAACTCATACACTGTAGACTAATTTAAGTCCCTAAAAAGTAAACATACTTTGTGTTCATTTTAATCACAGATTATGTATTACGCTGTCTAAAGCAGTATCTTGTCTTAAAAGTTGTTTGTCTTGTTATTGGTCTTCTGTAAAATATATATACATTCATATGCATGGCTGATTTTAGTTCATTTGCACTGCTGGTATACAATATTAATACATTGTTGCCTCCTACTGGATATGTTCTGAAGTGCAGTAATGAACATGCTTAACATTATGGGTAATTATTATGAGAATTCGGATCCTCGTTTTGAAACACCAACATATACTTGAATCTTTTAAAATGATTTTTGGACCAGCCCTTAAAATATATCATTGTGCTGATTAAAGGAAAATATTTTGAAGTATTTAGTTGGTTCTTGAGGTATTTAATCCTGTTTAATCTTCCTTTTCTTTGCATTGGAATTTGTCCCTGAGCTTCTATAAGGCTTTGGAGGTTTTAAACTGTAGGCCTGTTAGTGCTTTGCGTCTCGTAGATGGCCAATTTCCACTTGTAGCATACTGGTGTCTAATCTCGAATCGTTCTGTGCTTTTTCAGCCATAAAAGAGCCGGTTCTCAGATGAGCACATTTAATTTAGCACCAAAATCCTGTTTGTTTGAACTGGTGACATCAGAAGTGTTGGGGCTGTGTCATCATCATCTTATCAACAATGGCAGCAGTTATTTTCCTGATCACTTGAAAATTAAAAAAAAAAAAAAAAAAAAACCTGTATGAGCATTTTTGAACATTGTTGAAAAATTCAAGTTTTAAAGTCAAATGTTTGCAGAATACTGAGTACATGAGAAACAATGAGATTCATTTGCCACATTGATGAATGAGTACAGAAAGATAAAGTCCATACAAACAAGTGAACAGATACAACGTGATGTAGGGAGAGATTTCACATGGGTGGGAGAAAAGGGAGTTGCACATGTCCAGCTGCATGAAGAATGAGTAGTAAGAGTAAACAGTGACATGGTATAGGAGTACAAATTGACTGCAACTGTGAATCGGTAGTCTGACGGAGAAAATTGAGTTTGGATGGTAAAATCTATTTTCCAAACCAGTCATAAAACATCTTTTTAAAAAAAAAAAAAAACCATTATGGTTATTATTTTATGGCATGCTTTATGGTACAATGCTTACATCTGATTATATAATAGTTAAGCTCGTAACTAGTGGAAACATTGGTTTCCAACAGCACCTTGACTGTGGAAAGAGTGTTGTGAAATTTTGCTCTGTTGTCTTGATGGTAGTCAATGACACATCTTTGTCTGCGTCTTCTCGATTGTTCAATTTTTTTTTCCATGATCAATAGAATTTTTCACTTGACACCTACTCTGGTGCTCTGTGGTTTGTCAGTTGCTATTGCTAAGCTCAACAGACCTTGCTAGTCTCGCCGAATTTGACACATTCTTTATTAGTTTTTGACTCATGGTGGTCTGTTTTACAGACACTCACACCTTACTTCTCATTTTGAGAAAACAGATGCTATACACACACACACACAAACACGCTGCACCTAGAATCAATTCTTATGCATGAACTACTGACACACAGCTGCCCGAGAAAAAACACTCAAGAGGAAGAAAATTGTCACTTACTTAGGGACTATACAGTGTCCTGGCTATAACTTTAATGCTTGGTCTTTCTACTCCTCAGGTGATGACTCGTGGGATCTGATCACTTGCTACTGCGGGAAACCTTTTGCAGGACGACCCATGATCGAGTGCAACCAGTGCAGCATATGGGTGCATCTGTCCTGCGCCAAAATCAAGAAGTCCAACGTCCCAGACATATTCTACTGTCACAAATGCAGGGAAGTGAGGCGGTCAGGCCATAAAAAAGACAGTTAGAGAAGACACCTAATCCATGGAAGCTCAACGTCCCCGTCCTCCACTTTTTCTATCAAGTATGAGACGAAAACACTGTTTTTGAACTGGGATGTTCTTTTGTGACCCACATTTTTGCGCGCCAGTTCTTCACATATTTGACAATCATATACATGGTTAATATCACGAGGGGATTTTCTTCATGTTTGTAGACAAATTTGTAAAGAAGGCTCTTACTCGGAGTGATCTGTCTGCCAGTTTGGTCTGATCATCAGGGAGTGTTTAGTGCTGGCTTTATAGAGGATATAAAAGAAGATGATGTATTCTGATGTGAAAGCGTCTTACAAAACAGAAAGAAACCTTAGAAAGCTGATGTTTGTCTCTTTACACGAAGTGGTCTGTGTATAGGTTATTACTTCTGTTGCTTATCATTTTCACACACCTCAGTTTTGTGCTCAGATTTGTGATGCTCAATATTAACAGGTAGTCTTTATTAAGTGATTAACGCCTTTTTTTTTTTTAATTTTTTTTTTTTTTTTTATAAATCTCAGTGCATGTCAGCACCATAGCAGTCCTGTCATTAACTAGCACTTAACTATCAACTCCAGATCATTCTGTGTGGGGAACATTAAATGTTGGACTTTCAGATTGGAACATTTCCACTGGTTGCACTGCTGTCCTCTTACCAAGTGTAAGCAGTTTCAAATTGTGCATTAACTATTTTCGTTGGTTTACTTTTGAAGGAAGTTTTGAGACGAATGAATGATGTTAAGAGCTTTGCAACTGCCACCTGAGTGTTGAGGCACACTCAACACCACCAATTTAATAGCTGTAATTATTATTTGTTCTGTTATTATTATAATTTTTAAAGGAAAAAAAGAAAAGAGAGCTTAATTTGGGTTTTAATCTCGTCTGTGATCTTGTTTAAGATCACACACACCCAGAGTGTTAGTCATTTGTGGAGCTGCTCCCTGACCTGCTGTTTGAAAGTAGTTCAGAGACCAGATCTTCTTTTGTACAGAAAAGAGTTTGTCACAAGTGTTGTGGCATATTTTGTTTCAAATATGTTTTTTTTTTTTGTTTGTTTGTTTGTTTGTTTTTTTTTGTGAGGGGTTTCTTGAAATTCCCAAAACATAGACCCTCTCCTCCTATTTTACTCTGTAAATATCATATCCTTTCAGAACTGTACATAATATGAAAACGAAGAGAAAAGCCAAGCAAATGTTATATTTTTGGCATCTGATGTTTTCTTTAACTGTACCTGAAGAAATAAAGCCTTTTCTTTATTGGGTATCTTGTCCAAATTTCACTACTTTTATTATTATTATTTTTTTTTATCTTCTGCCGATGAATAATGATTCAATGCACATCAGTGTGTTTTTGTTAGAATTTTTTTTATTGAGCATAGGCACACAAGTACAGTGTCTGTCAGTTTGCATACCACTACAGGGTGACATTAAATAGCAATAAATAGATTTTTCTTTCAAAAAGAACGCACCTGTTAAATACAAATTTCTAAATACATATTAATCCTAATCCTAGATTGAAGGGCATTTTAATTGTAGCTGTGATTTACAAGACTAGGCTTAATCTGTCCATTTACAACCAGCCTGTATAGTACACGAATCCTATGGTAGTACTGTTGGATTAGTCCCGCTGCTCCTCTGGTTCATCCTGAAAGGAAGAAAAAAAACTGTGCTTAAGATGTTTCTGAACAAGCTTTTTTCAGACAATGATAACTAAAATGTAAAACAGTTCATTAAAACCATGTGGAAGTTATTTAGGGCTTTAGGTCAGAATGCTCACCTTTCTGCTCTTTCTGCTTGGCAAGTATAAGCTTCCAATGCGGTCCAAGGGAACAGTCACTCTCAGCCTACAGGAAGGAAAGCAAAATAAATCAAATTTAATAAACGCAGGGTTGACCTGCACAACTAACAATCCTTTATGACCACACACAAAGCAAAAGGCATTAACGTTTCTATTTTCACAAACTTGAGAGTGTTAGTATGACGCCTTTGTTTGTTCAGTGCTTTCCTCACCTCTTGTCTTTGTTCCTGTGGTGTGTGTTGGTGTGAGGTGTTGAAATGCGTTCCACAGGGAGAGAGAAGTCGGCTGAGGATCGGGCTGGGTTAGGCTCCCAGTCACGGGTCATTTCCCCGCCGTTTTCGGGAATGAGTTCTACCAGATCCGAGAGCTCTGACAGGTGGGGAGAGAGATCCCGACCCAACCTGTGGCTGCTCTACAGAGGAGAAATGGAGATACGGAGATTAACAGCCTGTTCATCACAACTGTATGTTTGTGTTGATACCAAAGCTCTATGATCTGATTGAAACGGAGACAAATTATCAATCATTTTCCTTTTCAATTATATAAATACAAAGGCTTTTTATACAATTCTAACTAAAATATAAAAGCAGGTGGAAGTTGATGTTTTGCAGCACTTACTCTGGTCAGCTGTAGCCTGTCTGGTAGCAGGAATGAATACACCTCGTCCATTAAAAAGCACAGAGCCAAGATGGGCAGAAAACACTTGTGCGACAACATCTGAAACGAACACCGTGAAATACAAAACCCTTCAAATCTACACTGTGCAAAACATCATATGCAGTTCTCTGTTATTTTATCATTTCTTTTTCAGTTACAAAGTGCAAAAATGTTCAGAATGACCATATGTATCTCAACTGTAATGACTGAAACAAAGTCACAAAAAGGTACAAATTAATAATTTAATCATTTCAGAAATTTTTTGTTTGGGATTTCACAATTAAAACGTTTTAATTCTTCATCCACATACCTTAACGTATTGCATATGAACACTCATAAGTGTTAAATAAAGGGTTCCGAAAGAGAAATGAAGTGATTTCCTGCTTTACCTTGTCAGCAGCTTATTCAGGAACTGGTGTGCAGAAGGAAGGTTGCTTCTTGGTCTCAGTGATGCTGTCCTCTGTAGGTTTGCAGTGAGCATTGAGTATTTGTAGACATGAAGATGGGGTGGGTTTATATGTTCAGAGGATGGCAGGATGATTATGGCCGGGTGTGTGTGTGTGTGTGAGGTGAATTCACCCACCCACCAGTTCAAGGAGAACGAGCACAAATGAGAATGTGCTAGTAAACAACGCCATTGTGGACACAGCAATTTCGTTTCAGAACAATTTAATAGGGGTACATCGCCATGATCCTGAAGATCACGGTTGTATAAACATTATGATTGAATGCCAGCTCCAATCAACACCAGAATTATTGACCACCTTCGTAAAATTGAGCAAAAAGTGATGTTTAAATATAAACACATAGGGGCACTGTCAACAATCAACAATAAGCAGCACATTATTTTCTGCTAAATGATCTGCATCAGCATTATAGCCCTGAGCTTGTAGAAAGATATTGGATCACTCCAACAAACATGACATTTTAAGCTCCTTCATGCATGTAGACTGCCCTTTTCAATTCAGACTACAGGTTGAAATTAAGAGACTGAGATGGCCGTTGCGAAACACTTATTTTTTGTTCCTGCAGCCATTTCTGTGCTGATTAGGATGTAGAATTGGGGTAATAATTATATGTTGATACAGTTAAGCCTAAATCTCCTGGCAGAGGTAACCACATTTTGGGCTAATATATTTTGGACATTAGCAGAATTTATGATGCCATCAATCATCACAAGACTAAAAAGTCCCCTAAAAAGTCAATTTTGTCTCGTGTAAACACAGCAGACGATTCCAATTATAGCTTCAATCATGCTTGGTGAAGTTCCGCTGTAGGATTTTTTTTGGGTTGCTTTAAGGAAGTGCAACCCTTCCTAAACGGCTTTTTGTTATGAATGTGGCGCCTAATAGTTTATTTTGAAACTTCACAACACCAAGAATAAACTAATTTCTCACTGAATGACAGGTTAGGATGCACATGGGTCTGAGTTCTGGCAAAACTTTTAAAATATTTTTATTTATGGCCATTTTAAATGTTTATGTATTTTTCATTACCCGCTTTGTGTTTCTTAGGTTTTTAAAGGCACTTTGCTTTTCCACTAATGATTGATAAAGATATTTTTACTTTGTGTTCAGCCTCATATTTATACCACCAGGGAAACGAATGGTAAATGGTCTTAAACAAAAATGTAATTATTTTATTTTATTGGCAAAAAATAAATAATTATGTTCGATTTTCTTAAATGTTCTTCTTTTTTTAAATTTTTGTTTGGGGGGTTGGGTGTCAATAGTTTTGCCACTTTTTGGAGAAAAAATATACACTGTTATTTTAAAAAGAAGTTCCTATTACACTTTCTCTAATGTATGTAGGTTTTTATTGTTTAAACAGAAATGGAATCATTATATACATGTTTATTTCATACAATTAATTTTTTCCCATTCACCTGAAGGATGTCAATAATTCTGGACTATACAACTGCATTAGCTTTACAATTCTTATATATTTAATACATTTTTTGATTCTGTTTTAAACAGCAACTAAATTGCAGGGTGCACAGAATCTATTCAGTCTAGATTGTTTTGTTAATTTATTCAAAGATGGTTTGAAAAAATTCATAGGTCTATTTATTGGTTGGATGTATTGCTGCCTTACACTGAATGTGCAGCACTGGGATGTGCAGTTGGATGACTCTGTGTGTGGTCAGCCCGGAGCATCTGATAATGTTGTCTTGCCAATTTCATTGCTGGATTCAATCCTTATCATCCACAAGGGATGGCAGTACTGGCAGGCGTACACACAGACGGACAAGAGAGAGGTCAAGACCCCTGTAGACCTCTGTTGATGGCCTACCAGCGGTTCTACACGTTTTCTCTCTTCCTCTTTTCCCTCCCTGTCCTAATTAATGCTATTTCTGGCCTGTGGGACCACCAAACACTGAGAGGTCGTTGACAGATAAAGGACGGTGTAAATAAACTTGGTGTACTACAAATGCCCACCGAGCCCGCCCAGAAGTCTGTCAACACAATCTGAGCTCAGATACATGGCGCCGAGTACTCTAATTGGTACCACGATCATCTCTGCCGTCGCCCACCTCCGGGTCTCTGCCCTATAAGTACCCCGAACAATCAGCAGAGCCAAATATAGAACAGTAGTTGCCTGTAAAGCAGTCAAGACTGCATCTCCTATAGATCATATTTCACTACTGTGTCCACCAGGACTGATATGGCTGATGATTTCACAAATGCTTTATACTGGTTTATAGTGTTAATACATGAACTGTGTGTTGTTTTGATTTTTCCAATGTATTGAAGAATGAACATTCCATATGTCTATACATTTGTTTATTTTGTTAGAGTAGTGATTTTTTTTTTCAGTATGTACACTTTCTGTGATTCTGTCCTGTAATTCAGCATCTACAAAATGCACAACTAAGACATGTATGCAAACGGGCAGTGTTTTAAATCATAATCTTAACTACCTAATAACATTCCAGAGAATTTAATGAGATCCATATAAATCAGGTCATAATTAAATGACTCCTATTACATGATCATTTTAAGGTACATTATTGCTGTTTAATGTGTACTGGGAGACGTACACTGATGGATATCACAATGACGTTAACATTATTTTGCTGCAGAGAAATGTGTGTGCAGTGGACACTTTCAAACATTCAAATAAAACACTGATCCTTTTCAATTCCCTCCATTTTCCATCACCTTTTGTTTCACTTCCCATTCAGACCATCTATCACTTAGTTCACCTAGTTCTTTCCTGTCTCTTTCTGTCTCTTTTCCATTCATCAGCTAATATTAAAGACTTTTTTTTCTGATTTCTAGGTCTGCATCAGGAGGATATCTATCATCTCTGCCAGGTTGGACACTTTCATTATTAAGTATTAGTCGTGGTCTTTACTACTATGGCTCAGTTGGCTCAAAGAAATACTTTGAAATGATGTTTATTTTAGGTAGGCATCCAACTCGTGGGTGAGTATTCTCTGGCCCCAACCCATGCTGCAACATTAAAATTATGTAGAATGTGCAAAAAGGATCATCAAGACCTCTCTCTGCATTGGTGTGCGTGTGTGTGCGTGTGTGTGTGGTTTACATCAGGACTGCAAAGAAAAACATGAGGCCATTATCCCGAATGAGTACCTTTTAACCTGGTAAGTAGTAAAATTTTAAATTTTAAGTTAAATTTAAACTTTTTAAGAGCCATTAAAAGCCATTAAGAGTCAGGGGGATGTACAATTTTGAACAGGATGATGTATGTAAATTGTTCTTATTTTGTAAATTGTTCATATTTTGTCTTCTGGGAAACATGTAAATACAGTGGGTATAGAAAAGAATCACCCCCCTTCAAAATAATCACATTTTGTTGCTTTTCAGCCTGAAATGAAGACGGACGCAATTTTTTGTTTTATCCAGCTGTATTTACTCAGTGCAACTTATAACATCCAAGTGAAAGATATAACAGCAACAGGTCAGAAAAAACAAAACAAAACAAAAAAACAGAATCACTGAGTTGGATAAAGGATCACCCCCCTCCTAAAATGACTTGTAAACTCAATCAGGTGTAGCTAATCACTGTCTCAATGGCACCCCAAGCCATTTGACTTCCACCTGTGATCAGCTGTGGTCACTGTGATTAGCTCAGCATAAAAGAGCTATTCCTGAAGCATTTTGGTCCTTGGTAGTGCAACTGAAGCAAACAATCAACTATGGGTGGCAAGGCACTGTCAAAAGATCTCTGGGATAAAGTTGTAGACAGGCACAAGTCAGGAGATGGATACAAAAAAAAATTTCAGAGGCTTTATCAATCCCTAGAAGCACAGTGAAGTCTATTATTAAGAAGTGGAATGTGTTTGGTACAACTGAGACCCTCCCTGGATCAGGACGTCCCTCCAAACTGGATGGAAGAGCGAGGAGGAAACTGGTCAGAGAGACTACCAAGAGGCCTACAGCAACTTTCAAGCAGTTGCAGGAATTTATGACAAAGAGTGGTCATTGTGTGCATGTGACAACAACAATATCACAAATTCTCCACAAATGAGGCTTGTATGGGAGAGTTGCAAGAAAAAAGCCAATCCTCAAGAAAGGCCATATGCAGTCACGACTGAGCTTTGCCAAAACGCACCTTGAAGATTCTGAGACCATGTGGAAAAGGGTGTTATGGTCAGATGAGACTAAAATCGAATTATTTGGCCTCAACACCAAACGATATGTCTGGCAGAAAGCCAATACAGCTCACCATCCAAAAAACACCATTCCTACAGTAAAGCATGGAGGTGGTAATATCCTGTTGTGAGGGTGTTTGGAACACAGTATGAAAGAAAGAAGTATGCTTACACAATAACTATTAAACTTCTATATTACTCAGATTTCATTACTTTTAATTCTATTAGAGTTTAGATGAAAATCATTGGGGACATTATTGACCACTAAATTAGAAAGTGTTGTCTGAGCCAACAGTATTTGCTCTGTAAGCATATGGCCCCAAGTCAAATCTTTTGGATGACTCCTGGTGTATAATTTATACGAAATTCAGAACTGTTTATCTTCAGGATATTAAAGTGCATGTTTAATCATAAAAACATAATGCAGGTATGCTGCTGGGAATTACATTATTTCCCTGAATGGTTAGGGTCATCTAAACAGATATCAATATCAAATATATAAATCATTTTTGAAATTTTAATAATCACTGCTTGTTTCCATACTTTTCCCCCTATAGTGTAAATGTATGCAAATCTGGAAGTCACCAAGATTAATTAAAAGGATAAATCAGTTTATTGAGCACAGAAATATTATAATACATTTATTATACACCTATAAGGAATTAGTCATATGCTTTATTTGTGATTAAATGGAATGGTTTGCACAGAAAAGATTTTTAGCTCTTAGTGGAGTCTCCCCTGGCAGGATTATGGCCGAAACTTTTTGTAATGTTTCTGATCATTGATTATCTGATCTTGGTATTGAGTAATTTGTAATTTACTAGCATGTGCACAGTACCTCACTGGGGGTCAGGAGAGTGTCTGTGGACCCTCCTATTTGTGTATAGTAGCTTATACTGACCTAGTATACTGCCGTTATACTGACTCCTTTCTAACCTGATTTTACTTGATAGTATTCTTAAACGCTGATCTATTTGCTGTACCGTGAGGATATGTTTTTGATGGAGACTAACTTTTTGTTATTGTGTGTGTGTGTGTGTGTGGTTAAGGTGCTTTCATCAAGAGCAACAGACCACGGCCTGAAGATGGCGTGCTTTTTCACCAATTCCGTCTGACAAATTCGTTATAAGGCTGCAATCCATTGTACTCGGAACTGGGAAAAACCCGACCTTCGACACGGAGAAGTGGACTGGAACAGTCACTCAGCTCGGAATTCCAAGTCGGGACCGCGGGAAACATCCGCCTTGCCCGAATTCTCTGCCATAAACAAAGCTGACGTCACAACAATATGGCGGCGCTCGGTCAACGGTAAACAGATTTCCCTTTGCATTATTTTCTGTTTGATAAAAACTTTTTTTTTTACTTGATATGTAGCTTTTCAATTGTGAAAAATGTTTTTAACTGCTTTTTAACGTAATTCCGCTGATTTCAGCCCAAATTTACGAACGCGATAATAAGACCAGTGTAACAAAGATGAACATGACAGTTGATCTTCATTATACATCATTTCTGTTCCTTAATCAGAAGAGATTCAGAGACTACACATATACTGTAAATAGGACCTTGTTCTGGGAGTCCATATGTTTCCGAGCTGAAGCACTATAACGCTTTTAGAACCGAGCTCGGGGGAAAAAAACGACTTTACAATGGATTTAGCACAATAAATGTCTAATCCGATGAAACGCAAAGTTCTAACGATATCCAGATAACAGTTTAAGTCAGACAGACTGAGAGCAGACTGCTGGTGTTTGAGAGCTGAAGTTACCTCGTTTATCTGGTTTGTCTGTAATTCCCCGGATACTGGCTGTACTTTTCCCCATGACTGCTTTCACAGTGTTTTAAAATATTACATTTTTCAGGCACAGCCAAAGCAACTTAAACAAATGTGTTTCTGTTTTATTTCCCAGAAGAAACACATTGCTGTCCATTTCTCCTTCAACAGTCTGATTTCCAGCTCATGTTTCAGTGACAGACATTTTGTTTTCAGTAGGTTGTTAGCCTGGATGAATACAGTACATTAACCTGTATGTGCTAGTGAGACTGGAAATGGAGCCAAACAATGCCAGGACATCTAGCGGATAAATTAGTAACTGCATTTGTACGTCAGTAAAAGTCAGAAGACGTCTAGTTGAATAGATAAATAAGGGTCTGTAAAGATTATAATATTTGACTCATCTTTTGACTGTTTTTTTTTTTTTTTTTTTTTGGACAAACCTACTCCGTGGTAGGCTAATGATGAAGTTTAGCTTAGCTCGATCAGGTCAATTGGACTAGCCTCATGACGTCATGGTTCTGCCCAGACATTACTGTCAGCCAAGCACATCTGGAGTTTAACTGGAGATTTAAAAATGAAAAAAGTGGGTGGCACAGTGGACAGTAATGTTACATTACTTCAGTTACAACTATTTTATATAGACATGCCACTTTTTGATTGATTACCATATTGGAAAATAATTTAATATACTTTAAAATGACTTGGTTCATAAAAGCTGTGAAACATTATAATTTATTTAACAGACAATTTAAATCTGGATTTGAAACTTGCTATATAGTAAATATATTACTATAAAATAATTAGGCTCTTGGGTTAACTAGTCACAGGGGCACTGTCAAGCTAAATATTAGGCCTATATTGTTTTAAGCCAGTAGCTAAGGTTGCTAAAAAGTTAGCTAACATGTATAATATATATAATATATAGAGAGCTATATAACTCGGCTTAATCAGTTCACTGCAACTTAGACTAAAGCTGATAATATCTCATCCATTCTCAGAGATTTTGAATTGAAGGTTCAAATTACTGGATAGACTTATTTAATAATATATTTTATAATTCACAAATATGAAGGTTTACAATCTATAAAGTAAATAAAATAAATAACCCTATTAGTCTATCCTGTATAATTTCATAAATGTGATGTATTTACTTCTACAAACATCTGATCACTTGTTCTTGAGCTATCGCGATAACGACTATAAATCCCGAGTTGAGGGGCGTTTTGTTTGGGTTTTATTTTGGTCGGAGGTTGAGAATTACGAATCTATTCATACTGTGTACGAGTTATTTTGAAATGAAACAAAATGTGGTGTAATGTTGTGAAATGACATATAAGCGAGTTACAAATCTGGTAGAGACGTAAAGTTAAAAAAAAAAAAAAAGTGCGCATGCGCAGCGCAAATCGGACAGTGGGCGCGGATCGGGTAACCACACGGAGCTCGAAAATGACGTATTTCCGAGCTCCTACTTCCGAGGTAAGTCGAACGGAGTAAAGTAGTCCTTGTATACTTTTAAACGAGATTAAAGCCGTATTTGGTTTCGACCAGTTCATATAACACACACACACACAGTTTTCGGTTAAATCTATAACACTGAGCATGCCGAGCGCGGTGAACATAAACAGCGTTATCATCACTCCTCTCACTAACGTTAGCTGGCTAGCTTGTTGCTAAGGCTAGCCGCTATTGTTCGCTGTTGTTGGTGTAGTGCAGTTGTGAAATGTTGCATGCAGTTCAGTGTAGTTGACAGCAGTTACTCTGGAGTGTGAGTGTAACGCTGTGTGTGTGTTTACATCCTCCAGTGCTGGCAGACAGTGGAATGAGTCTGTTCCTGGACACACAGAGGAGCATACCTCTCACTGAGCAGCTGCAGCAGGCAGCGCGCGAAGCCACTGCGTGCTACATCGACGACACCATGACCGAGAGAGTGACTGTGTATGTAGCTGGTGAGTTTTTATTTCAGGATTTTTTTTTTCAACATTTTCCCCCAGTTACAGCTTGGACAAAGCATTCATTTGCACTAAATTCACTACAACTAAACACCATGAGAGGTTCTCACTCATTGTTCAATACACCAGTGGTAGTTTTCTGTTTAATAAGAGCACAGTGTCATTACTGAAAACACAGAGTCATTACTGAAAACACAGTCATTACTGAACACCATGCCATTACTGAAAACACAGAGTCATTACTGAAAACACAGTCATTACTGAAAACACTGAGTCATTACTGAACACCATGCCATTACTGAAAACACAGTCATTACTGAACACCATGCCATTACTGAAAACACAGAGTCATTACTGAACACCATGCCATTACTGAAAACACAGAGTCATTACTGAAAACACAGTCATTACTGAGCACCACGTCATTACTGATCACCGTGTCATTACTGAGCACCGTGCCATTACTGAAAACAGTCATTACTGAGCACCGTGTCATTACTGATCACCGAGTCATTACTGATCACCAAGTCATTACTGAGCACAGAGTCATTACTGAAAACACCGTGCCATTACTGAACACCGTGCCATTACTGAAAACACAGA
>CM075006.1:14604136-14704407 GCA_037576675.1 Pangasius sanitwongsei | reverse complement strand
AGTTCAAATATATTTCATACTTCATATATATATATATATATATATGAAGTATGAAATATATTTGAACTAATTTTCATCCTACTCTCTCTCTCTCTCTATATATATATATATATGTATGAATGTATGTATGTATAGTAGGAATTGAAGCATATTATCATGAAAATTAGTTCAAATATATTTCATATTATTTCATATAAGTAGGAAATGTATTTTATACCTAAACACACTCCCTGTATTTACTTAGTCATGTTACAGTACTAAGAAGGTATCACAATGAATACCACAATAGCTTGCTACCTATACACACAGGCTTGTACTGCACTATTAATGAAAGTATGATGAGGTGTTGGATAGACAGAAGAATGAACCAGTTTAATGTAATCTCAGTAATAGAAATAAGGGTGTTCCAGGAAGAGCTCACTGCACGCGCGAGTGACGCTCTGACGTAAACGCACGAAACCTCGACCCTTAGTGAGTCCTTCAAACTCAGCTTACAATACTTACAGGCAGGTAAACAGGAAGTCCGAGTTTCTTCTAAGAATCTTCTTTCCAAAGTTCTACACAGCAGGCTGTTAGCCTCTCTCCATAACTCGTCACAAGTTTAACGGCAGTGCTTTCACGCAGTTGGCGCTTTCGAGCTCGTTTCTCACAGGTTTACCTTCGAATCTGGCTCGTAGCTCTGGATCCAACCCAGTGTGAGAGCTTTAGCAGGAAGCAGTGCCCGGTCCGCTCTGAAGTCGCATTCCTACTCAAGTATTTCTCTTCCTGATAGTTTTGGGATCCTGGAAGTGATCCAGTGGTCGGCGGTAGCCCAACAGATTCCACCTGAAGTCCTCGCTAAGCAGAGTCTGCACTCCGCCTCTTCCCTCTCTCCGCCCATCCACCTGCACCTTCATCCAGCAAGCATGACACATTCCACTTCCGCCAACAGTCCCAAAAAAGAGCTTCTTGCTTTACACTGCACCAGAGTAAACCTTCTCAAAAACACAACAATCTAATGTATTTATACTTTTGTTCATTTGTTTACATCAAGATGTACAATCACAAAAGATGCATGATAAAACACTTAATATAATGTATTTTATTGGGGGTTGTACCTAGAATATTCAGCACAGAATTTTAGATTGTGCTGAAACTTCACATGAGGAAAAAAAAATGAAAGAAAAAAAGAGGCTTTCTCTCTAGCTCTATTTCACATGCTCAGTTTCTGACTACCTGATCTGGTCAGGCCAGTCTGACTAGATTCTTACAGTTCCTCACAGCTTCCCCCCTTTCTTTTCTCTATATCTTTCACACAGACACAGAAAGCCCCTGTTTGTGATCGCTCGTTTTTTTCTTGAAGCCCACATTTGCATGTGCCTGGGGTGGGGGGTGGGTGCATGTAAAGCCATAGGCCATAAATCATCATGTCCTGGAAAACTGGAGTCCAACATAGGTGGCCAAGTGGTTTGCTCAAGGATTCAACATTGGTTCTTTGCAGTTCTGGGATCTTTTGTTCACTAGTTCTCAGCAATCACTGTCTATATTAAGGCACAGCTACTAAATAAACCGTGCTAGACTTGTGACAGTTTTCCAGGACTCTCTTTTTGGGGCTTAAACGGATGCACATGAGTACCTTCTACGTGCCCATTGGTGAAGCCTGTGTCCATCCGGACATAGCAAATCTCTAATCCCTAATACCCCTTGCAATATTGTTTAGGACAAATCACAACAAATCAGATTGTGGACAGCAGAGAACAACCTGCAACATGGAACAACTTTTTACACAGATTTGAATTTTGGCTCACAGCCACGTCTGGCCCAGGCTCCTCAGTCTAACAGCTTCAGACCCTGATTCCATTTTAATGGATGTCATATGATCAAGTGATTTTTCTTCATTAAATTTAAAAAATTAAAAGAAAGTTCACTGATTGATTTACATAGACCTATTCGCCCCTTTGAGTGTCACATGGACAAAATCTTAATTCTGAAGACTAGCATGGCAGCAGTAACAAAAAGTCAGAAGAATGAGAACCTTTCAAAAGTACTTTATACACATTTTTTCAGGTCCATTTGATGACATCCAAATAAAACATATGGTTTAGATTAATGCTTTTGAACAGTAATTTCATAATGTCGTAAAAACTGAACACACAGAACAAAAAAAAAAAACTTCTAGTCTTAACTGTTGGTGGTTACTTTCCATATCAATGGAGATACAGTTAAACAAGATAAATATTTATTCCTTATGATATTTATTATTTATATTTATGGTTCATTCCATCTGCTTCCAGCAGCAAGTGTTCTGAACTCCAGGGCGTATTCAGCCGTTCCTTGATTTCCCTGGTCACTGTCAGGAGTTGCTCTCCCATTTCTTTACCTTCCGGAGCATGATCAAAGACGTGGTGAAATAAATTGATGAATCGCTCGTAGGATGAAGTGTGTTCACCACCTTGTTTCCATAGTGCAGTCGCCCAGGTTAATGCTTTGTTAATGAGGAGGTTGATGAACTTAGCCACCTTACGTTGTTCTGAAACTCTTTCCTGTTCAGAGAAGTACAGAGAGCACTGGAGTAGGAACCCTTTACACTGACCTGGGTTACATGAATACCTCCTGGGGCAAGCAATGAGGGGGGAAACGATGGAGAGGTGGCAGCCATCTTAGTGCTAGGTGCTGTCTGCGTGGGAGACAGCTGTGCGATTCTGGCATTGAACATGGTTATCTGTTGTTACTGCTCCCCGACTAGGTGGGTCTGAGCTGCAATCGGCTGTCGCTAGTCATACATTCCCGCTGACTCCAAGTTGATGGCGAAGTATGCTGTCAGACGGCAGAGATGGCAACGGTTGCGGTTTTATTAAAAGGTACTGGCAGACACACACAAATCCAAATAGAAAACAAAGGTCAGAGTCAAGAAACAGGCATGAGCTCAGGTGATGTACGAACGGGTTATCAACGAGCAAGGCAAGGATCACAAAATGGGAAAACAAACGTGGGTAAAAACCCAGAAGTAGCAAACATGAACAAAATCTTGGTATGTCTTTTGGAAAAACAGATCTGAACGAATACTTTGCAAAGTCCTTGTGCTGTGAGTGTTTATATATACTGTGTGGTAGTAACTGAGTCCAGCTGTGTGCAATCAGTAAGCGGGTGAACTTCAATGTGTGAGCTGGGAGTAGGAGTCCATGCTGGCCATGTTTGTAGGAGGGGGTGCATTATGGGAAATGGAATCTGATGCCAAATCTTCACTCTATAGCTCATAAACAGGCTGGACACTCAGCCACTGTGACATACCATTCCCCAAGGAGCATCTGCTCCTCGTGGCTCATATTTAGAGGTATCCCATTCCTGCACTGTGTTGATCTTTGAGCACCTTTCAAGGCAGTCCTAAAGTGAGTCTTGTACTTCATAATGTTGTTGGTACACATTATCTAGGTTTTATACACCATCTTTGGATTAAAATCAGGGTAAAATGGAAAGCTAGTTATGTATGTAACCATGTTTCTATGACCCTGCGCCGACTACCTGAGAAGACTCTAGGGTAGGAGTCTTCAATTTTGTCCATACTAACCTGTTTGGCTGGAATGAAAGTAGCCACAGCAGCAGATAAGATTTAAGGCCCCTGTCCTGGGGAATGACTGATCTACACTATAAACTCAAAGGTTTGTGGACACCTGACCAGCACACCCATATGTGGGCCTTCCCCAAACTGTTGCTACAAAGTTGGAAACACACAGTTGTATAGGATGTCTTTGTATGCTGTAGCATTGCAATTTCTCTTCATTGAAACTATGGGGCCCAAACCTGTTGCAGCATGACAGTGCCCCTGTGCACAAAGCGAGGTCCATAAAGACATGTTTTGCCATGGTTGTTGTGGAAGAACTCGAGTATCCTGCACAGAACCCTGACCTCAACCCCACTGAAGACCTCTGGGATGAACTGGAATGCTGACTGCACCCCAGGAATCCCGGCCCGACATCAGTCCCTGACTTCACTACTGCTCTTGAGACTGAATGAGCACAAATCTCTACAGACAAGCTCTACAACAGGCATTAGGCATTTATTTTGTGGTCAATAAAACAAAATGCATTTGAATTATAATTAATATGACAATGTGTACAAAACAGTAACGAATCACTCGAAAGTCAGAAAATTCCCATTTATTTGCCACAATATCCGCTGTCAGACTGTCTGAGAAGTCGTTGCCATAACGTGTTGCTATGCATTGCGTCTTGCTTCAGACTTGACTAACAGACCGGAAATCTGACACCGCGAGTTTGCCTGCTAACAATATTAGCAGCATTTTTGTATGCTTATCATCGGCAGTTTCAAATCGTTCAACAGGGAATGTGTTGGTCAGTAACCTACTCAACAAAGTTTGTTACATTTCCAGACACGAGACTACAACATGGTTATCGGTGAGTGTCAGATTAGGTGAACTAATCTGAGACTGATATGTTGCAAAAAGACATTCATCATATGTGGAAAACCTCAAAGAGTCAACTTCTTCAATTTTGCTTTAATCTTTATCTTGTTAAAAAATAATAAATACAGTTAGTGTTACTTTCCTCTTGTTATGGTAACTAATATAGTAAATTTACTTCTGTAGCCTAATATAGCCTAACAAAAGAGGCTAATGCTTAATAATAGGAAGTAATTGTGATATATTCATTAAAATATCAATTTGCCTATTTAAAATGAAACTTAGCAGACAAAAATGACCAGCCAGAGATGAGTGTTGGGGGAGGGGGGGGGGGGGTGGAAGAAGATGTTGAAGTAAGAGAACAGTCAGAGATTCATGTTGAGGAGGGAGAGAGAGAGAGAGAGAGAGAGAGAGAGAGAGAGAGCATATGCTGAATGTGATCTGGGACAAAAAGTTGAAATGAAAGTACCAGATACACAGATTGATGAAAAAAGCATCACAGAATTTGATTTTTTTTTTTTTTTACAACATAAACATCTAACAGAACCAGGTTTAGTACAGAAATATGACATCAAGTCCAATCAAGGTTATGCTAACTTTGCCATCAAAAAAGGCAAAGTGGACCTGATATGAAATTACCTAAAAATGAAAGGGGGTGCTCTTTCCAAAAGTAGTGGTATAGTGAGAGTTCCTGGCTTGGATATTCACCTTAAAATGACAGAATGCACTGTTTCAGCTGTCGATTATTTATAAGCCATGAAGACAGGTTCAAAAACTAAGTTGGATGGATGACAGCTGGTGTTAAAAACTGGAAGAATGCAAAACAAAGGATTAAAGCGCACAGTAGCAGTGAGTGTTATATGCTGAGTATAATAAAATGGCATGCACTTAAGAGAATTGCTGTAATCACAGCATTTGAAAGAACTGACCAAGAAATGCTTGCTGCCAGAGAACAGGAAAGACAGAGGAACAGGTCCCTGTTGTCTCGTTTAACACTGATGTAACACTGTTATTGGCAAGACGAGGAATTGCCTTCTGTTGTGATGATGAAAGTTCTTAGTTTATGTAAGGGAAACTTTCTGGAGTTAGTTGAACTCCTAGGACATATATGACAGCACACTACAACTCCATCTTGAGTCAGTCAAAGAACAAAAGCAGTCCAAAACACGACCACAGGCTTCTGTCCTTTCAAATCGAATGCAGAATGACATTATATCAGCCCTTGCTTTGTACATTTGAAAAATCGTATGCAGTGAAATCCAAGATGCATCCATTTTTTCAATTTTACTTGATGAAACCACTGACATCTCCTATACAGAGCAAGCATCATTTGCCATAAGATTTGTGCATCAGATGGTAATTAAAGAGCGCGTCACTGGCTTGTGCCCTGTAGATACCAAAACAGGAGAAAAGCTTGAGAAAATGGTCATGAGAGTTCTCAGTGAGAATGACCGCAGAGTGGAAAACATATACGGCCAAGGATATGATGGGGCTGCTAATATGAGTGGTCACTACTAAGGAATTCAGTCGTGAATCCAACAACAAAATGAAAAAGCGCTGTATGTCCATTGCCAGGCACACTGCTTAAATTGAGTGCTTGTGGAATCGGTCAAGCATTGCAAGTCAAGCATTCCTTTGGCAAGCTTTTTTGCTTTGGTGGAAAAGCTTTATGCTTTTACTGCACACTCCTCAAAGCTGCATGCTTCTTTTGTGAAGACACAGAAAGAAATGTATCCAGATCAGCGTCCAATGGAACTACAAAGGCTCTCTGACATTTGGTGGGCATGTAGGGAGAAAGCCTTGAAGATGTTAAAGAAGACCCTGCCAGCAGTTGTGAAATTCCTGACCACACTAATAAAACAAGACCCACCTGATGCAGCCGTCGGAGAAGCAAAGATACTGCTGCATTCAATAAACTTTGAATTCCTGCTTTGTTTGGAAATGACAACTCCTGTCTTCCTTGAAACAGCCAGTGCCTCCAATGCCCTTCAAAAGGAAGACTTGAATTTGGGAGCTGCATACAGCATCGTGAGTGGCGTAGTCACTCGACTGAGAGACCTAAGGACTGAGGAGGAGTTCAAGACCATCTATGAAAGAGCCACCAGCCATGCTGAGGCAGCAGGTATTGATGTTTCTGGACATGGACGACGAAGAAAAATACCTGCAAAGCTGATGCACTGCTCAACATTAGCAGCTGAAGATCATGAGCTACACACACTGGAGGAATTTTACAGAGCTAGACTCTTCGACACATTTTTTGGATGTCTGTTTGCAAGAACTCCAGAAGTGATTTGAAGGGAAAGAGAACCCAAAAAAATGCAGATACAGACTAACAAGATCATAAAGTCACTCCATACACTGACAGATGCATCTAAATGGATGGGTGTTTTGGATGATGAAGCCAAGGAAGCTGCTCATATCCTCTGCAGCTTTTATGGAGTTGAGGAGAAGAGCAGCTCCTGAGGGAAGTCAGAGTGTTTCACTCTGCCCATTGATGCACAGTGAAAAGTGCCAAGGTAATGTTAGAGATTTTCAAAGAAAACGGTGTTCACCTTGTGTTTCCAGCCTTATATTAATTGGTGAAAATATATGCTACTCTACCAGTTTCCATATCCACAGAGTGTTCATTCTCGAGTCCAGATTGAGGAGAGGAAAGGCTGGCTGATTTGCTGCTACTTGGCGTAGAGAGGGACATTCCTAGTGACAAAGAGGTGGGCAGTGGTAGCTCAGTGGTTAAGGTGTTGGCCTATGTTCAGACGGTCATGAGTTCAAATCCTGGCACTGCTACTGCTGGGCCCTTGAGCAAGGCCCTTAACCTTCAACTACTCAACTGTATAAAAAACGACATGCAAAAATGTAAGTCACTCTGGATAAGGGTGTCTGCCAAATGCCATAAAAGAGGAAGTTATCAACATCTTTGAGCAAATGGTTCCCAACAGAAGGTTAAAAATGTGAGACCAAAAAGCCAGTTCATAGTTCAACAGTGAAAATCATCTCTAACCTTCATCAATTTCTCTGCATTTATATATTCCTTCTCTGGGCTTAATCAAGCTGTTTTTTTTTTATTGTGATTGATAGTCTGTCCAGATGCAGATACAGTTGGTTTTTATTTCATAACGTTTGATTTTACTTTAAAGATCCTGTTGGATTAATCTCTCTACTATTTTTTTTCTTGCTGTAATTATTCTGCTCATTGTAAAAATAAAAAAACAAGAAGTTTGTATCAGTAGTCCCATATCCATAAATGTGACCATACAGTCTGTTTACAATGTCTATCAGGGTGATAATAATAATAATAAGATTATGCATCTTATTATTAGTAATTGTTATATTGGAATTATTCTGTAGTGATAGATGCCTCTTCTGTTACATTTGAGCCCCTGCCCCTGAGGAACTCTCTACATGTCCCTGCTCCACAGTCCAGTGGACAGCCTGAAAAGTGGAGGGTATTATAAGAGCAAAGGGGGACTAAATCTGGAATGAGATGTTCAAAAAGCACAAAGGGGTGTGATGGTCAGGTGTCCACAAACCTTCAGCCTTATAGCATTTGTGGTGAATACTGGCATTTATCTGATGTTCACAGATAACACATATGAAACTAGCATTAGGACTATACTAGGCCAGGTGATGGCTCTGCAAGCTATGTCTCACCAGTTATCTGACAATTCTGCATCTATTTTCTAACCATTGATGCAAATTAAATTCTCTGCCACCTTTACATCTTAGCTATGTCCAAAGCTGCATGACAACTACTATTTAAAAATAAAAAAGTAGTACTTTTTGTACATAAGTACATCAGTATGGGGAGTCAGAGGTAGATATTCAGACTATTAGTGATGTAAAGTCACACACTTCGCACTCCACACTCCTCATCACCTTTGCAGGACCGCGGTGGGAGAGCTGCTGACGTCATCAACAAAGGCTCGGCAACAGCCGCGTCACAGCTTCGTTGAAAGAAGGCGACGGGCTTCATTGATTAGGGCTGAAATTCTCCTCATACCAAATCTGCGAACAATATTTGACACATAGTGAACTGCACAGATAATACGCATCTACTGTAACTCATTCAAAACTGCACTCGGACGGTGAGTGTTATCTTGATATAAATAAACAAAATGCAACAAAGATACGGTGTGATGACCAGTGTTTAGGCCAGCTAGCTACCTAGCCTGCTAATTATGCACGCTTTATTACCATCACATTGCAGGGACTGAAAAAAAACATATCGCGGATCCTAAAGCGAGTCCCGGCAGGAGTCAGTGCGGTTATTGAGCACGCATAGCATCATCCAAAAAATCAGTCATTTCTTCATGAGCAAATGCAGCCGTACCTCACGAAGACACGTTTATAAACATGTTCGGCTGCGGCTAAATGCTAACCTGTTAGTAGAAGCGGGTGAATTATAGTAGATGCTTCCGCAGACAGACACGGCTTTATTTTTCTCTACAGAGCAAGAAGGTCTTCTGTTCTGGCCAAACCTGTAAGAGAGTGTTTAACTGGCATGTTCTAGCATTATTTTATTAGCTATATTTGTAGCCTATATGAACATGTCGAAGTCAATTACACGTCTAGCTGAAGAAATACACTGTAGGAATAATAGCGTTTTACACCCTCATTCTGGGAGATATGTAATGTGTATCATGGAGGCTGTGTCAGTCTAGAAAATGTTTATTTTTTGTGTCGAGTCCTACTCTGACAAATTTTTAATATGTAAAAAAATAGTATGGAAGTGGAAATGAGTGCTTTTAAATTCTACAATTCTACACTACAAACTTGCTAGACCTGTGCATAAAGCCTGCAAGAAATCATTTTTAAAAACTGCTGCATATCCTGATTGATTTGGTTTCAACCAGGAAATTCCCAGAGCAGTGTCATCTCAATTTAAAAAGAAAAAACACAAGAAGCCAGAAGTTGCTGCATGATATTGACAGAATACTAGATGCACCGATATGGAAATTTTGGCCGATACGATAACCAATGATTCTTTAGATTTGGAAGCCGATAACCGATATATTGGCCGATAAATCTGAACCTTGATATAAATTTAGAAAATTAGGCCATGATGGTTTTGATGCATGCATCTGAAGTGGTTCAACCTGAGGAAGTAATCCATAATTTATTGGCTTTAATACATCGACCTAACTTTCATATCGGCTCGATAACAATAATGTTAAAAATTAACATTTATCGGCTGATACCGATACAGCCACCAATATATCGTGCATCCCTACAGAATACTATATGGCAATTATACTAATACATAATGCGATTTTATGTGTTATAATTTATTAAAATATGCATGTAGCATGTTTAAAGATTGCCTGGCACGATTTTAAATAAAATCACTGTCATAATTCATCAATACACCCACAGAGTTATCTGGAATGAGAATGTATGTCTGCTCACAGCACACAAACACTGAGTGATTGGTTAAGGACTTCTGTACTTATTGCTAGGGATGGGTGAGACCACTGTATTTTTTCCCCTCGAGCCAACACCAAGACTAGTATCCTGATAACGTTAACAATACAAATGCTTTGAGAAGTCTTCTTGTGTATATAAAATGGAGAAATTCATGATTTATACTTTTTGTAATTTGCAAGCATGGATAGCAAAAATTATATGTGAAATGAATAATTCAAGAGTTTTCTGTCTCGTAGAGAAATAAACCATATCACTCAGGTGTTCACTCTCTCTCTCTTGTTTGTTTCTGCAGGCCTGGCTGACTGTGAGTGTGTATGCAGTGACAGGCAGACTTAGAAATCCATAGATCCTTACCTGCACACAGGGATTACTATGTTGTGTAAAGTGCTTTAAAAAAGCACACAGTATTTATATTTTAAGTCCAAAGGATTAGGATCGATTTTCAAAATTACACAAAAAGGATCAAAAGTATCAGTACTTTAGTGTCAACCAGCCCATCCCTACTAATCGCAGCTTTCTGCTATATATAATATTGCAAAGGCCAGTTTCACCCTAACAATTACCCAGTAATACATTGTGCAGCCCACCTATTCCTCTGACCTGTGTTGTTGCAGACGGCGAGCTGGCGCAGGTAGCAGGGTGCCCGTGGACCATGAGGGACAGCGGGGCAAGCTTGGCTCCAAACCGCTGGCAGGGAGAGCTCTCTTTGACCGTGAGCCATGAGGGCAGTGGCGGAGGTATGGCAGGAGGACACCTCTTGGGCCCCGATTCTCCTCCTAATGCCCAAAGTGCTATGGACTTCAAAGTGGGCCACAAGGAGAGGGGGTGGACTGGAGAATACATAGAGACTGATGAGATGGATGAAGAAGATGGATTTGAGGAAGAGGAAGAGGAGGAGGAATTAGAAGAGGACCAGTTGGACGAAGGTGAGGAGGTCAGTTCTGAATGTGCTCCAGTAGAAGAGGAGGAGGGAATGGGGGACTGGCATGACCCCCGCGAATCGTTGCCACAAATGGCACATTACTACCAGAACTTTTCACCTTCAAATAAGGAGCAAGACAAACCCGAAGCCAGGGATGTCTCTGAGAGACCCCTCTGGGCTCGGCTTCATGGCCTCAGGCAGCAGAGGCTGAAGCGGTGGAGGAGGCTCCGGGCCTCGACACGGCTGCGCTTCCGGCTCGCTCAGAACTGGAAAACGTGGCGGCAACGGGCACAGTGGGTTGGCACACTTGGGTACAGACGGGCAAGGCGGTGGCGTCAGTATAATCTTTATCCAAGCAGGCAGAGGCGGGACCAGGCATTGAGCAGCTCGAGAGTAACAGCACAGACTGCAAATGAAAGTGTGACAGGTAAGTCTAATATTTTGTGGAGGAACAGTGGCATTTATCAGTATGTTTCTTATCCAAGTAATACCTCATAAAAATGTGTCCATCTCTTCTCAGAAGCTTCGTTTAGTGATTTGAATGGGTATCACGGCATTTCCCAGTCCAGCTCAGCAGTCAGTGTTGGAAACAGCGAAAGGCAAAATTTCCCCTCAGTTTCCATGCAAAGAGTGGAGATGGCCCTCACAAAAGAGCATGTGTCCTGTGTCCAAGGTAAATGTTTATATTCATTAAAGCACCTGGCAGCATGGTTTCAAATGTTTAAAAAAATGTAATACCAGCATCTGTCATTAAACAAGCATTTACCAATGGTACTTTGAAGACATGTTTATCCATAACTAAAATTTAATTATAGCTACATGCTGCAAAAGTCGTCTTTGTAGTTCGATCAGAACTGTGTGGGCGTGTCACATTGCATACTGATTGACAGTGGTGTTTTCACAGCAATATACACAAGTTGGGCTAGTAGAAAGTGTGTAGGTATCACACAGTGGAGCTTCCACAACACTTTTGGTTTTATATGCAAGTTCTGAATGTCGTATTGTGCGTATTTTGCACGGGGGCTTGCAAAATGCAACAAAATAATGTAAGATTACTGTTTGTGTCACTTCACTGCTGCATCCTCCTTCCAGCTAGTTCTTCACCTCAGTTTTCTCTCTAATTTAGTCTTCGCCAATTCCCACCCCCTAGTTAGGTTACTCCTGTCATACGACAGCTACCAACTGGGCAGGGTGAAGGCTATCGTATGCTTCTACAGCACTTCCAGCCAACCTGTCCGAACTGCTGCTCAGCGAGAAGTGATGTCTGCCCCTTTCTGCGTGCATGAGCTCACAGATGCCCACGATTGGCTAGTGTTGCTGTTTTTGATAGGGTAGAAAGAGTATGCCGTCCCTCCCACCCAGACAACATCTCGGCCACGGATGGCTGTGGCATTGCTGGGTTCAAAGTCTTGATCGATAGGGCGAAAGCTAGAAACTGGTTTAAAAATGTACACTGATCAGCAGAGAATAGCATTGTGTTAAATAAAATATGTTAAAATGAGTCTGATATTAGCATAATATAATGAACTGTTCTGTCTGTCTCTCTCTCTCTCTCTTTTTTTTTTTATTTTTTTTATTTTTTTATTTTTATTTTTTTATAAAATAAATACAGCCACTCTGCTAATTCTCATTCCATTCCGCCTTAAAAAGTCAGAGGTAGAACTACTCAGTATTACCACTACACTAGTTTAGTGTATATATCAAATGCTAAAAGTTCTAACAAGATGAAGTTGTGCACACTGTCGGGTACAAATAGGTTACA
Organism: Pangasius sanitwongsei; assembly: GCA_037576675.1. Classification (NCBI taxonomy): domain Eukaryota; kingdom Metazoa; phylum Chordata; class Actinopteri; order Siluriformes; family Pangasiidae; genus Pangasius; species Pangasius sanitwongsei. The sequence continues at coordinate 14,691,900 of CM075006.1, read as the reverse complement.
ATGATCAGGAACCAAGTCACTATAGTTTCCGTAGTTGGGGCAAAAGGGTTGTAAGCAGGTGGCCAAATCTGATTGGTAGCTTTGGTGCCACTACTACCAAATATAGTCCTGTCCAGCTTGAATGAGCCTGAAGAAAAAAAGCAGAAAAAATAAATCTCTCAACTAAAAGGCAGCCAATATTGTTCTTTCTTTAGCAGTCAGTGAGTCAGTCACCACAGTATTTATAGATAACTATAAGAAGCTAATTATGAAAATGAATTGACAGGGGCTTTAAGAGCTACCATCTCTTGTGCAGTGTGTATTTTATACTTCTAACAAAAAGATCAAGACCATTCAAGACCATGCTATCAGGTAAATTCATAAATATCTTCTTTATCTCCCAGGCATTTTGGATGAATCTCTCCATAAATATGGCAGTCTGATACCCATACATACTGATGACATTGTGGAGCAACTGCAGGAGATTTTCAATGAGAGCTTCTCTCAAGCTTACAGGTATAGCTAAACAAACATGAATGTTCACACAATTAGTATACAAATGTATTAATGGGGGGGAAAAAAAGAAAGTTGTTTGGCACGGATACAAGCTAGATTTATTCAGTGAATTTAAGTAAACATAGCTGTTGTATTTCAATACAAGCCATTTTTGCACATGTGATTTATAATAAGAGGACCATCATGTGCCCATTTAGGAAAGCAGAGGTGCACCAGATAATCCAGTCCTACCAGAGGTCCCCAGGTACAAGCATGGTGCGGGGGTTCAGTGTTAACTACAAGCGCCATGTTCTCACAATGGATGATCTCAGCACTCTATATGGACAAAACTGGCTCAATGACCAAGTATAGTAAATTTCACCCACAGTTATTTAGTAAAATCTAACTGTTCGGACACTCACCTTGTCTGTTCCTTCATATCTCTTTTCATTTTTTCAGGTTATGAACATGTATGGAGACCTTGTAATGGATTCAGTGCCTGACAAGGTGATGAATAATAAAATTACTTTTCCAGCAATTTAGAGCAGTTGTTCTAAAAGTGGGATCCAGGGACCAGGGGGTCTGTGATTTTCCAATTTTGTTATAGCAGTGGAAACCACAACCCATTTAGCCATGATGTAAGGGATAGAACTAAGAGCCACAGCCAGGGGCTCTCATGCAGTTAAATATAATATGGGGCTTACAGGGCAACTCTGTCTTTTAAACTAGAGCGGTAATGAGGGAATACTCAGAGTGAATATTGTTTGTTGTAACCAAGGCTTCTAGAGAAGAATAAAACAGTCTGATCCAGGAGACAAACTTCTTCCCAGAACCAACCCTCTCTGAAGTGTAAAAGAGGTAGTTTTACCTCTCCACTCTGTCGAAGGTTTTCTCCACATCCAAAGAAACTAAAGCTTCTTGAGAATTTGGAGTGGAATAGTTATTAATTGCATTGAACAGACATCTTATGTTAGAAAAAGAATGTCTAAAACGATTAAAGCATGTTTGGTCCGATAAGAATAGGAGAACATTTCCAGGTGCAATGTCAGTAAGTTTGATAACAATATAAAGACAACATTTAACAAACGAATTGGACGATAAGAGGTGCAGTCCAATGGATCTATGTCTTTCTTCAACAGGAGGGAAATAGAAGCCTGAGTGAGAGTTTGGGGAAGATGGCCAGAGTTAAAAGATTGATTAAACATATTCTTTAAAAGAGGTGCCAACTTGTGCCAGAATTTCTTATGAAACTCTGAAGGGAAAGCATCAGGTCCTGGGCACTTCCCATCTTGTAAATATTACGCTGCACAATTAAGCATATGACTAATTCTTTTGAATAGTTTGTTTGTGATATAAGTCTGTACTGAGGGGGTTTGTGGGTTTTTTTTGTTTGTTTGTTTGTTTGTTTGTTTGTTTTTTTTCCCCCCAGGTAAAAGGGTCCCTGACTGCAAAAAGTTTGAGAACCCCTGATTTAGAGTATGCCCATGTTGCTTTTTGTAATATCTAAATTTGAAACTTTACTCTTTTTCAATTTATTTTAGGTCCATTTCTTCAACAGCTTCTTTTATGATAAGCTGCGAACTAAAGGTTATGAAGGAGTTAAACGGTGGACGAAAAATGTAAGATTTTTTTCCCCTCTTAGCAGTCATATATTCTAATGAATATTTAAAAAAAGAGATTTAGGAGTTGAGGGGAGGTAATAATGATAGGAAGGTAAATAATAATGCTTTTAGAATTTGGCTTGCAATCAGTCCATTGCTTAGATATATTGCTGTATTTGAATTTATTTGAGATATCCCAAGTTCAGTCCTGAGATGGACAGTCAGACAGGGACACATGCATGAAAGGAAGGTGAGGTGAGAATGTAGGTGCAGCCATTCATTCAGCATCCATGTAATAATTGTGTTAAGAGAATTGCCAGCACAGATTTGAACTTCTGGCAAAGACTCTGTACTTGGCCCTAAAGTGAACGTATAAGGCATACGTCTTCATTGTAGTGTAATCTTTGCTTTAGGTTGACATCTTCAGCAAGGATCTTCTCTTGATTCCCATTCACCTGGAAGTGCATTGGTCACTTGTATCAGTGGACATCAAACAGCGTTTCATCACTTACTTTGACTCCCAGCGAACCCTTAACCGACGGTGTCCCAAGGTTCCCAAGCATTCATTTTCTCAAAACCTCAAAGATTTAACATAAATGTGCATTTAACATACACATAGTTTGTATTTTCAAATCCACTGCTTTCGCTTTTCCCCTTCTAGCATATTTTTAAGTACCTCCAGGCAGAAGCTATTATAAAACAACAGAGAAATTTTCTCACTGGGTGGAGAGGCTTTTTCAAAATGGTGAGTCATAGCTGCAGTCTCTTAGGACAGTTGACCACAAACTGCTATGTACAAAACTCTGGCAATTACATACAGTCTTTTCGTGTGTGTGCGCATGAGTGTATTTTTTTTTTTTTTTTAACAAATCTATGGCAATTACATATAATCGTGTGTGTGTGTGTGTTGTTTAAAGCAGTTTACATATAGGTTAAGTTGGAGTAAAGTGCATGCTATGTATGGAATCACATAGGAATATGTGCTGGTACTATTGGTTTACAGACAATTGAGCTGTATTTCATAGTCCCTTTTTACAAGCTGTTACTTTATTGATGCTGTATTTGTATCTTAGAATGTAGGAAGGCAGAATAATGACAGCGACTGTGGGGCGTTTGTCCTTCAGGTGAGTTGACAAAAAACTTGTGTCTGCTGCTTTCATGTCTCGTGAGGTTTTGCATAGCTGTTCATGTCATTCCAGAGAGGCATAACTTTGAATTAGATTAGAAAAGTCTTTGAAAAGACTAAAAAAAAAAAGACTAAATATATGTTACAGGAGAATTAATACACCATATTGTGTGTCACTTTGCTCACTTTCACTTTTTTTTTCATTCTAGTACTGTAAGTGTCTGGCGTTGGGGCAGCCTTTCAGCTTCAGTCAGCAGGATATGCCTAAACTGAGAAGACTCATGTACAAAGAGCTCTGTCACTGCAAGCTGTCACTGTGATAACTCTTTAAAGGTTATGCAGTAAGAGGGGGGGGGAAGAAACAGCTGGAAACCTTCACCTTCCCAGATGGCAGAGAGAGACTATAAAACAGGATATCACATTATCAAACCCACTTTTTTTTAAATATTTTTGTTTTGTATCAGTGTTATTTTTTTTCTTGTGGTTGTCAGAGGCCAGGCTTTTTTTTCCCCCTAATGGCTACCTTTTTGAGATTTGACATCTTGGTGACAGCCTCTTTGGACTCTTGTAAAAGGCTTCATCAGTGGGGTAGAATGCCTTCTTGGATTTTTCTCACCATCTGTAAAGGTCTAATGAGACTTTTTATTAATTGTTGAGAAAAGTGTTATGTTACTCAAATGTGCAAGTATAATCATGTTCCTTTTTTTTTTTTTTTCAATAAATCATGTCCTGTGTAAAATGACGGGTGGGCCTGATCTGATCACTATTGACTGTATATTGTTATTCTGTCAGTTTTGTGTATTTGTATGGAAGTGTGTGGAAAATATGCAGTTTGTTTACTGCTTTCTGATAAAGAGAGGAACTATAGCTTAATGTGATTTGATTTGGACCACTTGTGGATATCTCTCAAAAGACATAATTATATTAAACTGAGACAATTTTAAGAGTGAAAAGACACAGTCTATTATGTCTGTATCCTCCTGTATTTCTGTGTAAAGTGTTCACACCACTGTGACAATCATCATTTTATGTATGGTGTTTTGTGTGTTCACTGGAACGTCATATTATATTTAATATAGCGGTTTGCTATTTTACCATTTATATTAGTACAGAGGTTTGTAAATTGTACACAGTTTTAAGATGATCAAATTTCTTGACCACAGGCCTTGCCTTTCTGGTTAGTATTAAACTCTGACAATACAAAATAGTCCTACTGCCTGACCATAAAGCAGTTACTGAAGATGATGAATTCTATCTATCTATCTATCTATCTCAGCAATATCAGTATCTTATAGGTTTGTAATTATTACCCAATTCCAAATTTGTCGGAAATTTAGTCAATATTTCCGGTTATGTCACGCTGCCTCGACGTGAATCACGATGTGGGCGGGATTTCTTTGCGCTTGTGAGGTAGAATTCAGCCAATGAGCGGTCACTGTGGCCCGCCTCAGTTCTGATTGATAGGCGACTGCTCCAATTAAAATTCTTCAGGCGGCTTCACTGCTCACGTATTTAGCACTTTTCCGCCCTTCTGCCTTTCTTTGTGATAATGTCGGCTCAACATGAACATAGGTGAGTAAATGCTGACTTCAGCAAACGTTTTAGTTGGTTTTATGGTTGTAAAAAATTGAAACGCTAGTTTTAGTGTAAGTATACGTACACATGAGAAGCAACCGAAGCGATTTTGCGGTTTTTGCCTTGTATGAATCCGGACTGAAATGGTGGCTCTGTGGCGGCGTGGCCCGTGAACAGGCTTGTTAGCTACTGAGCTAGTTCACATGTGTAAGTGGAAGAAGGCCGCGGTTTGGGGTAACTTCATTCATTTTGTTGGTTTTAGTACGTTTTTTTTTTTTTTATCTTGAACAGTACACGTAAGTGTCGAACTGTTCTGGGTGGGTGGATATACTATTTTTCACTCTGATATTAAAAAGAAATAAAAAGGTACCGGGTCTGTGGCTGAATGCTAGCAGCTCCGCTAGATGCCGGCTCGGCCTCATCCACATGGCCGCCTCCTGGCTCTGTATGCCGAGCACTCCGCTCAGTCGCTGTCCATCAACGTTTGGTGGGGGAAAAAAATCGACATGACTTTTTCTCTCGCTCTATATTGTGATTCTTTATCCAGCTGTCTCGTGTTAATCAGGATTAAGTATATTTGGCGAGAAGGAGCCTCGAGCACATGGCCTACCGGTTAGACAAAAGAGAAGTGTCCGTTAGTGCGGGAGTAGGCCAGGGCCTGACCTCAGCTTCAGTCTACTCCACACTGGCACTCCTGTCGTTTAAAGTACTCCACAAATTACCATTTACACATCACTTGTGCTCGATCTTCGTTTTCATCAGTTTAGTAAGAGCAGTTTATTTAAACAAGTCTGGTCACATTTGGCTTCATGTTCTAGCTAGTTGCTAGATTAGATTAGCCTAGCTGACTTTCTTCGGGTTGGACGCCTCGGTGCGTTTTACTCTGATCATCGAATGACTGAATAAGACAAATTTTATTCAGTGATGGTGCTTTTCTAGCTTTGCTTACATAGCGAGGCCACAAACCTCCCAGTAAAAGTAGAGTCTGGATGGAGGCCTCCTCCAGAAACCTGCGACGTGTCTCCTGTCCAGGGGGAAGCTTCCCTCCATTTCATGTCTCCTCTGAACCCTTTGGATTTACGATTCTCTCATCGATCAACTGTCTGATCTCGAGCGATTTATATGCACTGTATCATGAAGTCGGAAATGTTTGTAAGTGGTTGAATTAATTTTTAAACCCCCCTTCCCCCGTTCCTTTTTTTTCTGTTTGTTCAGACCTAGAGACAATGGCCCCGAGGGCATGGAGCCAGATGGAGTCATTGAGGTAAGTTCTATCTATATTTAAAATTACTTAAATTAATCGAAGTGTATTTTTACTTTATATATTCAGTGTATGTGATTGGCAAGGCAGATAATGTAAGTGAACATGGGCTGCAAATTGTCTTGATCCATTTTGCAGTTGCACGTCTGTGTTAATTTGACATCCTAATAGAGAGAAGATTAAGATTTGAATGTGTGGTCATTGTGCAGAGTATGAGTACAGGGCCAATGAACTGCAGTAGATTTTGCACGGAGCATGGGGTCAGAGATACAGGACCCCTGGACAATTTGTTGCTCAAATGCCCAGCAGCAGCAGCTTGGCATTGCTGGGGCTTGAACCCCCAATCTTCTGATCAGTAACCCTGAGCCTTAACTGCTCAGCCACCACTGACCTACCAGAAACCTATAGGATCAGGTTTCTGTTCGTACTAGTGATATCTCTGCTGCATGTATGCCGCGGGTTAACACAGACTTTGATGCAAGTGTTTGTGACCGTTTCAGATTGACGCTAAGGTTTTAACCTGTAATGTTTTTTTCTTGTCTTGTTAGGGCAACTGGAAGGAGATTGTCGACAGTTTTGATGACATGAACCTGCGTGAGAATCTTCTCAGGGGAATATATGCCTATGGTTTTGAGAAACCTTCTGCCATTCAGCAGAGGGCAATTCTCCCTTGTATCAAGGGTATGTATTTGTAAAGACTTTATATATTTTTTTGTATTGTGGCAGCATCGTGTCGCTCTTCTGCCACCCTTATCAACTGGGCAAGGCAGTGTCTGTCTTTGGCATGCAGTTCTATATCTGGTAAGGGAAGAGCAAACGCAGCCCATATTCATCCCAGTCTACTCAGTACCGTGAGCATAAGACTGTTTCATGCTATGGGCACAGAACAAAAGTGCTATTTTGTTTTGGACGCCTTGTTTGCCAAAATGTTTAATTCGAACATATTTGTGTAGGGTATGATGTCATCGCTCAGGCTCAGTCCGGAACAGGGAAGACGGCCACGTTTGCCATCTCCATCCTGCAACAGATTGATATTGAACTGAAGGCCACTCAAGCCATGGTCCTGGCCCCGACTAGAGAGCTTGCTCAACAGGTAAGATTCAGTCCACTGTAGTGCTGTTTCAGTTGCACACATGTAGTTAGTGTTTTATTGAACTGTGGAAGTATCGTGCATTCAGAGACTGTAGAAATCTAGATCCCATTATCAACTGGGCAAGGGAGTGTCTCAGTGGCACCTTCCTATGTCTGTTGGGGGGGAAAAGCAGGCAGTGCATATTCATCCCCGTCTACTCGGTACCATGAGCTAAAGACTGTTTCATGCTGTGGCTCATTAGCATGTGACCTCGGCCCTTGATCACTTGTAATTGGATTAAGGTTGTGAAGTTTAGCTAAAACAGCTGATTGTATTGATCAAATGGTATCTGATTAACATTTTTAAAAGCTTGACTTACTGCATATGGATTCCAGAAAACATTGCATTTAATCTGTCTGGTTTGTCTGTATCCAACTTTAGATCCAGAAGGTGGTTCTTGCCCTTGGAGACTACATGGGTGCTACCTGCCATGCCTGCATTGGTGGCACCAACGTCCGTAACGAGGTGCAGAAGCTCCAGGCTGATGTGCCCCACATAGTGGTTGGAACCCCTGGACGGGTCTTTGACATGCTTAACCGGCGCTATCTCTGTAAGCACTTATGTCAACACTTTCATCCATATCGAAGGGCTTAAATGCTGTAATGATGATCCCCATGCGTGTCAACTGACTCCAGAGTCTCCTGTGCTCCTCTGCCACGTCTCGGCGTTCTGCTGGGGTGTGTACAGGGTTCACAGCTCTCTGGAGGCATGATCTGACCTCACTGACCTGATCACAGCATTTCCTCTCTGTGTTGGATGATTTGTGAAGACTTCAGTGGTGTGCCACAATGTTTTGTTGGTTAGCAAATTCAGGATTCAATGTGTTATCTATATACACTAAGTATATATAGGAATATGTTCAGTTTGAAGTTGTTGAAATATAGCTTCAAGGTATTTTTCCATGGTGTGTTGATGGCTTGCCCTGTAAAACACTGAACATAGATATTTACCTTCATCAGCTCCCAAATACATTAAGATGTTTGCATTGGATGAAGCTGATGAGATGTTGAGCCGAGGATTCAAGGACCAAATCTATGAGATTTTCCAGAAGCTGTCTACTGACATTCAGGTAAAAATGCTATGTCTTGTACTGACATTCGGTATGTAACTTATCAAATGATTTGTTTTCCACAATGGGAGCTTTGTATGAGAGCATGCGTTGGCCAAAGATCCCTCTCCCCCCAGCCATCTTTGCTGTGGAGGGAACAAAGTTCTTTGGTAGAGTATTCCTGCTGCTCTCCACAGTGACTGGGTCTCCCTGTACCTCTTCACGACTATAAAGCAGTTGACATTTCATTTTGCAAGTGCATTTGCTGCATTTAATGATATTTAAAAAGCAAAAAAAAAACAACACAGCACTGTAAAACTTTCATTACACTAATACATGTTTGTCTTCCTACAGGTGATTCTGTTGTCGGCCACTATGCCCCAGGAGGTGCTGGATGTCACCACCAAGTTCATGCGAGACCCTGTAAGGATCCTGGTCAAGAAAGAGGAGCTGACCCTGGAGGGTATTCGTCAGTTCTACATTAATGTGGAGAGGGAGGTAAAGGAGCTTCACATTAATTTCTGCATGAGCATATGGTAGTCCCGACTTTGTCTCTTGTGGGGGAACAATTTGTTGATGTAAGGCTGAAAAGCGCCATCTGGTGGCCATACCTTGTCAGTACATAAGTTGTAAGACTTGATTTAATCTAGGTCGACTGACTTCTTTGTTGTTGTATATTTAAGCCCTTTAAGGATTAATGACTTGTCATTTATATTATTACTTGGCATGGTGTGTAAGTGGCTCCCTTTACTCCTGTGTCGCAGGAGTGGAAGCTGGACACTCTGTGTGACCTGTATGAGACATTGACTATCACTCAAGCTGTTATCTTCATTAACACTCGCCGGAAGGTGGATTGGCTGACTGAGAAGATGCATGCTAGAGACTTTACAGTCTCTGCTTTGGTAAGTGAATTATCTGAGAGCTGGTGAGAGGTGACATGTCCACCCTTATCAACTGGGCAAGGCAGTGTCTGTCTGTGGCACTTGGTTCTATATCTGCTAAGGGAAGAAAAAAATGCAGTCCATATTCATCCCAGTCTACTCAGTACCGTGAGCTGAAGACTGTTTCATGCTATGGGCACACTTTCACTTCAGACTGAAGGTGAAATTGCGAGTGTGCTAACCATGAGCTGACCGTTGTATTGGTTTTCTAGCATGGAGACATGGACCAGAAGGAGAGAGATCTTATCATGAAGGAGTTCCGCTCTGGCTCCAGTCGTGTCCTCATCACCACTGACCTGCTGGTAGGTTTGTCTCTTAATTAAAATGTTTAGGGACAGTGTCATGGATATAATATAATGTAGCAAACCCATAATGCTTTGTGTAGTTGAATAAATTTAGTTGGCCTCCATGCACACTTTAATACACACTGTTTCCTGTCCACCAGGCTCGAGGCATTGATGTGCAGCAGGTTTCACTGGTCATCAACTATGATTTGCCCACAAACAGGGAGAATTACATCCACAGGCAAGTACTGACCACAGCTCTCCTCCAGATGTTTGTTTTTATATTTTGAGGTAAAGAATAGTGATTTTAGGAATTCTAACTATGATTACTCTGTTTAGGATCGGGCGCGGTGGCCGTTTTGGCAGAAAGGGTGTTGCTATCAACATGGTGACTGAGGATGACAAGCGCACGCTCCGGGACATTGAGACCTTCTACAACACCACCGTGGAGGAGATGCCCATGAATGTGGCTGACTTGATCTGAAAACATCTTTCCACTCCTTTCTTCCCCCACTTCATTTCTTTGTCTCCTATTTGTCTGGACTTGTATATGCTCCTTTCCCCTCTAAATCCACCACTCTGCCCCAATGATTATCACTGTTCACAGCAAGACATTATAAAACCTGCATCATGGGTGTCTTTGAAAAGACTTTCTTGAGTGTTCTTTTTAGCATTTAAAGATGATTGATTCATTTGGAGTGAGCCTTGTGCAGTGACGTTATCCCTATGACCTGTTCCATCCACCTATTTTATTGTTCTGTATATTTGTATCTATTGACTAAAGAGCTGAGCACCAAATGGTTGAAGTGGACCTGTTTATTTGACTTTCCATTTTGCCATAAATTGTGGCTGCTCTAATAGTTTATAGAAAAGTATGGCTGAAAATATAAGGTGACGAGTGTGAAACTCTAATCTTGCTCAGCCAGGTATTTGGGTATAGATCTGTCTTGCATTCAAGTATTAACTCTTCTGTGCTTTCAGGGTGGAGTGTGAGCCTTTGTGCTTTTTTGCAGTGCTTGAACAGAAACACTGCCATCACTTCTGTTAGAAATTGCTGAATCAATAAGCATATTACCGGACATGATTTTTACGTCTTTAACTTGTATAGTGCCATTTTACAGTAGCATTTTCATCTAAATAGACATTTCTCATTTCACCCATGCCACACATGGCTAGGTGTTGGGACATTATCACCACATAGTGTATTGTATAGAATCTGTGTAAGTCCTGTATTGAGGAGTGTTGCTCCAGTAACCTACCTCACCAAAAGAGATTGGAGGGGTCTTTAAAGGACCAAACTACAAATGATTATGTAGAGATTCTAACGTTACTTTTTTTTTTTTTTTTTTTTTTTTTTTTCCTCCTGGTTTAAAAAGCCTGTCTTGTGGAGTGGGAATGGAGGTTTGGCTGTGCAGTTTACATTGCTCAGTGCTGTTTTTTTTAAATGAATTTATTAAAATGTGATAACCTTTTTCAGACAGAAGCCGTGTATTAAACTTTTTCTACATTGGATTCTGTATAGTATTTATTTTAATTTTCTTAAATAAAGGTATTTCTTTTTAACAAGTCAAACATGTTTTCTTGGAAGTCCTTTGAGGCACCATGCCAGGGCATGGTCTATAAGCCTAGTAAAGTTAAGTACAATACAAACAGTCCACTTTAAGTAGTTTGAAAACTCCAATCCATGCAGGTCTAAGCACAAGAACTGATACTCTTTGTGGATGTATGATAAATAACAGAAATATTGAGGGAATAGTATGTAGTGTTGTAATCTTTTGCATTTTATTAGTTGAAATGTAAATACTGTTCGTATAGACCCTTAGATGGACTTCATTGTCCATGCTGACTGGTCATGTGACCATCAGTGCCAAAGTTGCAAAGATGAAATTAGCTGGTGTGTCCTAAGAGCATGCTGGCGAGAGGTCACACAGCAGGAATGCTGTTTTTACTTTAGTTGTGCATCATGTTTAGTCTAATTATAGAAGTGAATGCTGTCGTTTAGATTGTAGACAAGGTAAAGTATTGAAGGCGTGTCATGAGTCATGACTACTGGTTGGTGCTTTCGATCTTCTGACAAACCAAACTTGGCTCATTGTGATGGCCTTCGCAATTAGCTTGTGGATTTTCTGCGATCTTTAAAATAAAGTCTATTTTAAAAGTAAGTGTCTGATGTGTTGAATCAGAAGTGTTAAATAAGATGAAATGCTAAATGAAATGCCCTGTCTGGACTCCACCACACCAGATATAATTTGTATTGAGAAGTATGTCTGTATGAACTGTGGAACACTAATTAATCAGACACACTGGGATACCATTCCACCACCCTTCAAGGAGCTTCAGAGACTTGCTATTGTCATTTACATGACCTACTGAGAAATCTAACCAAGTTAATTTTTGTATCATTTTAGGCTGTATATTTCTAGCCTATGTGCAGAATACTTGAACAAATGTTAGTCATGAACATCCACTTTTGTCAAGTTCTACTAAAGCTTGTTAGAACACTGTCCACCGGGGGGCAGACAAGAATTTGAAGCTTGTGGTGAGAAAAGGTTAACTGGACAGTGTACTAAGCAAGGCACCTCAGTCCAGCACATCGCCTGGCTCTGTAAAAGAGTGTTATTCCTCTCCCTGCATGCCAATGCTTTGTGGTGTTGCGTGTATGTCATTTTAATTCCATGCTAACAACTTCTGATCACTTCAGCCAAATTGTCACCCCCACCACCACCATCCTCTGTCACACATGTGCTGCTCACAAAGACGTAGTCTCATTCATCTATCCATCAAAGAAACTCTATGCTAATTCCCGCATCATGTACTCCTGTCTCATTTTCCTCCGTTTCATTCATTCCACACTGTTCCCCTGTCCTAGGGTTTCTATAGCTGCATTGCTCTGCTCTTACCATTGCTGGCCTCCAGTGAAACCCAAAGAGCCCCCCGAAACCCCTTCCCCCCAGGTTGGATGTTGTTTTGATTATGCGTCCTCAGTGTAGGTGGCCCTTCCAACACTTTCACCGTGTCTGGATGGCAACCCCCACAGTTGCCCCCCCATCCCCCCCTCCCCCACCACAGCTCACCCCCCTGCTGGGGGCGCAATTGTGGCAGGGGGGATTATGCGAGTGGGAGGCTCGTAAAGGGCCTGCCAGGCTCCTTCTGTGCAGTGACGGATGGCTGCAAGACTGAAGGGCCGATTTACATGAGAAGAGGGAGAACAGAAGCCCCATTCAGCTGGCCTGTCAGGGAGGACTCGGGGACAAACTGCGCTCTTTCCAACTAGCCCTCTTCCCCTCTGAGCTCCTGTTTGCTTCTTTATCTTCTCCTCATCCTTCCTTCTTAATTCTGGCTTCCCTGATGCATCATGCACCTCATCTCTTCATTTTCATCCCACTTCATTTCCATTTCATCCCTCTTCATTTCCATCCTTTCAGATTTGTTTCCAGTTCATAACAAAATCTTTTTCTTACCATTACAATTCTTTAAAGTTTACAGCTGACAATAGGCTATAATGTGGATAAAATGGGATCAGACAGATGCTACACAAACCTAAATTATTTATAGTCTTTGTAGACCAGATAGTCTTGTGTTTCCTTTTGAATAACTTTTTCATTTTGAAAACGTAATAGATGCTTTATGTAATTGTCCATATGAAAGCCCTTTATTAGTTAAGTACCTTTTCATTTATGTATTTATTCTACCATAAGGTGAGCATTATTCAAACCTTTTTTTTCCAGTGGTAACATTTTACAAGATGCCAATTATGTGACCCATAACTGCCTTAAGTGGTAGCAGTAGCTTTAGTGCAAGGTCACCCTTTCCTCGCCTGGTGGTACTCTCACAGCAGGAGCAACATTGTTCCAAATTCTACTAATATATTTCCAATGTAAATTTTGCTGTGGTCCACCCATCATCATCTGCATTTAGCCACTGTCAGTGAAGGCTGCCAACAAGAGATTGTAGATCGACTCGGCTACTGGCCATTCACACCTTTAAAGTGAGAGAAGATGTGATATTACACACTTAGGAGAGTCACCAAGGTGTCAGAGTGATCACACTTAATGATCCCGAAACTACCACCGCAACGGCTTTACAATGCCAAATGTGAGAAGTAACGGCCAAGACAAGAATCTGTGTCAAAACTCTCTCATTCTTACTGTTTTGTGCAAAGGACGACAGACTGTCAATCAATTTTACTAACAGCTTTTATCTATTTAAAATAAATGTCAATTCTTCATATTAAAGCCCAATTTGAAATTTAAGACCTTGACGTTATTCTACCGGTTGGTATTCTACTTTGAAATTCCATTTAGTCCAAACACTATGTTTACTATTTTAAGCTGATCTTAATTATCTTGTGATTATCATTCAGAAGTTATCGAAGACACCTCAAGCAATTCGTTCAGAGATTCTGGTTTGACTTTAGCCTTGTAACTTGATTTGGAACAACTTCTCAAAATCTTTACATCCCTTAAAAAGGAAACGATTAATTACATTTAAAAGGGTCAATATATTTGAGGTTATCTGATAGAGATTAATTTGCTAATTTTGTCAATTTCATATTTAATTTGCTGCAACAAGTAAAATACCAAATACTCAATGCAAGGGAATGAGAAGTAGCCTGTCGCAATGCTGAAGGAGATTGTTTGTCAATTTAATGTTATGCTTGTACAGTTGATACCATTCTGATAGCTCTAGTAGAAGAGCTTAAAACCCACTCATCAGTGCTTTTCTTTTGCACGGCATGGAATAACAGCTTTGTCCCAACTTGTTTAAGACTTACACTTTTCAACTCCTAAAACATGGGCTTTAGAGCATACCAGAATAGTCATATCCAGCTGGGGGTGCTGCATGTGTATGCACACATAAGGATATACCGCCTTATTCACTGTGTATATGTGCACGTGTGTATGTGTGTATTTTGTGGAGGTGGGTAGGAGTGGTGGTGAGAGGAGGCATTATGAATGTAAAGCCCCAACTTTGAGCCACTGAGTTGTCTTTGTTCAAAATCAGACTGATTAATCTGAGCACAAAGGGAGAGAGCGCGAGAGCGAGAGAGGAAGCGGAGAGGAGAAAAGGGAAGATAGTCCTGGAAAAGCTCCAAAAAGACGTTGTCTTGGATACGGAAACGGGAGAGTGGAGCCCCACAATTCACAGCATGATTGACATTAGGGTGTAACGGTCAATCTCGAAATGACTTCACAACTCATACTCTTGCAAACTCCATCACACACCTTTGTCTGCACAAAAATTACCATCTTGCACCCACACCCTTTTTCCTGAGTTGTGGCTGACACACTAAAAATCTCACACCTCCAGAAAATCTTGACATGCATATATCATCAATTACCAGCACAGAAGAAAGTTGGAATGTTGTTTCTGTGTAGTTATGGCCTTCTGACACATCTCAAAGCAATTTTTTACATCATTAAAGGACATGTTACAGGGCCCATTAAGTGCATGTTAACAGTTAAACCAACTATAAATTATTATTACTGTTCTACACTGTTTTGGGACATATAAAACGTGATGTATTTGACTTAAAAAGGTCTGTACTGGGAAATATTAAAGTTCTAGGTGTGCTGGTTAAAAATCAGTTCTGACTTTCAGGTTTTTAATGCAAGATGAGGTTTAACCATTTTTTTCTGAAAATGTATCCTTTCTGCTTTACTTGAATAATTTTGATCACAGCCTATGTATTAATCCTGTCAGGGATCTCATGCTGATTGTGTTAGGATTAAGGATAGTAACAACAAATGGCATGGATAACTGATGTGGAAAATGACATGTAGGTATTGCAAGTAGCTCTAACAGAAACAGAACTGCTCATGAGAGCACAATGCAAAAGACTGGAATATGAATGAAAAAGAATTACAATTTGACAATATATTAGGCAAAAAAAAAAAAGTTTTATTATTTTCTATGCCATCTTTAAAACATTGGATTTATTGTGTCATTGTGTGTTCAGCATTTAGATGATCACATTTACTACAAAACTGGCAATTCTCTAGTATTTTTGTATAATCAGTAAAAATCTAAAGTTGTGTGGGAACTGGAACAATTCCCATTAAAAATAGTACTGACAAAAGAATGCACTAAAACTGCTACATATTGACTCAAACACAACTCTAACACAAAGCCAGGATGTGGAAAGTTCATACTCCTTCTATCGAAGCTCCATTAGATTCGATAAATAATTCTTTCTTCATTATATAAATAGTGTGTATAAAGCGGCCCAGTCCAGCTGAGTTTAAGCAACAAGTGCGCTTTGGCCCCGCCCCTGCGCTAGTTGGCCTTATGTAAATTAGCTGAGGGTAGGACCCTGCGCTCTGATTGGTTCTGAGTGGAATACAATTTTCCCTAAAACCACGAGCGGGTAGAGACTGTTTTTGTCATGCCCCCGGTTATTATTCACAGAGTCAATCGCTGTTCAACAGGTGGCTTTGTAGAGTTTGGAGTTGGAGTAGCGCAGCTGTGATTTAGTTATTCTCTCTTTCTGTGTGCGTTAAACTATCACACTGCTAGCCTTAAAGAATCAAAGCGTCGGAATGGTAAACTTTTTATGACACGTGGAAGTTTTTAGACTTTAGAGGGTTTTTTTTTTCTTTTTGTTTTTTTCGCTCAGGCAAACTCGCCTAGTGTATGTAGCATGCGGCAATAAGCTGCACCTGCGCCCTGTTTGTTTGCCTTGAGATTATTTCGGCTGATACTTAACTTTCGACTCAAACAAGCTTCTGTGGAAGATCATAATGATGTACAGCATGATGGAGCACGAACTTAAGCCCCAGCCGGGTCAGCAGAATCCTCACCCCAACGGCCAAATCATGTCGCAACACGGCGGCTCCGGAAACGTGCCACAGGCGGCTCCGAAAAGCGCGTGCCCGCCCGGGGCAGACCCCATGGACAAAGTGAAGCGGCCCATGAACGCGTTTATGGTGTGGTCCCGAGCTCAGAGGCGCAAGATGGCCCAGGAGAACCCAAAGATGCACAACTCGGAGATCAGCAAGCGCCTGGGCGCCGAGTGGAAACTGCTGACCGACGCCGAGAAGCGGCCGTTCATCGACGAGGCCAAGCGGCTGCGCGCCGCGCACATGAAGGAGTACCCCGACTACAAGTACAAGCCTCGGCGCAAGAGCAAGCCACCGGTGAAGAAGGACAACTCTGCGGCTAAGTATCCTCCGCTCCCCGGCGGCAGCCTGCTGGCCGCGGCGCATGCGCAGAGTGGGAGTCCGCGCGTGGACAGCTACGGCTGGGCTCCGGCTGGAAGCTACGCGGCCGTGCAGGGTGACGCGCTCGCTTACCAGCAGCAGCTGCACCGGTACGAGCTCCCACTCCAGTACGCAGCCCCCATGTCGCAGACCTACATGAACGGCGCCAACTCTTACAGGTCCGGTATTCATCTTCTGCGTTAAAATAAAAGCACAACTTTGTGATCAAGTTAGTGTTTGTATGCTGCTAAATGACTGCATGCATTACAGTTAAAGTACTTGGTTACTTGCCATGTTTAGTGCTTTATTTGGTACTTTAAAAAAAAAAAAAAAAAAAGCATGCCAAACCAAACAGTGAAGTTAACTTAATGACTTGTTTAACATTTGATCAGATCAGTTTTGTATCTGTTATCTGTATTGCTTGACTCGACAAATGTCCTTTCAATTTTTAGTGTAATTCTGCCTGTATAATTGTGGACAATACCAACCCTCAGTTATTGCTTGCGTTTTTACTTTATCACCTGTTGGATAGTATTCCTTCATCTCTGGTTTGGTTTCTCATCATGTGGTTATGCTCTTTCCTCCTCAGCCCAATGTCATACAGCAGCAGTCCCCAGCAGCCCAGCCCTGTAATGTCTATGGTCAAGCCAGAGGCCTTCACTCACTCACCCACCGGAGCAACAAACCACCACCGTGGGGCAGTTCAAGGTGACCTTAGGGACATGATCAGCATGTACATCCCTGGAGGTGATGTAGGGGACCCTACATCACAGAGGGGTTACCCAAGTGTCCAGCAGCACTATCTGGGCAGTACTGTGCCCCTCACACACATCTGAAGTCGAGAAGGAAAAGGACTGGGACTAGCTCAGCTGGATCACTACGTAGACTTGTAGTGCAACAAGTAATCTGTATGGATTCTTGGTGGATGTTGTGAGTACCTGTTGCACATAGGAACATTTTCTACCTCTTTGTGTGATCTTGCTCTGTGTTTTTTTTTTTTTTTTTTTTTTCTTTCTTTCCCCCCTGTAGATTTGTTCATTCCTTTCCCCCAGCCCCTTTTTTGTGTGTGGTGTTTTTTTTGTTTGTTTTTTTTTCTTTTTCTTTTTTTTTTTTTTTTTTTCCCTTCCTGCCCAGAATTTCACCTTTAATGCAGCTCGGAGGTTCTTTCCACAAGAACTTCCTAATATAGATGGGCATGACATGTCTGTGTGATTTTGTCATTTTGTGGCTGTTTACATCTTCAGTTTTCATTGTAGGACATTCCTTTTGTACATATGATCCAAATCTCTGAATCTGACTGTGTGCCTTTGTGCTGTGCTTCATTAACAGGGATTGGGCACATTCATGCAGTAAAAGGCAATCATGATCAAAAACCAAAATGGGGCATAGAATAGGGGACATAGGCACACGGAAATCATGTCCACTCACGATCACTATAGTCACTGATGTGCAAATCATGTGACCTATGGAGCAAGTGTAAGCCAGTTTTGTAAGCTGTGCTTTTTTTTTTTTTTTTTTTTTTTTTATAAACAAAAGCGGTGATATTTTAAGTGTTGGGTGAAGTACAGCTAATTGAATTTAACAGCTTGAATAGGAAAAACGGATCATGATCAACTTTGAAAGTTGGCAATAATTTTCTTTTTTCTGCTTACTTTTTGAAGGACATGAAGCAACCAGTCACAATGGCTTTGGTCTTGTCATGACAAATTCTTTGACGATTAAGAATACCTTACTTTCCCCACACCATCCTTTTAACAGAATAGGGTATGCATTAGTTGCACAAATGAACTATCAAAGTCACCATGGGAAGTAGTCTACACAAAGAAATCTTTCATTTCAGCAATAACATGTCTAACGCGTTTACTTTTTTGCATGAGACTAGCACTATGACATTCCCCTTTAATTGCTGATTTTTAAACCAATCTGAATGCACTGTTCTTTACCCTCCTATCAGTACCAGGTATTGCCTTAGACCAAGACCGTCTATGTACTAGTATGTTGGAGTCCACGTGGAGGGGCTTTTACTACTTGGTTGTGAAAATTGGAAAAGGAGGGTGTATCTTTTTTAAAATAACTTGTACATCCTTTGGGTGCATGAGGAGCCTGCTTATTGCTTGTATAATGCCAGATTTGCATAATTCAAATGGCAAAAGTAGTATGCAGGTGCTGCTAAATGCAGCTAAATCGGAAGCGTGTTGCCTTTTTTGGGGTTATTTGATGGTCTAACTCGGTCAGTCTAGCATTTTCCGTTTGTCGAACAAGTTTTAGTGTAGGAATCTAGTGGTCACTAATGAGATAAGAACTTTAATGTAATTTATATTAAAGTAATGAAATGAGTGAATGTTTACATTTGCCGTCCAGGTGAGTGTGCAACTTGCCGTTTCAATGTAATTTTTTTAAAAGTCCTTTTAATACTGTCTGTAAATAGCCTTTGTACAGTTTTTATGGCCCTTATAAGGGTCTTTTGCATAAACAAAAAAAAAGTTAAATAAATTGTAAAAAAAAAAAAAAAAAGTGTCTTTGGTCTGAATCTTGTCATGGTCTTCATGGTAGAAATAAGAATGAAAATGTATTAATCTTGTTCACAGTTATGCAAAAAAGTGGCTGTGTTTTACAGAATTATTAAGGTCATAAAGTATCTATTTAAAGGGCTTTTAACACTAAATTTAGCAAAGAGGAGAATGTACAGAGGCATATGCAAAATATTAAGCAACAACATGTAAAAAGATAAAGAATGATTGGTGACCATTTTAACATTTGAAGGTTTCTATTTCTAAGATCCACTCACATCAATCATAAGTTAAAATGAGAGTGGTTTCAAAATGTGTTATTAAAAAGTGTGTATGTATATACGATGCATAAATTTGTGTGTGATGTAAATATCACACAAAGTTAGTAAGTAGCCTCGGGGTTCTTCCCACAAGACTTCCCAAGACAGATGGGTAAGGCATCTGTTTAACTGGCATTTTGTGCTCGTTTACATTTTAAGATTCATTTCTGCAGGACATTCTCTTTGTACATGTCAAACACATCTGTACATATTCTGATCCAAATCTCAGAATCTGACTATGTGCCTGTGTGCTGAGATTCCCTGATTTATTTATTTATATATATATATATAAAGAGCAGTAGAGACCAAGTAGTCTATGCAGTTTTAAATAAATTTTTTGGGAGTTTTTATTTATTTATTTTTTTAAAAACATTTTAATTAGATATAACTTGCGGATCTTGTCATTTTGTTTATTACTTTTGGCCCAAGATTAACTCCGTAAGTGTGCCATATTGAACCTGAGGAGAAAAGATAAGAGGAGGACTCTCTGAGCCACTTGCAGGGAAAGTTCGGGGACTCATCCGTCACAAGGCAGAGGGCTCGAATAATTTAGGGCCAATCGATTTAAATCTCTCCCCTTTCTTCTTTTGAAAACTCTCCTGTCCTCCCCCTCAGCGCTCTCCCATCCTTCTCCGGAGTGAAAGCGGCTCTTGGGTCCGGCTCGTAATTGGCCGTGTCTGAGGCAGATTGGCCGCCGCTTTTCAGCTCGCAGGTGTGCATAGTAAAGGAGCCCAATCCTGAGCGCCTCCCCTGCATCGCTTTGTTCCCTTTTTAGCGCTCCCCGCCGCGCAGAAAATTAGTGTTGCCGTCCTCTCCCCCCTCTTCTCCGCGGACTTTAACCCTTTCACCAAGCTCCGCTATTCTCATGGAAATGCAAGAGTCCGCTTGGGCTAATCGGAGGCCCACGGGAGGGGTGCAGGGCGCGCAGGAATCATGGGATATACAATCCCATTTCGCTTTAACAGCATAAATCCTCAAGGCTTGGTTTATCCACGGCTGCATAAGCCAGCTCAGGGTTGTCTAACTGGAGTGTGGTGTTTCCCCTGCTTTAAAGCAACCCCAGGTTATTGGTGAGTTCAGTCAGGTGTGTGTGAGAAAGGAAATGAGCAAAACTTGCGCTCGGCTTTTCACAGAGTGCGCCCTACGTCTTTATTCGCGACAGATTTGAAAATCTCCGATCATTTGTGTGTGTGTGTGTGTGTGTGGGTAACCAATAATCTGACGTAAGCACATAAGCAGAAATGATAAAGCAGCTGGAAGGTGGCCAGGCATGTGCGTAATGTTGGAGAGACAAAGCGGGAAGCAGGATTTTCTCATATAACGTGTGCGGTCTCTTAGCAACAAGCAGCCAGGCTTCAACAAGTGGTTACCATGGTTTCCGCAGGCCGGTAAGCAAGTGCGCGGGGAGATTACGACAATTAGCGGAAGCTGCGATATAGAGGGGTTAGTTAACTAGTGGGGGTTCACAAATTGTCCAAGAACAGTTTGACTGCGGTTTTGATATTACCATAAAGAGTTCCGGTTTATCTGCAACCGATTACGTGCATCTAATACCAGTAGCGTATACAGGGCAACAAACATTAAAGGTTACTATGGAGACGGGCGCGTATTTACCTGCATTCCTAGGGAAGACTGCAGACCGCGCCCATTCCGCACGCACGATACACACACAGGGAAGAGAAAGTGTCACAGTGTGTGCTGTTAAGATAGTCTAATTTGTTCAATTGAGGGATTACAGACAGGAAAATATATCCTAAAAAAAAAAAAAAAAATCCCAGGAAAGGTCAAAAGAACAGGTCTTGGTCTGCACTGATTCAGGCTCAGAGTGCTAATTTCCCTGCTCCAACAACCTAAAACCTAGTAATTAACAAATGAACTGAATCAGGTATTCCCAAGCCTTGATTTCTGGAGGAATGCAAGTGAATGCTGTCCTCCATCCTCTGTGAACTAATATCACTAATATCACATATGCATTTATGAGACAAGAAGTATCAAAATTAACACCATGTTTAAGAACTATGGACCTTTTAAAAAGAAAAGAAAAAAAAAAGAAAAAGCTTATTAAGTGGTTTATATGGGTTTCACTGAGTAGCCTAATTTTTTCTCGCAGGGTAAAAGTGGGTCTCACATCGTCTGAATCCACAGTCCCCCTTGATTTACTTCTCTAATTCAATCACTGAGTATTTCTGACCAGGGCAATGACCAATCTGTGTCTATACTCAAATAAATATAATGAATAAAATTTAATACACAGAGTCATTATAAAATAGTGAAATGTCTAAAATAACTACAGTTTAGGTCAGAAAGGACTAAGAGCTAAGTTTTAAGGAGCAAACAAATTGGTTTTATTGAGAGAGAGAGAGAGAGAGAGAGAGAGAGAGAGAGAGAGAGAGAGAGAGAACTACTCGATCACCAGCTTGCACAATGCGATGACAGACCTGCCTCAAATGTTGTTTGCACGCAGGTGAGTGAGTGGGCGTAGTTTTTTTTCCCTTGTCTTTTTAATAGAACTGTTCCGGTTGGTTGAAATGCCACCAACGCTGTACACATGCATGTTTGACTCACCCTCACACAACACAGCTGAACATCGCTCTCACGCAATAGCAGCGGAGCTCTGCAAGAGGAGGAGAAAGATCTGACCGATAACGTCTGTTATGTCTGGCTGATATGGATATGTGTGGACATCCATCCACCTTACTATCAATAACTGTCAAAATTGGTGTTTAAGCAGCCATTTAAAAAACATTATGACCAAAATATAACCAAAAAACAACTGTGTCCAGCCTTACTGAGCTGTTATTAAGGAAACTTAAATCTGTTATTTGACAGGGGCATGTCTCCTCACTGTGGGAGGGACGTTTCTGCCAAATCTCTCAACAGTTGCTGTCAAGGGTTGCATTTTTTTGTTACTGCCAGATTGGTGTGGATGACATCTTAAGCTGGTGAGGTGCCGTAGTTGTTTAGAACACAGTTTGTGATCAGATCAGACACATGGGTTCCTGCAAGTCACTGAAACATAGAGCCTCAACTTCAAACAACTGGCACTGAGCCACACACAAACATCAGCTATTCATTTGCCTCACCACTGGCAAGCTGGTGATATGTTACCACTATCAAGATAAGACAGTTCCCCATGTAACAAGTCATTTCTGTCAAAGTCACTGTGAAACCAAACTATTTGGTGTAAATATACATAATCTGTAGGTAGAACTTCTAGAAATATAAATACATAGAAAATTCTACTTTGGCTGAATCATTAGAAGTAAAAAAAAAAACAAAAAAAAAACAAAACAGACATTTACAAGTTCCATTCAAACAAGGAGGAAACGATTTTCTCAAAAACATCAGAAATAAAGCTGCATAAATTTAATCTTGAGATTTTATGCAAAAGTAAAACATAAGAAAACGCTATTCGCTAACCAGTTTACATTATTTGTGGTGAAGGCCAACACTGAACTGAGAGATTTCTACCTGAAGGTATGAGGTCAGAGCCCACCTTGGTGAGCAGGTGCAGAGGGCATTGACAAAGTATGTGTACATTAGACCAAGGCTAATGCACCTAATAGTGTTTGCCAAGTGTGGAGAGAATGACTGACAACTAACATTAATGAGCCACACCCTGGACTAGACTGGTCCTGCAGCAACAACGTAGAGGGAGGGGAGAGAGAGAGAGAGAGAGAGAGAGAGACAGACAGACAGAGACACACACACACACACACGATTCCACAAATCTAAAATCAAAAAACTGCTTACTAACTTAAATTCACAGTATCTCATACCTTCCCTCTCTTTTACATGATTATATGTGTGTTAATAGTGTTTTTCATTTCTTGTTCAGCAAAACAAGAGATTCATTTCAGAACCTAAAAAATCTGTGACAAACCGGTCTGGCACACGAACGTCTGGCCGTTATCGTCACCAAACAAAGGCAAGGCAGTGGTGTGTTCCACTGATTAAAAGATATGGACATAGAAAATGCACTCTCAGGTGGGGGGGGGGAGATAAGCATTTAGCCCACACACTGAAGAGATCTGAACAGCTGTGCTTTTAAAAAAAAAAAAAAAAAAAAAAAAAAAAAAAAAAAAAAAAAAAAAAGAGAGAGAAAGAAAAGCCGACAGACCATTCACTTCTGGAGAAGCCACCTCAAGAGCAGACCTCCCAAGAACACAAAGGTGATAAGCCCAAGTTTATCTCAACGCATATTTCACTATCACACACCTCTCTGTTTCATCCTTCTATTTCATTCTTAATTTACGGAAGCGAACAGATCACACTTCCTGTGGCTTATTTCAAGATCAGGTTTGATCTTGGCTGGATTAGATGTACTGGCAGAACTATTCCTATTTGTTTTTCAGCATGGGAAATGCAGATGAATTTGAATTGCTTGAACTGCTGTGTTGGTTTAACCAAAGTAACTCTTGGAGGAGAAACGCTCTGAAAATGTAATACCATTCCATTTAGAAAATAAACATTTGCATCACTGCAACACTGAGCGACACAAGTGAAAGCTGCCAATGGGAAGTGAGAGAGAGAGAGAGTTTTAATGCTGGTTTGAAGTGCGAGCACAGAAGCTGTTGTGCAAATGGGGGTAGAGTTTAAGAGTGTGTGCAGTAAACCAGCAGGCAATCTGCTGCCCTCTACAGTCTAAATGAATCAATAACCACACAGTGCTCTTTGTTAGAAAGCACCAAGCTAAATGACACACTGGCTTTGGGTTTATTACATTTTAATTCAGATGAAGAATTCATAGTGTATGTTATGTTGGTGGACCCACTGACTTGGCGAAAAGAAAAAGACAATATGATCTGTGGAGTGATTACAGAAGTCATTGTATCCAGCAGTTTAACTAAATTAACTGAAATGCTTAAACTACTACCAAGGAAGCAAATAGTGTCAAAACAAAATTTTAACGGACAAACTAACACAATTTCAATATAACAAAAATTCAGTTCAAGAATTCTAATTTTCTGCAGCCAACCCATCAATTTGTCCAACTCACCACCTTGTCCATCCTTCAATACAGCAATATAGGCATGTTACAAGGACAAGCGCAAAGGACATTACTCAGCTATCCATGAACATTTTGCCACATTTCAGTTCTTATTTGGTAATGACTGGTTATTACTAAACTGAAGAAAACTTTGAGGTAATACTCATACTTGATGGGTAAAACCATTACATCAACACCATCTTCAACAACATTTCACGCAAACAAACATTTGTGAGGAAATTTAAGAGTCACATTTAGCTGGCCATTAATTTCATTTGTGATATTTTACCTTAGCAGCTACTAGAACAAATTGGTACATCTCTAACGGTTAAGGAATATAAACAATGAACCCAACAAACAGTAAAAGGAATTCCCATGGTGTACAGGTTTCTAAAATATGAATAAAATTTCTCCTTTCCCTGAGCTAAGGAAATTATAAGGAAATAAGGAAAACTGGACAGAATAATCATTGCAACCTACAGTCAATGGAAATGTCATCAATCATTTAGATAAGGGGTCCTTCTGAAAGTTATTTTTGGTCCTACTGTTTAGGCCACAACAATGCTTTTTAACAGGCGTAATAACAGACACCCTTCCGTATAGGCATACCTTTCCACTCACTACTCGCTTAGAGTGTGTATGTACCAACACTGTGAAACCTGCTGCTTTAAACAACCGATCTCAAAAGAGATCAACATCCAAAACCACTTAAATGGATTTCATTCCAAATTTACAAGTAGATTCCATACAAGTTGCTCAAAGCAGCAAGTTAACTGGAGTGGACACAGAGCACTACGAGCCTCAGCTCCGCACTGTTTTGTGGCAGGTTTACTCAGCCTTCTTCTTAACTGCTGGACTGACATTCCAGTAATACAGAACCTGAGCAGCGATCAGTCCGTTACAGCAGGATGAGATGATATAAGAAAGAGCCATCAGGGAGTCACCTGTCTCCTGCAGAAACATACAGGAATACACAAGACACATGAGAAACTTACGTGCAATGATCAGTGTTAGTCTGAAGTATAGTAAGTCTGAAGAACTACTTCCACTGATAATTATGCAATAGTTATTCAAACCAAAAACTAATCAAGGTGTCCTCAGGTATCATCAAGGTAAATGTAATATTCAAGATTTTATTCAAATGATATACAAAATATACAAAGACTATAAAAAAATTATATTTAAGTTTGTTAATATATTTAGGTTTACTATGGATATTAAAAAACAGCATAGTATGCAGTGAGCTACAAAGTCACCGGCAGACACGTTTGCAGACCGCCTTGCAGTGCCAGGTTAAAGTGAAAGAAATGACGCCAGAAATACATGGCCACATGAGATAAAAATCTAGTAGACAGTCAGCCGATGTCAAGTTGCCTCTCTATGATTTGTTAGGACTAAATTCTTGGTACAAGCCCCTGCTTGAACCCAATGGATGTCGTAGAGGGAGGAAGTGTTCGTACGTTCATTGCAAAATCTTTCTATTTAGCTGCTCAGAGAACCATTATGCCATTATTTTCATGATAATTTTTGTCATTTGCGTGTCTGGTTTCCTTAACCACAGGGCAGAATATTTAACGTATGGCAGATTTTTACAAAGCCAACACACAGACATTGTATATTTATAGAAATTACAATAAATAAACATAATTCAAGAAAAACAAGGAAAACAAACATCTGTAAAGATAGATGTGATACTGTGCTATAGTGACAGAACAGAGGTGCAGTATTGCAGCAAAAGGTATTTTCTGCATTTCTTTGTTGTGCTTTGATTTCTTTCCTTTTTTTATTGTGTTCTCTATTTCTCTTTTGTAATTTTTAAAACATGCTGTACAGGAAAATTAGCACATGTTTAGGGTCAGCCATCTTGCACAATATTGCTGTACCCACAATGCACAGCATTGCAAGAGGACTAGGACCCAAAAAGCAACAGTACGAACACAAAGGATGTCTGAGACCCCATTACTGCTTAAATGGACCGAAAAAAGGATCTGACTCCTCACTCAGGGACCGGGACAGTGTGAACATAAAGAGAACTGGGTCCTTTTTCACTTGGTTCACCTCTTGGCCCACTTCATTAGGTTTTAGTTTGATTCTTTTAAAGAGGACCCAGGTGTGAAAACCCCCTTAGATGCATTCTTAATCCATGGCTAGATTTATTTTTATGTATTAAAAAAAAAAACCAAAGAACCAAAATTATCTACCAAAGCAACAAGACAATTTCATTTTGCCTAGAAACAGACTAGAATAGATATGTCTACAGTGTGAGGTTAGATAATTTATCTCCTAATCAATTTATCTCATGGTCTTTGTAGCAATCATGCATATGCACAGAAAAAAATGAAATGCTTCTTGAAGAAAGCTGGGGTCTGAACACATGATCACTGCAGAAGTTGAGGGTTAAGGGCTTGCTTAAGGCCACTAACTATGGCAGCTTTGAAATGCTGGAACTCTAAATCTTCTGATCAATGGACCAGAACCTTAACCAGAACCACGACTGCTCATATATTGCCTATATACCTGTATAAGTAAGCAAGAGAAGCAGCTGGAACAATCCAAATGTGGTCTGTAAGCCTACCTGCACTGTAGTGAATATACGTGCCAGGGAACCACCAAACAGCAGGAACACAGAAATAGCTGACAGCTGTCCTGTGTGGCCGTTCCTGTAGTTGGTACCTGCCTGAATGAGCTACAAACAAACAGAATCCAAAGAGGTGATTTAATGCTTTCGGTGGATGACGTTCCAAATGCACTACATTTTGTCATAATTTAGTTAAACAGTGGGACAAGTGGTTACTCACCCTTCCAAAGATTATTGCTGGCATGTTGGAGGCTTGCATGGTGGTGACAACAGACATGGGGGTGAGAGGAGAAATAAGGACAGCCACCAGGCCAAAATAGATGACCAGAAAGCCCAATCCTGCAAATAACCACACAGAAATGATTCAATTACAGGTAATTTCTCATATTACTGATGCATTATTATTATTATTATTATTATTATTATTATTATTATTATTATTAATGTGCAATCTGGTACCTTTAACAGTGCTTCCTTTATAATGCTGGATAAGAAATCCAATAGCCACTGTCTGCAACATGAGGAATAATGCTTCACCCCAGGCACTGTGAATTAAAGTGCAGTATAAACAAACAAACAAACAAACAAACAAACAATAATAATAATAGTAATAATAATAACAATAATAATAACAATAACACTAATAATAATAATAAAAAAAAAACAAACACACAAACAACCACATTTAACCACTGAAGAAATTTTTTTGAACAATTTATCATGTATACAAAATATCACAAACAAAACCGACAAAAACACACAATATGCATGACAAATTTCAGCAAGATAATAAGCATAAAAATAGTGGCTTAAAACAGAGCCAGGTTGTCTGTTTAAGCAAGTTGATGGATACCATTTTACACACACACACGTATATTCAGTATATACTCTGACAAGGCAGTGGCATGTAAGTGAGTGTGGTGCTGGAATGAGTGCTGCTAAAGTCACCGCTGCGGTGTAAATAAATGATCATCTAGCCATCAGCAGTGCTGTGGTCAAGTGTTAGGCAACGATTAACACAAAAGAGTAAGCTGAGCTGTTGTTTGTAACTGTACAGTTACAAAGTGTACCAACAAGGTAGGTGTGACTAAATGAGCAGTAAGTATACAGCAGTGTTTACAAATCTCCAGCACCACTTATATCAGTGCTCCACACTAAACTGTTCAGAATGAGCCACCACCCAAATAATATCCGTTCCACGGTGGTCATTTGGTGTAAAGTGGTCAGTGAGTGTATACAAGAGCTTTGGGGGAAAACTGTGTCAGTGTTGTGACATTCATTCCTACCTGAAGGGAAAGCTTTTGGCGATACTGTAGGCCATAGTGCCTGTGATGGCAAGCAGCTCCAGCATCACAGATTTAAAACTCAGTCCTTCTGCACTCTTAGCACCGATCAGTTTCAAGATCTGAGGCAATTTCACTGTGCAGAACAAGGAGCACAAGCATAATAAGTGACACTACAACTAGGACAGGGGTTAAAAAAAAAGAAAAGCTGAGGCTTTTCCTTACCAAGTACAGAGCCAAGGATGATTCCAATGCCTAAACCTTTGCTAATTATTATCTTCAGACAGTCCACTGAGGGGAGTAATAACAAAAACATTATCACACACAGTAAATAAAGGGACTGTGACTGTGTATTGCACGTGAAAACAGGCGATTAGAATGAAAGCGCGAGCCTGAGGCAACCAATCAAAATGTGCCCTGTGTAAAGCCACGCCTCTAACATACACAACATACACAACTAGCCAAGTCATTAAATATCTGTAACCATGGAAACAGCATTTCTGTAAAATAAAGAAACAGACGCTTTGATACTGTGCAAAATCAAACGAATCTTCTATAATTTGACTAGATCCTCCTCATGAACTCTAGTAAGGGTTAGAAAAATGACACTGACAGCTAACGTTAGCTAACTGACATGAACAGGCTTTACATATGTCTGTCAAATTTCATTTTTATTAAGGTTAGAATTAAAATTCAGAAAATCTATCCAACTCTCAAGTCAGAGTCAATGACAACTTGTAACATCTTTGTAAAAATCGTTCATTCAGACGTGATCCATCTTACCATGCAGAAAATTAAAATTCAAGAAGAACTCGTCGTAACATTTCTCTGGCATTAAATAATTCACCAGAATGTCTCTGAAAGGCTCCATGAATGATGCAGAAACAGCCTTCTCGGACGCCGCCATTGCGCCAAACAGGAAACTGTCTCTCTCTCTTTCTCAATATAACTCAACTGTCGGATATTCCGTCCTCCTACAGCCTGTGACCCGGAAACCGACCGAAGTCCAGCATCATTAACAACTTACTATATGACTTATTTAAAGTCATGAAGAGGAAGTGAGCAGGATTTCAGAGCTAGAATACGCCAGTGTCTTTTCTTCTTCTGGTGCAGGTTTAGACGCCGCTGCGGCGTGTTACTGCCTCTCTGCGCTTCAGACAGGTACTTCACCTACCGCCTGGGCTTTCCACTGGACATGTAAACAAGCAGGATGTACAATATGCAAGGAAATGCCTGCTTGTATGGTCTCAACAACAGTTCACCAACAGACACGAACATAATGATCTACATTCTACATCCTACATAGCTGTACGAGTGGCGAGTGTGACAGTATTAACATAAATTGTACAGTTATAACTGTATAATTTATAAGATAACACTGAGTGTATATAACTGAGTGTTGGTGGTAATTCTTGACAGCAAACACGTGGACCTGAGGAACCCGAGGAACATAACACCCCTTTTCAGCGTTTTTGTCACATTATTTTAAAGAATAAATAGAACATGCTTCTGCACCACACTTCCATCCATCCATATTCTGTACTGCTTATCCTACACAGGGTTGCAGGGAGCCTGGAGTCTATCCCAGGGAACTTGGGGCACAAGGCAGGGGAAACCCTGGACAGGGTGCCAACCCATCACAGGGCACAATTGCATGCATGTACAATTTGAAAATGCCAAGCATAAGCTACAACACATGTCTTTGGACTGGGGAGAAAACCAGAGTACCCAGAGGAAAACCCTGAAGCATGGGGAGAACACGCAAACTCCACACACACACAGCAGAGGTGGGATTCAAACCCCCAACCCCAGAGGTGCAAGGCAACAGTGCTATGTACTATCCATTAAGCCACCTTGCCCCCTATGCCATGTTGAAAAATCCAGCTTTGTCTGCATTGTTTTAAGAAAATAACATTAAGGCAATTCTGAAACATTTATTGATCAGTTTGGTCAGGTAATAAGTAAGCTGGAAAATAACCAGTTGCCAAAGATGGTCTACCAGTTTGACCAGCTTGACCTGTGTTTTGGCAGCTAGTAGCTCATCAGACTGAGCTGGATTTTTTTGAGCAGGGTAGCTCACTAACTTCAACTTACATCCAAACCCTTACTTCCCCAACATGTTTGGCTATTGTGACTCCCTGTCAGCTATCAGCTTGACAATTGCTGTACAGAGTGCAGATGCCTGAATTATTTACTATCTTCCACATTTGCCTTTAATTATTAAACATTTTCTTCCACAAAGCTCTACTTTCTATTTTGTTAAACTGTATAGTGTCATGCACATGTACATGCTCCCTGTTCAAAGTGGTTTTAAAAGTCTTATTAGCGGTGCAAGAAATCTTGTTTGGGCCAAAATACAAAAAACTCAATAATCTCCAAAATGCCTTAATCAGATTTATTTGCAAAACTCTTCTTACAAAAAATTAAGTTTAAAGTAAATATAAGGAAAAGAGAAAAGAAAGGAAAATTATAACTGAAAACATATTCACTTTCTATCACCTTTAGGCTTTAACTTACACATTTGGTCAGCTGAAATGATACTAATAATTATGTAAAATTACCAAATCAGAAATCAGTTCGTCTTATGTAACAAATACATCATATCAGTATATTAGTTCATATATCACTCTGACCCAACGTCTTACCACCTCGGGAATAAACATGTTTTCAAGCAAATTTTTTTGGCAACTATAAATAGATTTGATATAAAATAACTACATATACTATTGAGTAAACAGAATAACAATATACAGAAATATAATGGAGCAATTGGTTTAACATGTGTGTTAATATGTCCTATATGTTAATATAGATTAACATACTTAAGTAACATAATTGATTATAATTAGTAATTAACATCTTAATGTGACACAATTGCTTATAATTGATTAATATTATCATTATGGTTGAATAACAGGTTTAGGAGCTCCAACACAACTATAAGTGCTGTTCCACTTTAAATTTTCGGTCCGTATAATCAGTTCCTTATTTTTCATATTCTCTTGTCCACCTCAACTCAACTGGTAAGAGACAGGCTGATACAACTCTCCAACATATACACTATATAGCCAAAAGTTTGCGGACACCTGACCATCACACCCATATGTGGTTCTTCCCCAAACTGGTTCCACAAATTTGGAAGCACACAATTGTATATAATGTCTTTGTCGCCTATAACATTACAATTTCCCTTCACTGGAACTAAGGGGCACAAACCTGTTCCAGCATGACAATGCCCCTGTGCACATTGTCATTATCATATGAAGACATGTTTTGCCAAGGTTGGAGTGGTAGAACTCGAGTGATCTGTAGAGAGCCATGACCTCAACCCCAATGAACACCTTTGGGATGAACTGGAACACTGACTGCCCCCCAGGCCTCCTCAACCAACATCAGCCCTGACCTCACTAATGCTCTTGTGGCTCAATGGGCAAATCCCCACCGCCATGCTCCAAAATGTGGAAATGTGGAAAACCTTCCCAGAGGATTGGAGGATAACAGCAGATTGGGACTAAATCTGGAATGGGATGTTCAACAAGCACATGCTGTATGAATGTTATGGTCAGATGTCCGCAAACTTTTGGCCATATAGTGTTTAGGTCATTTCTATCCCCACCTTGAATGTTATTCACAAACGCAATCTCCTTACCCCACTATCTCCGCATTTATACTGTCCGTCTTGATCTAAAATATGTCAAAATTTTGACCAAAAAAATATGAGTGGACAGAATTGTTGAAGCATTATAACACGTTTTCCTATAGGCCTATAATCATCATGCGATTTTAGGGACAGAGAAATAGTGGTGTATGCAGCTGAAGTTTTCTCGAGCTCGCATCAGTTCTTGCTTTTCATCAAATACAGATTTATGATGTACAGATTTTTAGCACAGTGTTCCCATCCAGACAAGCAAAAACAGGGAAAAGCACTTCTCTAAAAGTCTGTGTGAATGTATAGATATGGAATCTGCTTTTAGCATTATAGAAGGACACTTGTCCTTCCTCATAGTCCACATAAACCCCAACCACCTTAAGAGGTACAGAATTAGGTAGCTCGATACGGGGATCAGTGCATGCCTGGAGATTCTCAGACCTGTTACAAATAGTCCAGTACCCTGCTCCTGGAGCAATGTGGAAGCGGCCTTTTCTTTGAGCAGATGCAGCTGCTACCCCTAACCTCCATTTTCCTTTTGCTGGTACCTCCACCTCCCAGTAGTGTCTCCCAGTGAAGAGTCCGTTGAGCCCTAGGATGAACGGCAGCTTGTCAAACTGTTGAGGGTTGTCCCACTGCTGCCCTCGAGGGGCCTCGGGCAATTCATACACTTTCAGTTTATCTTCTGACACATACAGCCAGGGGTGGCATGAACTGGAATCTAGACGTACATCCACTGGCACAACACAACAGATTTCATTAATATATTACCAATTGATTAATATGGTATATTAATATCTGCTTGTTTAATTGTTACCTGAGGCACTCTGAATCCACTGCCAAACTTCAAAGAAAATAGGATTATTATTCAAACATGCCATGATCCTTGTTTGCAACTATTTTTATATTATTATTATTATTGTTGTTGTTATTATTATTATTATTATTATTATTATTATTATTCTTTCCTACCTGAATTAGGAATATATTTCTGGCTGCCTGAAATGCAAATGTAAACAATGTCAAAAGAGCATCATCAGACTCACTGTGCACCATTCAGATAGAATGAGAGCTCTTACTTGTCTTCCATGCTCTCTGCTTAGCTGGCAACCATATTTTTGAAAGATCCTCCTGAAAGAAAAAAACACATGTATGTGTTACACATTTAATGTAATGTCATTCTTCTATTGTCACAATCACTCTTGGTAATCCATTTTTTTAAGTACGGAATAAAACATGATGGGGTGGTGTGATGTAAAGTTCATGCTCAAATGGTCAGATGTAAAGTTACTGTTGCCACCGCTAAGTTGATTATTTTCCAATAACAGCACATCCCGAAGTGTTTTATTGCTCCTCTTATAGCACATCAATTTGTCAATGATTACTATTCTTATGGGAAACATTGTCTGTAATAATAAGAAAAACATGTCATACATTTAACCTCTTATAGATACTTGTCTAAAGGTAAGTTGGTTCCTAGCCTATCACTCATTCTACAGTAGCTATAAATTGTAGCTATAAACATCACCAGCCTCTTTTCTTGTCTCTGAAGGGAGCAGAGTGCAGATTGTCATGTTACTGAGAAACTGGAAAGTCTCTGCTGTGGTGGAAACCTTACTGACCATAACAGCGTGCAAAAACCTGACTAAAAACTTTTGGAGAGGAGATGTTTATATTTCCTATGTTAAAAAATGTTATGATTTAATCTGTTTATTAGGCTTAGGTTATTTGGAGTGCCCTATTACATGTCCCTGTGAATGAGTTGTTACTATAGAAAAGGTAACATTTTAGAATGAGTGCATTAATATATTATTAATATTTTAATATACAGCTGTGACTACTGTCAGAGTTGCTTTTAAATTATATGTCATATCGTCTCACCTCAGAGTCATGTGAGAGAAGAGACCAGACCACAAACTCCAGAAAGGGTAGAACTTCATCTACTTTTCTATGCACTTTGCTGTGGTTAGTAAGAATCTGCTTTAAGTCTTCATCTTTCAGACTC
The DNA here is from genome assembly GCA_037576675.1 of Pangasius sanitwongsei. NCBI lineage: Eukaryota > Metazoa > Chordata > Actinopteri > Siluriformes > Pangasiidae > Pangasius > Pangasius sanitwongsei. The sequence continues at coordinate 14,657,924 of CM075006.1, read as the reverse complement.
AGGTTCTGTACACACACACACACACACACACACACACACACACACACACACACACTATTCAGTGACTTCAGTTCACATTCAGGCATTATTTTTTCCAGTTAGTGTTTATTTCCTACCTCTGTGACAGTCTGTAACTCTTGTGCCCACTTCATGATCCTCTCACTGTCTTTTGAGAAATCACACACATCGTCATTCCTCATTCGTGTAACCTCTGCTTTCATGGATGCTTTCTTTGTCACTCTTCTTGACATGTTGAGCGTGTCCAGTTCTTTAGCCCATGACAGAATGAGACTCTTGCTGGTCTCCACATCGCCTGGCACAGAGTCTTCTCCTGAAACTTTCTTGTACCTTTCCAGTGTGCTTTTATTTCTGCCCTGCAGGCCATAAAGAGTAGACACTACTGTAGTTCCCTGCGCTTAAGCTTTTCACACTGATACTGCATTTATAATATCTATATACCGTAATAATAAATAAATTGCCTTGTACCTTGCTGATATCTTCTAGCTCCTTGGCCATGTCTGTGAGCAACCGAAAACATTCCTCCAGGCTTTGAATTCGCACCAGGTCAGGCTACAGCAGATAGAAAGCGTTCACTTTAAAAAGGGTTAATTATAACAATGTATTATAATAGCATCGAACACAACGTTGTAAGAGAAACAGGACGTTACAGACTAAAGTGCTTAAACAGAGATAATTGTTAATATTAATTGTGTACACTCTTGGGAAAAAGGTTAAATCACAAACCCCTGAGGATTCTATGGTTTGTCCAACTGGGGAAACCCTTAGGGTTCTGTGTAGAGCCATACAACAGATTTTTACTTTTAATATAGATAGTCCATAACATGATCCTAACCAGAATAAAGCAGTTCCTGAAAATGCATTAATGATTAAATACAATTTTCAGGTAAAACCGCTTTAGAAAGTTAAACATTCATAATTACCAAAAGAATAAATATTTTTAAAAAAACACCTTTTGCTAAAGATTTTGGTGAATAAATAACCCAATGTGTTTCCTTATTATGTGACTGTTTATGGGAATCAAGACACACCTTGGTTCATAGGGGAATAGTCCAGTCATAGTTTAAGCCATTAACCAATGTCATGATAAATAAACCTAGCCAATGCATGCCATTGCAAATTAAATAAGATTTTATAAAGACCAAGCACTCAGGTATGTTCATAGACGCAAATGAAAACAGGTTCAGAAACTAAAATCACCTTATTATTGCTGAGAGTAGGCTTACTCCAGGGCACAGAATGTGCAGCTGTTGCCTTCTCTGGGAAGTCCTGTGACAATTTTGGTGGCAGGCTTTGCCAGTTGATGGGAAACATTGTCTGAGGGATAGATTTTTTTTTAACTTCACTGACTTCCTTAATGTCTGAATTAATAGTAAATTATAATGGAATAATAGATTATGCAAAGTATCTCAAGCAACAGAATCTAATTTATCTAATTTAATCTACTTTATAAAGTATATAAATTTATAAAGTGGACATATGATTTTAAATCTGGTATAGGCATTATACAAGATAATAGATGTTGTTAATTTATGAGGATTTTCTGCTGTAATATATTCTTTGTGAACCCTACCTGAGAGACTGGTGATGAGTTTTCACCCGTAGAGTCTGTTCTTCTTTTTTTCTAGGCAAAAGTATATCCTTTCCAAGACTGATTCTAAACAAGACCAAGTAATCAAGAGGATTGTGTTATATCATGTTTTGTTGATTAAAATTTAACATACCATTGTTTCCTCTGTTGACGATGAAAATGTTCCCTGAAGCAGTGAACTAAGGTGTGTGACAGTAAAGGGAAAATAAAATTTTTATGGGACTACTTACATGGGTGCAAAGGTTTCAAAAACAGCATGCCTGTACAATGCTACAAAGGTACAGCTGATCTTGTGTTTGTTTAAATTTTGTCCATGGGAGCATTAAAAAAGCCTGAGATTTCACAAATGTAACCAAATATCTAATGTTTAAACTAAATAATGCTTACTTTAGCTACTAATCATTCTATTCATTTAAGGATCTAATTAGAAAAACTTTTAAGTCATTCAATGTGGGGAAAAAAGAATTCTGAGATAGATGGATAGGCAGACAGACAGACAGACAGACAAACAGACAGACAGACAGACAGACAGACAAATAGATAGATAGATAGATAGATAGATAGATAGAAATGCTAATGACAAGGAAATGCTTAAGGTGTTATATACTATATAAAATCTGTTTTGCTATAAGCAAAATCAAATAGATGTTGTCTATGGTGGGCTTACTCAACTTGTTTTTCAATTTTGTTTTGCAGAAAAAAACACCAAAAAAGCATTGTCCAGCAGTCTCTTTAGCTCATCATATAGCCTATGTACACTCAGTCAGTTTGTATGTATAGGCCTACAACTTTAGCAAATATGTTGATCTTCACAGCTTGTAAACACCTGGGCTACAAAAAGCAGTAATTGTATACTCAAAGTAGTATATGGTGAACTGTCTAATAAACATAGATACACTGTAATCTAGATGTGCCTAAAATGGCACTACTATATAAGCACCGAAATCCAACTCTTTCCTAATGGATCATAACAGACGGTGCCATTTGTCTACAGTGCAATAACATAAAGTAAATGTTATTGTGGCCCTTGCATTTTTCTGCACTAAAATGCAGTAGAGAAATGCTGCTGCTCAAGACTATAGATGTTATACACTATATGGCCAAAGGTATGTGGACACCTGACCATCATATGCACATGTGCTTGTGGAACATCCCATTCTAAAATTGGAGCCCTGCTGGTGACATGCCTACTTTTAAAAAAACAATGTATTACTAACTTGTGGCCACACATTAGGATCTCGTTCCTATGTGTTACTAATTCGTGGCCACAGATTATCTTTTATAAGTAGGGATGTCATCAGCTGGGCTCTGTATTATATAAATGGCTGATGCAGACAATGTTTGACAGTGTCTTTGGCTAATTGTCACACCCACTGGTTCTCTAGGCTGCAGAATGACTTGAGGGAAAATCTTGAGGATCTTGAGGTCCTGAGGCACAGAAAACATCTTTTAAACATTTCTGCTACCATATTTTTAAAAATAAGTCGGACATGTATCACCTGCTCCACCACAACTCCCTACTGAAAATTCCAGTGTAGTCTGACCGGCTTGACTTATTTGACTTAAGCTTGTTCCTGCATAGGCATGGGGGGAATATAGGCCACTGATGATATTCCTCCACTTCGACCTGTGTTGAGCCAGCCTCTCCAGATCTTGCCACTTGCATCCCTCCTTCTCCATTTCGGCTACTACACTCCTTCTCCTGGTGTTTCTGGGCCATCTTTTGCAACGCTTTCTTCCGGGTTCCACTGTAGAGCTTGCTGAGTGATGGTATTTTTGGCTTCCGCAGTATATGCCTGATCCATTTCCATTTCCACTGTTTGAGTTCTTGCTCTATTGGTGGCTGGTTGGTCTTCTCCCACAGCTTTTCATTTGTGATCTCCTCTGGTCATCTGATGTTGAGGATGCGCCTGAGGCAGTAGTTGACAAATACTTATAGCTCGTTCAGGAGGCTCTTGATCAGTCTGACCAGCTACCGGCTGCCATACAATATACTCCCCATACCCATGTGGGTTTCCCAAGGGTTCTCCGGTTTCCTCCCACCTTCTAAAATATGCCAGTAGGTGGAGTGGCTAAGATAAAGTGCCTATGTGTGTGAATATGTGTGTGCAATGTGCTCGGAGATGGACCGGTATTCCATTCAGGGTATATTTCTGCCTGTTACTCGGATAGGCTCTGGATCCACCATGGCCCTGACCAAGAAAAGGAGTTACTGAAAGTGAGCTGAACTTGGACTTGTGCAAAAAGCTCCACAACACAGTCTGTACAACTGCTTTGCACCACACTTTGTGTAATATAGACATAGTGGCATACAACCAGAGTTTGATAGTTCAAGTGTCAATTTTTCACCACTCACCAGATACTGCATTAAATTAAGGCCTCCTTTTCATGTTGTATTTGAACTTCTATATGTGCCTTCTACAGCCATTCACCAAAATTGCAAATATTGAATTTTTTTGTATTGATTAAGTGAAAACAAACAATTAACAACAAAATGAAAATAAAATTGTAATAAAAAAGAATGAGAACAAATGAAAATCTTTCATAAAATTAAATATGCTTGAATTTCCATGAAATATGTTGATAGAAAAATTCAGTTGATGATAAACAAAAGTGTTCTATAATCATCATGTGTGTGAGACATAGAACAGAGAAATAGTGGTATGTGCAGTTAAGTAAGTTCTTGTCAGTTCTTGCTTTTCATCAAATACAGACATTTACTGTACGGTGTACAGATTTTTAGCAGACTGTTCACCTCCCAGTAGTGTCTCCCAGTGGAGAATCCGTTGAGCCCTAGGATGAACGGCAGCTTGTCAAACTGTTGAGGGTTGTCCCACCGCTGCCCTCGAGGGGCCTCGGGCAATTCATACACTTTCAGTTTATCTTCTGACACATACATTAATATGTGTTTGTTTAATTGTTACCTGAGGCGCTCTAAATCTATTGTAATTCCCTATGTATTGTAATTCCGTATGCATAGTATTTTAACTGTTTTCTAAATAAAACTGCATTACTCTATATACCCTAATAAATGCGTTGTACCTTGCTAATATATTCTAGCTAAAGTGCTTAAATGGCTGATTCAGATATAATTAGATAAAAAAATTGATTATTTATCAGGAACAATTATAATCAATTTGATTTTAAAACAAGGCATGTCTTTACTAATTGTGTACACTCTTAGGAAAAGGGTTAAATCTCAAACCCCTGAGGGTTTTATGCTTTGTCCCTCTGGAGAAACCCATAGAGATTCTGTGTAGAGCTGTGCAACAGATTTTTTTCCCCTTGATCATGATCGTAACCAGAATAAAGCAGTTCCTGAAGATGCATTAATAAGTAAATACATTTTTCAAGCAAAACCAGTTTAGAAAGCTAAACATTTGTAATTAGCAAAAGAAATCTTGAGTGTTCATGTAAAGATTTTTTTTTTATAAAGGTTTTGGTAAAAAAAAAAAAAAAATAATAATAATAATCCAGTGCTTTTCCTTATTATGTGAATTTTTACTGGAATTGAGACATGCCTTAGTTCATAAAGGGTCAATCCAGTCATACTTTAAGCCATTAACCAATGTCATGATAAATAATCCTAGCCAACATGGCATTGCAAATTAAAGCTTGAGAAAGACCAAGCACTCAGGTATGTTCACAGATGCAACTTATTACTGAGATTAGGCTTACTCCAGGGTGCAGAATGTGCAAGCCTTGCAATTTCTGGAAAATCCTTTGTATGTTTTGATGGTAGGATTTGCCGTTAGATGGGAAACATTGTCTGGGGGAAAAAATAAGTTTTTAACTGTGGTTTTAATTTCCTTGTCTTTCGTAATGTCTGAATTAATAATAAATTATAATGGAATAAAGGAACAACTTTGACTTAGAATATGCAAAGTTCAAATGTCAGCCAACAGAGATCCTATTTAATTTAGAAAATAGCCATTTATAGTCAAATTCAGAAGTTTAAAAAGTAGGTGGATGTTAATTTAAGTGGATTTTCTGTTGTTGGTAAGCCTTGCCTGAGAGGCCGGTGATGAGTTTTCAGCCATAGAGTCTGTCCTTTCTTTTTCCATAGGAAAAAGTAGAAAATCTTTTCCAAGCTTGATACCAAACAAGACAATATAATGAAAATAATCATATTATATATTTTGTCTGACAAGAATTTAACAACATATTGTTTCTTTTATTGATGATGAAAATGAAATGTTCCCTGTAGCCGCTAAATTAGGTCTGCGCTAATAAAGGAAACATCACAATTTTATGGGACTGCTGACACTAGACTCAAGGTCTCAAAAACAGCATGACTGTACAGCTGCTGTAAAGGTCTAATTGGCCTTGTGTTTGTCTGGATCTTGTCCAAGATAGTAATATTGAACTAAAAGATACCTATATCATTTCACAAAATGTAACTGATACATGTTCTTTTCACCAATTCCTTTAGGCCAATTCACACTAAATGCGTCAAGTTAAGCGATGCAGGTAGTGTCACGCATTGCAAGTAGCAGCACACAATGCGTCAAAACCACATTCAAATCCATTTAAAAAATTATTATTATTTTTTAAACTTTTTAAAATTAATTTCAGTCCACACTGGCTGCATCACAGGAAGCTTTAATTCCAAAATGCTCTTGATTTATGCTTCAGTCTGTTCACTTGTGCACATGAAATTAAAACAAACAAAAAAAGTTAACTAGTAAAAAAAAAAAACAAAAAAAAAATAAACTCTACAGAAACCCAGTGAAATCACATAACTACCATTTCTATACATTGTGCATACAATCCAATCTACAGAGATGGCATGATTGCTACAGAGCAAAGTATGGTACAGTATGACAAACTCCTAAGAAATGGAGTTAGTGGAGCAATTAAACTCTCACTTTTATTGGGGGAGAGCAAACATTTGGTTGTATTTGAATAAAATAATTGACTTTCAGTGTAAATAACTAATTAACTAAACAATATGTTTCATGTAATTTTTATCAACCTCCCCTAAAACAAAACATCCACTTGAGAAGCAGTGCAGTGAAGGACTAGACCTAAGATCTAGACCTACCCAGTGCTCCCTCAGTGGTAAAGGCTCTGTGTTACTGATCAGAAGCTCAGGGGTTCAAGCCCTGGCACTGCCAAGCTGCCACTGCTGGGCCCTTAACCTTCTCTGCTCCAACGGTGCTGAGGCCTGAGCTCTGACCTTAGCTTCCAAGCAAGCTGGGATATGTGAAGAAAAGAATTTCGCTGTGCTGTAATGCATATGCAAAAAAATAAAGGCTGCTTCTAAGAGATGGAAATGTTCCTCTAGTTGATGATGACTGTACTCCAAGTCATTAATGCTTTAGCTGTGAAAAGCTGTTTCTGTAACAAACATGTGCAGACATACAGTATAAACATGTGGAATTCAACATTTTAGTGAATCAAATGAGCAAATAGCTCACTATTCTTTCATTTATTGGAGAGAACTGAGAACAGAGAACTGCACAGCCTGTGAGAAAATCTCCTCTGAAGCCCCAACACAGAGCTGATAGACACTTAGAGATGCCATGGGTTCTATAGGAGACTCAAGCACACTGTATTGTTATATAAAGAGGATAAAGTTCTTTCTTCAGCTAGCAGTTTAACTGTTTTTTTTTTTGTTTGTTTGTTTGTTTGTTTGTTTTTATAACACGGATGGCATTAATAGCTAATGTTGACCTGGTTTTAAGATTAACAAGATGGCAGACCAAGATTTTAATTCAAAAGTCAGTAAGCAAAAAAAAGGTCCTTTTGATTGGCTTTGTTAGATTAAGTTTAACTTAATCTTAGATTAAGATTAACTTAGATTAAGTTAAGTGTTATGTTTCCTTCGTACGAAGTCCCACACTGAGCTGAGCTGCACTGAAACCCAGCTCTCGCCTCATGCACCATGACAGAAGATGGCGCCATTTGTGTACAGTGCCGTAACGCAGCGAAAACGCGATTTTGTCCCAAGCATGTTACCGTAGGAGTAATAACAGAAAAGGGTGCTAGTTGGTGTCTATACATTACCATATGAATTATTGAAACTAGGCAGAATAAATTGACACGGAGATGGCTGCGGAGTGCAGGATTAGGAAGAGCGAGTGTGCTGAAGTTAGTGAGGTTATTCTGGGTGACCCTTACTGTGTGTCCGTGCTGAAACATGGCTACTGCCTGAGCCACACTGATGGCTCTTTTCGGGCAGACGGCAGCATTACCTTACTGACCGGACCAAAAACTATACTGGTGGACACTGGAGGGCCATGGGACCGAGACTTCCTACTCTCTAAACTGAAAGAAAAGGGATTGTCACCTGCCGATGTGAGTTTGGTGGTTGGTACACACGGGCACTCGGACCACGTGGGCAATTTAAACCTGTTTCCCAGAGCAACAGTAGTCGTGGGGTGTGACGTAAGCCAGGGGGATAGATACCTGCCGAATAGGCTTGCGGAGGGGTCACCCTACCCCATCGACCCATATGTAAGACCTGACACACACACACACACACACACACACACACCGCTATATAGTGAAGTCAAGTGTTTTTTAGTGGTAATAATAGTCTATTATTATTATTTTTATTATTATTATTTAATGCATGATTGTTTTTTTAAAAATATATTTATAATATTTATAATAAAACGTCATTGTAACTGTCCCTGTGTGACGTCAGCATGAAAATACAGTACCAGCCAAGAAATTAGCACGAGAATCGTTAAGTGTGTGTGTGTGTGTGTGTGCTGTTTCATAAGTTTTGAGTTTTGCTTAAAGACTGAAGAACACATTTATGATCTCACTGAACTTTGTATATTATTATGAGAAAATGAAAAGGTTCATGGAAAGATCTATGAATAAAATGTTGAAGTAAAAAAACCAGACATTGAGGTCAAAAAGCATGAGTGAGACCTAGAATTAATTTGGTCATGAACACACCGCTTTGTCTGTGAAAAGGGAAGTGTGTGTGTCAAAGCTTTACTACTGGATTTAGTTGTGGTATGCTTCACTCTTATAAAGTGGAAGTGCTGGCTGAGTAGAACCTGCACTAAGCTTACCGTAGATTTTGTAGAATGTCCGTTGATGACTAATATTTATATGGTAGTGGTAAATAATGACAGTGTTTTGAGGGCAGAATACTTGCTTAGTTTTCAAATCAAAACTGTCCTGAAATAGTCTTCCATTTAGGCTACAAGTTTAGCATTTAAATAAGACCTGTTTCAAACATACACCTTCACTGTCATGTTTGTTTCTCATGAAGCTGAGGCAGAAATCTTTGTTATCCATCAGGTGTCCATCATCCCTACGCCTGGCCATACAGGACGTGATGTCAGTGTTCTTGTTAAGGCAACAGTTGTGGGACAGGTTCTTGTGGCTGGGGACCTGTTTGAGTGTTGCGACGATGAAGACTCATGGAGGGAGCTTAGCGAGAACCCAGAGGTGCAGGATGTGAGTCGGCGGACTGCTTTAAGGACTGCTGATGTCATCATCCCTGGACATGGAGCACCATTCAGGGTGTTCAGGGAATCAGGAGACTGAGGACCAGAAATCTGTCCAAACCACTGAAGTATAGTTGAGTCAGTGGCACAGACGTCTAATATTAGATATTCAGTGGAAAGTCATTGGAATATATATATATATATAAAAAAACTTTTATTATTCACATTATTGTGCAGTACCACTATTGTTTATTTTTTTGTGTGTTTCACAGCATGCCTCTTGGTACCTGAAAACCCCTTAAAATGAGAACTGATTTTATTTTAATAATGTGCTTTTTATGACTAAGGGTCAATGGCAGGGTAGTTTGAAGGTGAAGTATTTTAATTTCTGATTTTTAATTAATTAATTAATTTTTTTTTTTTTTAAAAACACACTGCTTTAAAATGTTTGAATTTAAAATGTATGATACTTAAGAAATGAATATCAGTAGAAAACAACAGATTTTGTTTTTTTATTTTTATGTCTAAAATAAACATTTAGCAAAGAATAAGTGATTGTGAATTTAGAGACAGCCCAACGTGAAACATATGGAAACCATTCATTCATTCATTCATTCATGTCCAGTAACTGTTCTGGGAGAAATCCTGACTTGACTTGTTCGATTTTTTATGGAAGCAAGAGGTTTTTATTGTGGAGCTTTAAAGGACAGTTCAGAGAAGCTCATGGGAGAGTTGCCAGGTGTCAGCAAATTCCCAACCCAACTACAACTCAGAAACCACACACACTGATTTGCAGTATAGGCAATACAAGGCCAGTATATGCAGAACCTGGCAACCCTGCTTGCTAGACAAATACCAATATTGTTAACATGGATACTAATAGGAGATGCACTACACATCACTGTAGTCTGACCAAAACAGTGCCTTACTCATCTCCAAAATAAGAGAATATATCTACCATATTTCTGTACAAACAAAAGTAATATGTTTTTAGATATTGAGCCCAAGATACAACGCACTGTCCTTGTACATTCATTTGTGTGTTAAATGATTGTTCTCTATCACTATTAAAAGAAATCTTCTTAGAAAATCATATGGTCATTATAATGAAATGCGATTAAAGGACTCCACATTGACTCGCAGTAGCACTGCATCCCAGCTTTATAGTAGATTCTTATAGTGTGCCCAGTGATCTTTTTGGAATATAACAACCCCAGAAAACTGAAGTAAATCTAATAAAATATTAGCAGATGGCTATTGTTGTCAACTATATATAACAGTTCCTTGATTTTGGAAAGACACGGTTGCTTTGAAATATAGCTAGTTTGCTTACTCAGTCGCATTACATAGAACATAGAAAGCTTGCCAGAAAGTTCCACAGGATGTCTGGTTCAGGAGTTGAATTAAGCTATGTTTTATATGATGTTATATGTTCTATATGTTGTTATCATTTGTGAATGCCTTTTATTCCCAACAGCCCTGTTTTTTGTCTTCAGTGTTTTCCAGGGCATAGTGGTAGGCTACAGTGGATATAAAAAGTCTACACACTCCAGTTAAAATGACAGGTTTTTGTGAAGTAAAAGAATGACACTAAGATAAATCATGTCAGATCTTTTCCCACCTTTAACATGAAGTTGCAAAGTATACAGATAAAGTAAAAAATAAATCAGAAACTTTTTTATGGGGGAAAAAAAAACCTTACAGTAACCTAGTTGCATAAGTGTGCACATCCCTAAACTAATATTTTGTTGAAGCACCTTTTAATTTTATTACACCACGCAGTGTTTTTGGGTAAGAGCCTATCAGTGTGGCACATCTTGACTTGGCAATATTTCCCCATTCTTTCTTGCAAAAACACTCTAGATCAGTCAAATTGTGAGGGCATCTCCTGTGCACAGCCCGCTTCAATTTTTAGTTTGGTTTCAGGTCCGGGGTATAGCTGAGTGGTTGAGTCACCATAGCCTTCCTGTTCACTTGAATCTAAGACCTAAACCTGCCTGTTCTCCTTTGACCTCTCTCCGTGACAAGGCGCTTCCACTTACAGAACTACTGCACATAGGGCATTTTTTGGTTGCTGTTTTTCACACAATTCTGTGTAATCTCTAGAAAGTTTATCTGTGAACGATCAGTAGTTTCTACAATTTTTAAACTGCTCTGTCTTTGCACCAACTACCTTGCTGGGGTCAAAGTCACTTAGATCACTTTTTTGCCCATTCTGATGTTTGATGTTAACGTTATCTGAAGCTCTTGACCCGTGCCTACATGATTTTATTCACTGAGCTGCTGCTTCATTAAAGCCTGATTCGATATTTGAATGAATGTGCAGAAGTCCAAGGGTTCCTAATAAATTGATCAGTGTGTGTAAGTAACTGTATGTGGTCAGTGGTGTCAAAACTTGTTGTAGGTGTATTGGGTGGCCTGGGTTGGTGTGAAACTTTCTGAATCATTGTTCCCCTTTTGTTTTGGGTTTGTCTGTAGAAGAAGTTATGCTATTTTCAGCAGGTTCTTGATAGTTGCTACAGTGTAAATCAGAAAGACAATAAGCAATTTTCAGTTTGTAAACTAGACTTTATTTTAAACTTTGTATGGACTTCAAGCTGATACCAAGGCTCCCAGTTAATATTTAGCAAATAAGTTGCTTAGTAGTTATTTATTCATCTTAAAAATGATTTGTTAATTCACTTAACTAAGTTTGGTTTAAATTGAAAATATCATTTGCAAATTGCTGTTGGAATTTTTAAATCTTCAGTTACTTTTGCTCTTGAAATTTATTATAATGTGTTTTCTGTAGGTTACAGTCATATCCAGAACTTACTGGGACATTTATTAGCATGACACACTGTAATTAAAAATTCATTTGTTCGTTCTTCACTAACCACTTTATCCTGGTGTGGGTTGAGTCAGTCACAGCTCACCAAGCACCCACACATTTACATAGTAATTTATTACATGACAATTCATTATTAATTAATAATTCCATCAACTAAATCAAAACATCTCCAGCCACAATGATATTGACACTGATGCTACTATAACTCGGCTTCCTGCTTGCCACTTGTCTAACGCTGCTGATCAGAAAGTTTGGAAATGAACATCCACTGAAATGGACAAAATCGGCATTTTTTTTCTGGAAGTGCTGACTAGGCACCGGGCTGTCGTGTTAACCGCAATAGTCTGAGTCCTGCATCACAATTTTTTTAGTTCTCAAAAGATTATAGCCGTAGACTCTTATTTGTTGCCTGAATTTTGTCATTTTATTTTGGCATGTGTTTTGGTCTTCAGCTTTATTTGTTCAGTATGTGGTGCATATGCAATTCTTGCAAAAGGAAATCTGATGTTTAAGCTGATGAGCATGATTGTGGGTTCACCCTGTATAAAAAAATGTTGTTCATTTATGTTGTTTTACCCCATCTAAGGCTGTGCAAGTATCACACCCACATCAGTTTCACATTTAGTAATCTTGTATCTTCTATAGGTTTCATAGGTATAGTCAAGCTGAATTGTAATGTCCCTATTTTTATTTCAGGTCACATAAATCGTTGCAGGAAGGACTTGTCTGTTTGAGTGAGAATTTATTTGTGTTGTAATTGAGGCTGTGTTCATACCTCTGGCCCTTATCTGACCACTTTTTACCAACAGAAACGGAAGCTTTGTTAAAAAAAAAAAAAAAGTCTGAGGGGGAAAAAAATGAGAGACATGCACTTTGCTCTACTGAAATGGTACTTCCTGAGAAGACACATTTAACATGATATACTTTAGCTCCTGCACACTAAGAAAAACGAAAAAGCAACATCTAAACAGATGAGCCGTACTGCAAGATCTAAACTGATACAACGAATTTCCTTCACTCCTAAATGTTTTACAGGTAAGTGTGCTGATGAACCATGTGGTTCATGGTCATGACTCATTTCAACTGAATTGCAATATACTTTTGTTACGGTTTAATGTTTCTTAAAAAAAACTTTTTAAAAACTAGTTTACTGTGCGAGTTGTATAAAAGAGAATGTTCCTGAAAGCCACCCTAAGTGATGTAATAATAATTACATCTGAAGTAAATTTAAGAGAAAGTATTTTGTGTTTAGAGTTTCTATGTATACAAGTTTATAGCGGATCATTTCAGGTTTTCGGCTTTACTGTGAAAAGCTTTAAACAGAGCCAACAAAGTCAAGGATAATATCATACTATAATGATACCGTAATGCTATGTATAAAATGTTCGCTGCAACTATTATCATAAATTTTAACAGTTTATATTATGTGCTAAAATAATCCACATTTCATGTTTGAGTTTTATCTGTAAAAACCATCCAAAATGCAAAATGCTAGAAACCACAGCCTAAGTACAAAAGTGGGGGTCGACACTTTTGTCTTGTTTTCTACTGTATTACAACCTACAGTTACTGTAACAAGGACTATTTCAATTCAGTCATTGGCATAAGGATGAACATTGCAGAGTGTTCGAGTAACAGAGACAGACTAAAAAAATCCAAAGTGAATGTCAGGTTTTATATAAAAATGACAAAGCCAGGTTTGTGGAATATAATATATCAAATACAGAAAACCCTCTTCAGAACATAAAGATATTATGCTCCCAAACAGTAATATTTTTATAGTTACATATAATTAAAAAAAATAATATAAATTGATTGCCAGTGGTTCAACAGAAATTTTGTTCCTAGTAATCATTTGTATGAGAAGCAGTTAGAAAAAAAGGAAATTGACATCATAACTGCTATTTTGTGGCATACCCTTAGAATGACATAATTTGTTGATTGTTGATCATATCTTGCCATAAATAAATATATGCCATGAACACATTTGCTTATTTGTAAAATCAGATGGGAACAAATAAAAAAAAACTTAACAATTAAATAACTGCAAATATAGAAATGGATCAGATCCAATTTAGTTTTTTTTAAAATGATTACTCTAAGTGAGCACCATGATATTTGTGATAGATTTTGTCTAAAGCTGCATAGAGTGCAAGGTTTCTGCAAATATTGTATAGTAGCCAAAGACAGCATTTTATATTTAAGAAATATTTTCCCTTTTTACCCTGAGATTAATATGCAATTTTACCAACATGCAACATTTGTGTAATGTCAACACCTAACAGCCATTAGTTTCCCACGTTTTGTTTATTCACACACAAGTACACAGTTGTGTAATATTTTTCTGCGGTTTTCAGTTCAGGACCTTTCTATGAGATAGAGAAGCACATTTCTACATTGTGCCTAAGTATATTGCAAAATGATTTGGACTTATTGCTACCATGCTTTGTTAATGTTCATTTATCTGTTTTTCAATGCAGCCTGCTATAAACTATTCTAAGCCCCATCCAAAAGAGGAACTATGTCATGTAACTTGTCATGTCAGGATGCCACAGCTGAAGGGTGTCAGAGTCAGACAAACCATATTTTTGTCACAGTGTATAGTGTGGTCTGTATACCTGGGATCGCTCTCAACTTTATGGCACTTGTAGTTTTTTTCTGCTGCACTAAGTCACGCTCACACACCATTGTATACATGACCAACCTTGCAATAGCAGATCTCCTTTTGGTTTGTACTCTACCATTACGGATCTATTATCATTTGGGATTTCAAGGCCTATCACAAAAGACCTGTGAAGTTGCTGGTCTTATACTGTTAGCCAACATGTATGGAAGCATCTTGCTCCTTACCTGTGTTAGCCTTGACCGCTGCCTGGCTGTCTGCTTCCCTATGTCATCCCGAGTGCGTGAAGGCCGCAAAAAGGCACCACTAGTCTGTCTGGGGATTTGGATGCTAACAATTGGAGCCAGCCTGTCCATATACCTGAACAGTGGAGAATTAAGAGGAAACAATAAGAACCAAACCATCTGTTTTAGAAGCTTTCCAGCATATGCCTTAAATTCTGTTAGCCTTGCCTCCTCACTGATGGTAGGATTTGGGATGCCGCTGATCATCATGATTCTCTGTTCTTGGGGATTAGTACGTGCTGTCAACAAAAGCACTGCAGCCCAGATGTCCGGCTTGCTTGACAGCTGCAAGATCCAGAGGATGGTAAGCATTAACCTGGCCATATTTCTGTGCTGCTTTCTGCCATATCATGTCATGCTGGTGGTGATTTACTCCTACAGAGACCATATCAAAATAATACCATGCTCAGTGATATCTGCCTACTACTATGCTTTGATGATAACTTGTTTGAATGCCATTCTGGACCCACTGGCTTACTATTTTACCGCAGAGACTTTCCGCAAAAAAGTCGAAATTGATGCTGTTCGAAGAATGCTGCCTTTGAACAATCTGAGCTCTGATGGAAACACCCGCTCCAGAGCACCTGTCAGTACTTAAAGTCTAAAATGGTCTTTTTGGCTGGAAGTAGTGGAAGCGACAGACATCTGCAAATAAACATAACCATTGACAGACATCTAAAAATAAACGTGACATGGCTGTCTTCTCAACAGGATTTTACTAACTGCACCACATGGGAGATGAGAAAGTCACATTAAATGCTAGGATCACAAAACAGAGCTGACAATATCTTATGGGGCTGGATTTATTCATATACAAAACTGAAAAACAGCCAAATGAAGCATATATTACAAGTGTCATTTACAAAGTCATAACATGTAACTGAATTGTCCAAACATGTATGTAATTATTATTCAATTCAGTTTTATTTGTATAGCACTTTTAGCAATTTAATTATGTGGTTCTTTTTTTTTGGCTTAAGTTCAAGAACAAATATTATTTAAATATTATAAACTATTTCTTTATTATCTGTTCAATGATTCATATCTGGTGGTATAAAAAAAAGTTTCTACTGAAAATGTATATAACACATAGTAATAAAAGAAGACAAACCATAGGAGCTATTGTATAACCACAGTTCGCAAGTCATAATTTTTTTTTTGGCAAATATCTCTTAGATTTTGTAAGAGTAGGTGCTATGATTGTGGGGATGGATTGACTTCTTGATAATAATAATAATAATAATCCCTCCATTAAACTTATATTGTCAGAGTATGCACAATTAGTTGATTCTGTTTCTATGGTTAAATTAGTGCAACTGGGGCTGGCAGGGGTTGCAAAGCCTAGGTAATTTATTTAAACTGTTATTAATGCTGGTAGCTAGAAGAATAGATTTATATAGTGTTCTAAACAACTGAATTCTTAAGCAGTATTGCATTTTTTATTTTTATTTTTTTCTTGTTATTGCCATAATTTTTAAGTATTTTTATTTTTATATGCTTTTATATTATTATATTTTTTATAAAAAAAATAAATGAATTTGTGAAAAAAAAAAAAAAAAAAAAAAATATATATATATATATATATATATATATATATATAGTGTTTTATTTTTTTCATTTTTAAGAAATAAAATGGATCAAAGTTGTCAAAACTTTTTTTTTTTTGCAAAAGCCACTAAAATATACTGAATTTAAACAAACAAAAAAAACAAAGCCATTGAAAAAATATTCATTTTGTTAGGTTAACCTGAGACATTCACAGAACAGGCCTCTATGTTTTGTAGCATGTATTATAGATAGATAGATTATAGACCACACTTAAAATACTGGAGAGAGTTGGAGGATAAAAAAATTGCCATGACTGCCTTACTTAATGTGCCATGATATAAATAATAACCAGTTCCTCCAGGCTGGGTATTAGTGTCTCTGCTGCTTGTCCATCATGTGATTTGGGTTATACTGTGGATATCAGTGGGAAGTATCTATGCTACAAAATTATCTATACTACAAACAAACTCTAATATTGTGGTGGCTAAGATGTTAAGGCTCTGTGTTACTGATTGGGAGGTTGTGAGTTCAAATCCTGACACCATTAACAGCCACTGCTGAGCCCTTGAGTAAGACCCTTATAATTTATCTACTCAGCTCAGAATGTTGAGCATGCCAAAATGAACATCTACATGTAAAATATTCTTTCACACCCTCCTCTCTGCCAAAAACTGATATTACTTTGAAACAAACAAAACATACAAGATAAACACCTTCTATGACACAGTATAGAAATAGCTTTAATAAATACCTGGTCTATACAGAGCATTTCCATGTTATCATTTAAATCCTATAATACATTATGGTTTTTGTCAGGACCCCTATGAACCTGTGTAACACAAAAATGTATACCTAACAGGGTTGTGTATTGTCAGCATATCACTTCTGAGAAAAAACATTTATTTCTGTTAACTACAAACCACTTCTTCCTGTATTATTATTATTTCCTGTATATTAATTGCCATTTGTACTGTGTACAACAATTCTATAGAGCCAAAAAAATAATTAAGAGTCCTCCAAAGAGCCCTATAAACACCAGTATTGTAAAATGTCTGATCTTGTTCTGTGAGACATAGATTAAATTAAATTTAAGTAGCAGTTAAATTGTCTGATTGCTGAAATGTTCATGTTATCACCCATGGGAGGAAAGGTTCTAGCTATAAGATAAGACTGTGGTGCAAGATATGAAACTGAGCCTTATAGTATAAGACTTAAACGCCCTTTATTTTTACTTAAGTAAAGCCGTGAAAAGCCTAAAGTCATTTAAAGTCTAGAGTAATCTTCTGGAAAGTTCATCAGACAAACCTACATATGACTGCTCAGAGACTGTGTTAGATGTTATTACTAAATGTAAATGTGTTCTTGTTATTATTAAAGGTGACCTTGTGAACCACAACATTTAAAAAAAAAAAAAAAACATTCATAATAATAACAATCCTGTAGAGGAAAAGTATGAATGTCTTACAACAGTTTTGCTCGTGTGAGATTGTATCTTTCTTGCATACTTAGAGCCGACATCTCTGAAGCATTACAAAAAGGGTCGCGTCAGCAACAAAGGTGTGAGAGGTTTATGTACTGAACCGAGTCTGCAACATTTTATTATTGTCCTGCATGCAAGATTATGGCGTGAGATTTCATTAGCTTTCTAATGTGTTGCTTAAAATTTTTTTTTAATTATTAAATGGATCTTTTAGTCCCACTGTTCTGGTGATCTTTGTTACAACATCTGATGGTATTTAGTTACTCTGTTACCCACAAGTAGATTAAAACAAACTGTACTCATAGTGAAACAGTTAACAGCTTTCTAAATGGCTTTTAGAACCTTTTCTTGAAGGAAAACACATTATTGTGGCATTCTACATACAGCTTTGTGCTATATTAAACCTTTTTTTTTTTTTTTTTTTACTAAAAGTGTATAAAAGTATAAGTAAAAGTAATTTAATAAAAGTAAATTATTTATATAGGCATGTACACACTCACACAGTATACTGTTTATGGTTGCTAAATATGTAGTTGACAGAAAGGTAGGTGTGTGCTTGCATCTGAAATATGCTGCAAATGACTATATTGCAGTGGGTAGGCTCTTTTGTTCAGCTACATTAAATGAAAAGTATTATTAACCCAGCTTTATTTTTTGTTGTTGTTGACTTTATTTGCTTTAGTTGTTTATTTGGTTGTTAGTTGTTCATTTTGTTACTTTAGTTCCTTTAGGTTATTATTGAAATTCCTTTAGGTGTTTATTTATAGGGGCTCGGTGGCTTAGTGGTTAGCACTTTGCCTTGCACCTCTGAGTTTGGAGGTTTGATTCTGTGTGTGTGGAGCTGTTCTCCCCGTGTGCGTGTTCTCCCAGTGCTTCGGGGGTTTCCTCCCACAATCCAAAGACATGCGTTGTAGGCTGACTGGCATCTCTAAATTGTCCGTAGTGTGTGAATGCGTGTGTGTGTGCAGCTGTGACCTATAACGGGTTGGCATCCTGTCCAGGGTGTCCCCTGCCTTGTGCCCCGAGTCCCCTGGGATAGACTCCATACTCTCTGCGACCCTGTGTAGGATAAGCAGTACAGAAAATGGATAGTTGTTTATTTAGTTGATGTTCCTTTAGTTTGTTAGTTGTTTATTTTATTAGTTTTCCTTTATTTTTTTAGCTGACTTTCCTTTAGACGCTTACTTAGTTGTTAGTTGTTTGTTTTTGTTAGTTTAATTATGTTTAGGTGGTTTATTTATTTAGTTAGTTAGTTACTTATGTCACGTGCTGGTAAATATCACAGTAAGTGAGAAGTGAGAGGGACAAGCAAATTGATTTTAAAACCAAGTGAGAAAGGAAAACTAAGTCGAGTTTAAATGCCTATACTGGCCATTATAGCTTTGGCACCTTGTCTATTCTCCTGCAGACTGTGGCTCATTAACGCCTAACAATAGCAGAGAGAGAGAGAGAGAGACTTTAGCTCGCTTCACCAGAGTGTGTCTGTCCCACAGATAAAGGAGGGAACAATAACAGGGAATGGGGTCAGCTAAACGTGGAGATAATCATCAAGAATTCCCCCTCAGTTTTTCATCCCTTGGGAAAATGAGCTTTCTTTTCTCTCAATTAGCATTATACCCTCCTCCAAGCAGTTCCCACCTTCCTGCCCTCAGGTCTAGTGTTGTTTTAATCCTGCTGAAGGTAAAATTCCTCAGGTAACTCAGGTAACTTACATCAAATCATTAACAGGAAACCTACCCTAATAATAATATATTATATCACACTCTGGTAGATGGCCAATAAATAACCATTAAGTAGTATATAAAATCATTTACCCACTGACTCAGCTTACTGTACCCACCCTGGCATTTTCACTTTCTTACTTTCTCACCAAAAATCTCTCTGTTTCGGTGACCTGCATCTGACCCGACCGACCTTTCTGCTTTTCTGTGAAACAAGTTTCGTTATTCTCAAACTTTCCATTCTTAGCTTTGCGCGGCGACATCAGGCTCTTCATGGCCTTCCCCTGAGACTGTGGGAAAGTGTGCTGCTTAAAGCACCCATGCATTGTCATGTTAATGGCAGGGTGGTGGTTTGGAGGGGAGGTTTCAGCAGCTACACGTTTTAAACGAGCTGGCACACTCATTTTCCCAGACTAGCAGGCACCATTAACCTACACTTATGAGAAAGTCTCGATACAAGAAACTGATCACCGCGAGTCTCAGATTTACTTTTACTTTGCGTCAGACGTTCAGCAGAGCCATGACTGCTTCAAATCTCGGCAATGGACCGGAAAAGAGCTTCAACGCCAAAGAGGAGCGTAAGGTAAAGTAATCTTGCCTCATACCATGACTTGGGTGGAGTTGATGGACGAGAAGTTGTTGTAGTGTTTACGATTTTGACACCACGCTGATTACAGACTATTAATCACACTAGAGAATATTGCATTGGATAGCTGATAGTAGCGCGTGCATGCCTCAGCTCTCAGCTGAGTTCACCCTTTTAACACACTTTGCTTTACATTAAGCAATGATCTAAACACTTATATTTTAGCTTCGAAAGCCTCTGATAGAGAAGAGACGTAGAGAACGCATCAATTCAAGCCTGGAGCAGCTCAAGGGTATTATGGTGGATGCCTACAATTTGGATGTGAGTTTACAAACCAAAAACAAACCAACATGCACATGTCCACATACACACCACCTGTTAAGCTATTAATTGGCTTTTACTGGTGTGAACTAAAATAAGGGTTCACAATTCTTTATATTTGCAAACAGTTGTATTTTATTATTGTGTTCTTTTGTTAAGCAATCAAAGCTGGAGAAGGCGGATGTTCTGGAGATAACTGTGCAACACATGGAGGGCCTTCAAAGGGGCCTTGGACCAGGTGAGTCTATTAAATGCTCTTTGGACAACTTCTGTGCCAGTTGTGACAAGTCTGTGTCAGTTGTGTAAGCTGTGTTATGAAACGGAAAATTAGTAATGCCATTAGTAAACTACTCACACTGGATTTACATCCCTGATATATCTACACAATAATGCAATGTAAAAAAAAAAAGATCCATACTTATTATCATGTGCAAAGTTCATAATTCAAATTTTTCTGTATGTTTTTTATACACAGCGGCCAGTCAGGGACCGAGTGTGGCTTTTGAATCTCGCCAACGATACAGTAGTGGTTATATCCAGTGTATGCAAGAGGTGCATAATTTGCTCCTCAACTGCCCTGGCATGGACAAATCACTGGGCGCTCGTCTTCTGAACCACCTGCTGAAGGCTCTGCCCCAAATCAGTGGAGAGAGCGGTGCCACGGGCAGTGCTGCCACCACCAGTCCTCTTCCTCTTCCCACCTCGCCTACACACTCTCCACTGGCTCTTCCCTCCTTTCAACCTCGTCCTCTCCAACTACACACCCCTCCCTCTCCTGCGAGCCCCCCCTCACCCAGCAGCCCCCACTGCTCTCCTGGAATTCTCTTGCAGAGAGAGGGGGCTGGCATGAGGCCCTCCCCGCCCCGATCACCCTCCCCCCAACCTTTAGCCCCTTCTGCCCTTCCCCCCGCCTTCCCAGGGGGTGACCCTTCTATGTGGAGGCCGTGGTGAAGAAGTGAAACCCTCTACCACTTTTCACTTGCCCTTTCCCCCCTTCTTCCACTCTTCCCTAATAGTGTCCATTACATCCTCATCTCCTGGGATGTTTGAGTGCTGGGCCTTTTCACTCTGAAAGCGGAGAGGTCACCGAATAATAGTAGGTCTCCGAGCCCCTGGGGGTTTTGTGGCATCGTTTGAAGCACTATTCTTTATGGTTGATTTACTACGGTGTGGGCTTGTTTGGAAATTTGAAAAACAAAAGGGAACCACCACCAAGGATGCTCACTTAGAACTGAGTGCATGAGAAAAAGAATTGTTGCTTCATTACTTGATTGTACTGTTATTTTGGTAATCCAGGAAGCAATATACTTTGCTTAATTGTATTTCATTTTGAAAATATTTTTAAATGATTCTTTGCTTCTTATGTTTTTCCTTTTCACTATTTTTAGTGTGGCCATTTCACTAAAGTTTAGTGTGGCCTGATGCATTTTACACTATACCTCTGATCAACTGGTAGTGACTGGTTTCTGCTACAGAATTATAGACAAGTGTTGGAATGTCCTGAATACACTGAGTATGTAAATATGGGCCTGAGATGCCGTGACCTCTGACACTTTTCTTGCTGACACTAGATGTTTAGACTTTACTGGTCCCCAGTTGTCTGACTTGGAGCATTTTGTACATAAAATCAAGTTCAGGTGCAAAACATACGCTATTTAGGTACCCACTCTGTGTGCTGGGTATCAGAATACGCTGTAAGCATTTCTGTGAATAAAGACATGAACATCCATGGTGTGCTGTTTGACTTTGCATTCATTAAAGTAGATTTGTTACCCAAATAGCAGATTTTATGTCTAAATCAAGAAACTGGAAGGGACAAAATTCAAGAATATTTTCATTTGTGTATTCTGGGAGAATAAATTTAATAGTTACAACTGCCTTGTTCTATATAACATCTTTTAAATTTGGGATTAGTGTAGTAACTTTTGGTAGTTCTCTAAAATCTTAAAAAAAAAAACATTTAAAAGACTTGAGTATAATGTAAATTAATATAATATTTGGCTAGCATCTTTGTACATACCTTTGCATATAGCCTATGATTGTTTAAAGATTTGTGGATAGTTTCTGTTAAGATTTGCTGTTGCGTGGGTTTAGTGAATGTAAAGCTAAATAGTACTCACTGTTTGATAGTGAGTACAATATCTGTGACTTTTAAAATTAGTTTGGTGTGGGGAAAAAATATAATGAAACAGAAGAGAAAATTCTCATTTGAGCCATTTTATCACATTTCTTTGTTTTGCTTTGTAAGTGTTACTACTTTCTCTTCTCTTTTCTCTTTACTTAGTCTTTTCAGTCTGGTAAAGCAGTCTGTGGTGGCCACCTACAGGCACAGTCAAGACTCACTTTCCTGCCAAAACTGTGGCCAACACATGAGTATGTCTACCTCATAGGTGGCAGTGTATTAGACTACCAAGTGTTTTAAATGTAATCAGCATGTTACAAAATGTCACATTTATTTGTTTAGCAGATGATTTTGTTCATCTTTTTGTAAGTTAGTTAATATTCAGTACAGAGCTGTTCAAGACCTGAGAGTGTTACAATGACTAAGATTCAAGATTCAAGATTCAAAGAACTTTATTAATCCCAGGGGGAAATCGCTTTGCCATGTTACAATTGCTCTCAAGAAAGAAAGAAAGAATGAAAGAAGAAAATAAAATAAATATATACCTATACAGTGTATATATATATATATATATATATATATATATATATATATATACAAAAATGAAAAAAGTAAATCAATAAATTAAAAATGAATAAGGAAACATGCCAATAATGTTGTAGAACTATACCAGTGAAGATGATAGTTTAGATCGGGGGATTCCTGAGATGATTGATGATAGAAAGAACAGAGACAAAGCAATATGAGTGTCAAGATTAAATTGCCCAATCATTTTTTTTTATTATTGTTTATGCATTGAGGAAATCATGACTTCCAGGCTGGAATAACACAAAGTGTGTGTGTGTGTGTGTATATTTAACAAAGTGTTTTACACATGTTCAATAACCAATTTAATGTCATCTTAGCAAGTGAAAATATCTTGAATATAGTAAGATTTATCAAGTATTTCTTATTACAATATTACAATAAACAAAATATAAGATAATTAAACCTATTTCTGGACATTGTTACTTATTTCAAGCTTGTAGTTTTCTTATTCTAATCGCAGATCATTTTGCTTCTATTTTGAAATGAATGCTTAAAATGAGTAAAATTATCTGCCAATAGAACAATACTATTTCAAGCTTGAAATGAGTACATATGGCTTGAAATAGGTTTAATAATCTTATATTTGGTTTATTGTAACCTTATAATAGGAAATACTAGATAAAGTTGACTATATTCAAGGTATTTCCACTTGATGTCATTTTTTGAAGTGTGAAGCCTATGCTTTTTGTAGTTCAGTCCCACTTTTAAACATGCTTTCTTATAATAATGATGCTCTTTACATGTTCATTTTAAATTAAAAAATCTTTTTACTGTGTTGGAGAATCTGACAATGAAACAAAAGCTTGTGTTTTAAAAAATCACCAGGTTCATTAAACAGACCAATGTAAATGTATGCTGGAGGAAGCTGTCAGAGGCAGTGCTAGTGCTCACTGTACCTCTAGATGTCACTTGGAGAGTACATTTACATTTACGGCATTTGGCAGACGCCCTTATCCAGAGCGACTTACATTTATCTTATTTATACACCTGAGCAGTTGAGGGTTAAGGGCCTTGCTCAAGGGCCCAGCAGTGGCAGCTTGGCAGTACTGGGGATCGAACTCATGACCTTCCGATCAGTAGCCCAACGTGTGTAAATATTCAGACGTGTAACAAAGGAAAAACTGAGGGTTCTGTTATGCTGGAGGATAAAAGTTATTCTGACAGATCGCCTTTATCCTGTAGTGAAGCATTCCAGGATGACAAAGTCTGCATCCACAGTAGATGAGGAATCACTGATTAGTTTGATGAGTATGAAAATGTAATCATATGCTATGACTTTCTCAGTCAACAGATCTCAACCCAACTGACCATTTATGAGACATTTTGGAGTGACATGCTAGACATTGCAAATAAATACATTTATGTATGTGTTTGTGTGTGTGTGAGTGCAGGAATAAACCTGAAATGTAAGTAATGACACACTTCTGAGGCCTTCAAGACTAGATACAATTCCAGCTAGCAGCCGTGTAGTTGACAGTCTTGCATAAGGAACCAATGGTGGCTCTCTGGCAGTTGTGAGATTTCAATTTACCAGTTTACCAAATCTTCCAATTACTTGTTTCAACCACTGAATCATCACTGATGCCAGATGAGACATGGAGATCTGTTCCTATCTTCCACTCTGCAACAGTAGCTGAATGTGTATTCTAGTTCCTGACCTTATTATTGAGCAAAGGCTAATTGATTCAGCTGTATACACAGAAAATGCTAATATCACAGTCAACAGACTTTAAAGCATGAGAAAAGTCCTTAAGTGTCTTATCAAACTCAGAGGGAGCTAAAACACCTAGGTGTCTGTAAACATACCTAGAAGCCCAGCACCTCCGACTTTTTTTTTTTTGGTTAATGATGTTACAGTGGTGGAGATCATGATTAACCGCTATCAGACCTGGTATAGTTGCTATAGTGATTGTGTTATAGCTATATTATTATGTTATGGTTGTAAGTCTAATTGACTGGCCACTTGAATTGTATGAGTTAAGTCTAAAGTAAAACTCAAAAACTTAAAACATAAACATAAAAATGTCAGCTGGAAAGTTAATGAAACAAGGAACATTGTGAGTAGAAAATTCAGCAATAACTGGTGATTTTAAATGGGTCTATGAATGAACCCTTGCCTTAATCTTTACTTGGCAGATACTGTCAGTCTTTTTCAAAGAGTCAGATGTGAACCATGTGTGGGTTTTGTATGCTGTGCAGCAGGCAGAGTTGAATGAATGAGTGCATTTGTTCTGCTGAATGGAGTACAGTAAGGAACAGAAAAACAGAGCCAAGCTAACAACACACCACTCACAGCTGAACTTCTCAATGTCTCTTTGGCTAAATGAAGAACACATGAAAGAGTGATTTAAAAAAAAAAATGCATTTTTTATTTAAAAACACCATGGAACCATATGACACATACTGTATGCGTAAAGTAGTTCTAATGTTAACTGGTGCAACAAAGCTAGGAAAACTTTTCCCTAGTTTCCACATCAGAATCTGCTTTCTGCATTAACTGCTCTCAAAGTTTAACCCATTCTTTGCTAAACCTCCATATCATAGATTCCAAAATGAAGGGTTCTCTTTCAGAAAATGTTCCAAGTAAAACCCCTTTAGAAATCTAGAGCTGGTTAATCATGTTTAGAACCATTGTAGAACCCATTTTTCATACTAGTGTCTATTAAATGGCATTGAAGAAGCAGTACCTAATGTGGGTTTATTTTAGAATAGGCTTGACCTAAGTGGACAAATTACACAGCACACATTCACACACACACACACACACACTCTCTCTCTCTCACACACACACTCACTCTGTCTCTCTCTCTCTCTCTCTCTCTCACACACACACACACACACACTCTCTCTATCTCTCTCTCACACACACACACACACAAACACACTCTCTCTCTCTCTCTCTCTCTCTCTCACACACACACACACTCACTCTCTCTCACTTACACACACTCTCTCTCTCTCTCTCTCTCACACACTCACACTCTCTCACCCTCTCTCTCTCTCACACACACACACACACACTCACTCTCTCTCACTTACACACTCTCTCTCTCTCTCTCTCTCTCTCTCTCTCTCTCTCTCACACACACACACACACACGTGAGAGACAGACGGAGATGCAGTGGGGGATGGTGGATTGCCAGACACTGGCTTAGGTTGCATGTACCTGATAAACACACTAAGAGGGGACGAGGACTTAACACTGAAGTGTATTTCGTCCAAAAAGCACTCACTCCGTCAGCTGGACTGCGTTTTTGTTTTTCCCTCGTGTACCACAAGAGCATATTTTCAGAGTGTCCTCAGTGCTCTCACACCCGGCTGTGGCTCCTGGAGGCGGACAAGGCAAACAGCTCCAGCGGGAATGACCGAGTTGTCGGACCGCTAGGCGAAATTTCACCAGATTGTTCGCTCAGCGCCGCTACAGCTTCAGTTGTGAGCAGCACGGTGAGTACACAAGTGTCCCCACAGCTAGCACAAACCTATTTGGGTCTGTTTATAGAGTTCCCATTGCGCTTTCCAACAGAAACAACCCCACCTGAAAGTTTAACACGAAGCAACTGTATTTTAAGATGGACGGATGGGAAATCACTAGAGTTGTGATTTTTACAGTAACAATATAACCATTAGCGCATGCGGTTTATATGCCAACACAACAACACAACACAACTACACGCTTTCTGAGCTGTAAGCCACATTATCCAGTTTGGGATTTCTCTTAGTAAAATGCAGTTTTTGCTCTGTTTGGCTGTATTGTGTTTGTTTTGGTGCTAAAATGATCCCAAGGCTTTTGGCATGGAATGACTCAAAGTGTAGGATGTAATTTTCCACTGTGTGAAATTAGTAACTTTTTTTTGTAAAACAAGTAAACAGAAAACAGAACTAACAAATAAGTTTTCATTTTTTTGGACTTTTATCGTCTTTTGATTTTATTGAATTTTATAGTGTTCTGACTTGAAGCTAGAAAAGTATGTCCTGAAATAAATGATCACATCTGTCTGAGTCTGTAGGAGCATTTTTTTTTTTTTTTTTTACTGATTGTTAAACCTACTATAAAACAGGACTTATAAGAGTTCATACATGTCTTTGCATATGTGTACTTGTTCAGCATTGATCCAGAAGTCCTTAAATTGATGTTCAGGGCTACCTTGACATTAATCAGATTATTCTGGCTGGTCGATTAGTGAGGCTAAGCTTGTTCGGGTTTATCCCATTTCACAGTCACTAACTAATTTCAGTCAGTGTGCTGTCCGTAATTCAGGCTTATAACCTACTGTGCATGAGCTGTATGCAAAAGTATTTGCACAGTCAACAAACTAGCACTTGAAACTGCCTGAACTCTAAAGTTTAAAAAAGTAGAGTACATTTCACTCAGTAAAAACTCACTAAAAAATTAGAAATTTATTTGAAAACCTCTTCTGATTTGCATACATGAATTAAACCAATGCACAGATTTCTCACCTCTCTGTCATTTGATTGAATGGTATCCTTTTAAAAGGGTTACTCTAGGTTGTATGCTTTATTGGAAACCTGCTTATATTGGATGAGGCAGCAGGAGCCTGATGTAAATAAGAACCAAGCCATTCCAGAAATGATTAAAAATTCCTCTGAGCCAGTGGTTTGATTCACTCTTGACACAAATCCTAAACAATACCATATCTTTATAAATCCTTTCTTCTAAGCAACTGTCATGTTATGGCAACAAGCCTATGTAAACATCTAAGGTTTGCATACCACTGCTTGCGGCATTTGCTCTCCATCCGCTGGATTCTCCGTCTGCCTTTTCACAACAGCTCCATAACCCTGCTAAATAATACATGTCTATGCGAACATGGCCCTGCCTGGTAAAATATTAATGTGGAGAAACTGGGCCGGAAGGCTACACGGTTGTTCTGGCCATCCCAGCTTTCTGGTCTGTGGTTTTCAACCTTGACCCAACAATAGCCCAAGAACATTCTGCCTGACCCCAGTAGATACCTTTGGAATAATATCTGAAACAAATAGATAGGACAGTCACAACAAGCTCTAGTCCCTAGTATATTATATATTCATAGTATGAATATAATTTATACTACATAGTATATAAAAGACTTTGAGACCTGGCTGACTCTTATATTGCTTGTTTAGCAGTTCTTTCAGATGTTTATATGATTTCTCTAATAAACTGTGAAGTTATTTGGACCTACACCATATGGCCAAACGCATGTGGACACCTGACCAGCACACCCATATGTGGGCCTTCTCCAAACTGGTGCCACAAAAGTGGAACCACACAATTGTATAGAATGTCTTTGTATGCTGTAGGATTAAGATTTCCCTTAATTGGGACTAAGAGGCCCAAACCTGTTCCAGCATGACAATGCCCCTGTGCACTGTCTATAAAGACATGGTTAGCTAAAGTTGGTGTATAAGAACTCAAGTGGCCTGCATAGAGCCCTGACCTCAACCCCACTGAACACCTTTGGGATGAACAGGAACGCTGACTGCAGCCCAGGCCTCCTTGCCTAACATCAGTGCCTGACCTCACTAATGCTCATGTGGCTGAATCTAATGAAACATCTTCCCAGAAGAGTGGAGGGCACTAAATCTGGAATGGGATGTTTAAAAAGCACATGTGAATGCCAGGTGTCCGCATACTTTTGGCCATATGGTGAATATAGGGATCTGTATGAGAATGTGTAATCAGTATTGCTTTCATACCTTCTATTGTAGTTTCCAAGATCCTTTAAATATATAGCATGTATTCATGACTCCACATTCTGTAGTTAATATTGAGGTTGCTGATAATGGCAAAAAATAAAAAATAAGAAAAATCACAAGACATCTCCATGATGCACAATATAACAGTTTTATCCTGGTCAGGGTTGCAGTGGGTCCAGAGCCTGTCCAGGTAGCGCTGGGTGCAAGGCAGAAGAATTTAGCCCTAGTTTAATATTATATTATGGGGGAAGTAAGGTATCTGACATTTAAAGGGCTATAGTCCCTTGTAACTACCTTGGATTGGACTCTTTTGCCAATTGACTGAGGAAATCAACGGCATATTACACAGATAACGTGTGTGGTTTAGAAGCCAATGATGGTTGCTATGAACAGCTTAAGAAGGTTTTGATTAGAGTTGAACAGATAAAGACCCTTCTAGTGTCTGAGCCATGCATAAACTCAGTGATTTGTAATTCTGTTGTCTAAACATGGTCAAACGTGATCGATCGGGTTTTATGTTCAAAGTGTGTCTAAAAAGCACTATTTAGGCCAAGCAAATCACATCAGAATAAGTGACAGCCATATACAGTTCAACACTCTGCATCCTGTTGAGAGTTGCTCATTACAGTATGCTGCTGTGAACATTTCTTACTATCTGCAAAATGTGAAATTCAAACATGATGTCTGTCTTGTTGAAATTCAGCCAGAGAAATGTAGACACACTCTGGTATGGTCTTCAGTGTTCACGAAACCTCTTTGATCTCTCTCTGCTGCTGCTGGAAAATGCATACACCGGACTTCCAATTATGGTTCCATATGCTCAGGTTATGTTTATTTAACGTGGCACATGGCAAAGTAAAAGGCATACTTTTTATTGCACAGACTGAGAATACCTTGGTCAAGAGTACATAAATGATTTCCTTGATTAAATGATCAAGTGTTGCAACATTTACAGTAGGATATGAGTGTTCTTTCCCAAAATCACAGTAACACATGGTAATGACCATCCTGACATGTAAAAAAAAGGCCAACTATTGATCTACCAAGCCCAACACATTTTATTTTTGCTTGTGAGTTAGTGTTAGTCATTAGTTCCTCAATGGCTCTATGCTCTCTTCCCATTTATAGTACCCACAGTCTGGCTTTATGCTCTTACTCATGTC
The DNA here is from genome assembly GCA_037576675.1 of Pangasius sanitwongsei. Taxonomy (NCBI): domain Eukaryota; kingdom Metazoa; phylum Chordata; class Actinopteri; order Siluriformes; family Pangasiidae; genus Pangasius; species Pangasius sanitwongsei. The sequence goes on along the minus strand of CM075006.1, from coordinate 14,627,940 downwards.
TCTTTCCGAGTTTCCTTTTATTTAACACTTGGTTTGCATAATTCATAATATTGTGAAGTAAACACCGCTACCTGCTACAGTCTATTTAACTAATCAGCAAAGAGTGTTTAAAAATGTATTTTTGCATCATATCACATAGTGGTTGTGCAAGCATAGTACAGAGCAGCAACACACAGCCTAAAGCACATAAACATCCCAAAATGGTTACAGAGTCCCTGGTTTGATTGCTCACTTATTGCCTGGAAGCAGTGTATAACTCAGTATTGGCTATAATTCACAGTCAAAGAGAACAAAGAAGGAATTTTTTGTTTTGATCTATCTATCTATCTATCTATCTATCTATCTATCTATATGAAATTTAACCAATAATGTTGCAAGATTTATACTATTTTTATTGTTCAGATTTAGAAGTTAAAATGATTAATACCCAATAACACATGCTCAAAGAACTCTTGACATTCTCACTGCAAGGAAGTGTGACATAAATCTAGTTTTTGACAGCATGCACAGCAAAAACCACATGCAGTAATGGCATTTTCAATTCTCATATGCGGTATTGAAATCTGATACACATCTGATACTGTTCATGGCAAGTTTAAACATGGCTGTTTAAAGGCATGTCAGAATACAACTCAGATTTGGCATAATTTGACCTTTTTTTTTTTTTTTTGCAGAAGGTCACTGGCAGAGGTATTTCATAGTCGCCCTTGATGTTCTGAACACATCCATGCTGCAGTTTGGCATCCAGCTATGTCTTTCCAAAGTAGCCACTATGACTCCACAGAAAGCCATCATTAAAATCTTTGGCACTATTTCACCTCTTTGCCCTTGTAGTGATTTTTTTCTGCATTCGCACTTGGCACTGACTACACATTAGCTCAGTGTGGGGGGAAAAAAAAAACAACTTTAAAAACTTCCTGGTGTTGCTTTTTCTGTTTACTTGGAGTGTTGGGCTAGCTCACAGGTGTGACCTTTTCAGACTAATGCAATGCAACCTATGTAACAAAAGACCTGGATTTGTGTAGTAAATAGGGGGAAAAAAATGAAACTCCTTAGACTTTGTCGCAAATAGATTTGACCGCACCGCACCCGCACCGCTGGGGAATGACGTCACACGGGGGCTTATATTAAGCTGCGTGAAGCCGCTCCAAAACACTCCCACTCACTTCCCCCTCCTCTCTCCGAACACACACACACACACACACACACACAAGGCGCGCCATCACCTCCATCTGCTGTTGCACAGAAGCTGAATCAGTGCGAAGTGGACGCGGGCGCGAGACAGAGACAGTACGCGTAAGACAACAGTTCATTCCGCTGTCCTTTCAGCTGGACTGGATTTGTGTCCATGGATCGGTCGCAGGGTATCGTGGTGGCTGGATGGATCTGAACCGTTGCTGCCGATCTTAGCCGACATGCACGGGGTCTCTGGCGACAGCGGCCCGGCTCTATCATGCTGTTCAGAGTGTTTGCGAGGTAAGCGCGAGCAGCAGGGACTGAGTGCAGGCGCGGAGCCTGGCTGTGAGTGCCGAGTTCTGAGAGAGGATGTGGCTGCCATTATGGGAAGCCATGTACGAGACAAACAATAACATTCGTGTCAAAACAACGGCTGTTCCGCCTCCCCGATCATCGCACACACTTTTCCTTTTTCTTTCATTTTTTTTATGCACTGGAGTTAAAAATAATTATTGAATGTAACATGCAGTTATCAGCCATTGCTGCTGCTTTGTGCATCAGATTACAGGATAAAGAGACGCTTGTTTTCTTCATTCTTTAGCGAAACGGAGCCCTGGTCTCCACACAATCCTCTCCTTGTTTATTGTTTTAAATTTAATTTTGTTTTTACACTCAATGCTATGTTGTAACATTTCTCAAGGACAGGCAAAATAGCCTAATTGTGTGCACTTGCCTAACAACACAGTGGTAAGACTCGCAGCCTAGTCCGTGTATGCTGGACGTGTTTAACGGTCTAGCTCTCCCTTTGGCTCTCGCACAGACATTTTGGAAGAAAGGAGGGGGGGGGGAAAAAAAGAGCACTCTCAACCCACATCCACACCCACTCCACCCGACATGCACAACATTCCTCCTACTCCCCCTCTACCTGATCAGGCATCCTGCTCATGACAGGAAACATTATTCCTTGAAAGCATGTTGTTAAGCAATACACCAGGTGTTCATGTGCTGAGATCAGTTGGCTTGACATAAGATCACTGTTGCAGTCATATCTCTTAATGTAGCGCATGAATCTGCTTAGGCTTTTGTCATTGTGTCACATTTACTCCAGCAGTAATTCACACAGTCATGTACAATAATCTTCAGTGATGCCTGACTTTATTTATAGTAATAGCCAGCCATCAGCTTTGTCTTTCTGGATCATAAACCTTGATAATTTCCTAGCTCTGTGAAAGGTCAGTGATATAAGTCCTCTGAAGTGGGGGTTTCTAAACATTTCGTATATACAAGCATACTCATACTTTGCATGACACCACACAATAGGCCATTGTTCATTCACACACACGGTACATTGTAACATCCTTGCATGTGGCTGAATAAGTCTGCACTTAAATATAATTATCAGCATTCCATTGGATCAAGATCCTATTACCAACCAGTTACTAGAAACACGGATGTTGTTGATTGTAACAGACATTGCTTAGGTAGAACGTACACACATGCTGGAGATAGTGCATTTAACTTGATATTTTATATTATCCTGCACTGTTTTTTGTAATTTCCTGTTTTAATGCTTCACGTATCATAATATTGTGTTCTTAATGTTGTTTTTTTCACAGATTACCTTCCATTTACCTGTGCAATTTTGTTATTGATCTTCCGTACTTGTAATTTTTTCCCTTTTAGTTTTATTTACTTTTTGCCTGGCTTAGTTCAGCCTAAAGTTCAGCCCTTGAGGCTGTGATCAACAAGACCCATAGTCTACCAATGTAATGTACATTTGCTACAAAAAGCAATTAATAATAATTCAGTTTTAATGGTAGCGTTTATAATTTTCATTTCCAATGTCCATTTTCATTTCAGTTTAAGACCGTTTTTTTGCTTCAATACTCGTAGTCTTGGTTTACTGTATAAATCCACTTTTGTTTGCCGCCGTCTATCTTCATGCTTATTTTCCGCTCCTGGGTGAACACCTCATTTCTCTTCTATCACAGATTTTTCTAAATATTAATTTCTTATTTATTTTTTTTTGCACTAGGAGGATGCGCTGGCTGGGATGCTATCGGCTGGGACCCATGTGGAAAGCACTCCTGGTGTTTGTGGTCATCGCCTTTGCGGGCCAACTCCTGGGGGTCCTCTTCAATAAAAGGTCAGAAGGTGGCCTGGTCCCCTTCAGCATTTCACATCATAGCATTTTTTCTTGGTCATTGTCTTCTGGGATCAAAGAAGCCCATTTGTAGTGTATAGTGATTCGTGAAGGCTCGTCCTATAAGTACTTGTGGGGCAGTTTTTACACCCCTCACCCTGTACAGACGACACATGCACATAGCATTTTTGAAATTTTCTTGTAGCAGTGGGAGGTATGTCAAAAAAAGTATATCATGGTATAGTTTAAAATAATCCTGATATTAGTATATCTGTGATAATAATATGTTGTCCTTCCACTAGGGTCATATTTATTGATCAACATTTTATTTTTTTTTGTATTCTTTGGTTCAAACGAAAACCAAAATGAATATGTATTATACGGTATGTATACAAGACAAAGCAAATGAAATATAAATGTTCTGTAAACCATGCCAACATTAATCATGATCACTATTAATCACTATTTATTTAATGGCTATAAAAGTAAATAATGGGTTTTATTTCCATAAATAAAAATAAACCTCATGTTTTGAGTTTGTGATGGCACTAACATAACCTCACATCCTGCGAACCAGCAAAATCTGTTCAGTTTTTTAATCGGGAAAGACTAGAATGCGAGCCAATCTCAACATAGCAGGCATGTCCAGTGCTGAAATGCTAACCACTGTGTTTATAATAATACACTGCCTGGCCAAAAAAAAGGCGCTGTTTAGATTTTAATAGACAAATACATAAGAGTCTATGAATGGATCATTTATTAGAGTGATTATAATGTTTCTAGCATGTTCTATCTATCTATCGATCTATCTATCTATCTAACATGCTAGAAACATTATGATCACTCTAATAATGATCCATTCATTATTCAAAATGAATTTGCCTATTAAAATCTAAACAGAGACTCTTTTTTTTCAAAATTTAAATGCTTCTAAAGCTAACTAGTTAAACGTAAATTAAGTAATGTATTTAGCAGTGTACATTGGTTGTTTGATTTACATGTTACATTCTAGGCTTCATACTAGCTTTGTTGCCAGCTGCATATACTCACTTGAGGAAACAGTGATCTCTGCTGCTTCCTTAAAAGCTTTATTTTTCTTCCTCATGTACTTCCTAATGTACTATTTTTATTCCTAATAAGAACTATACTAAACTAACGGGGTAAATTGAAGAAATCTCAGACCACGCACACCACAGGATCGGGCCAAGGAATTATTTGGTCCAGTAGTTAGCTTGGTCAGTTTAATGTATAATATCTAATTTGCACAGACTTGAGAAAATCTCAGTTCAAATGTTACTTGTCACAATGCCACTTGTTGCTTGCTGTCGCTGAAATTGCCGCCTGTGTCACTCGTACATCGAGAATGAATAATCGTCTGTCACTTTGTCGCTTGCTCGTGAGAATGTAGGATTTCAGGTTGTGAGCATAGTTGTGCTGTGTTTGTGGCACACACAGTGTGGATATCGCAGTAGAAAATCGCGTTGTCTGTTTTTTTTTCACACCGTTCAATCTTTCTGTCCGTCGTGTCGCATTCTGTGTGGATTATGCTCAATTTGTTGTTTTCTCACCTAAAGGTGTTCTGTAACAGTTTAATGACATGGAGAAAACTCCATAATTTTTGAGAAAATCACAGCTGGTGTACCAAATCAACCATCATACTGCCCACATTTCTGGTATGCCTAGCTGTTTTGTTGTAAGTATTTTCATCAAGACTTTTCATCCTCTCTATTGTTAGAAACACATTATTGTGCTAGATTGTCAGGAAGGAAAACAGTGACATGTAAAACATCACCTAATACAGAGGTCTTCAGTCTGTGGAGCATTGCAGAGCGGTGCGGGTGAGATGGAAAATACACAAAAAAAAAATTAAATGACTGTTTCAGACCTGCCAACCTGCCAACACATTTAACATAGGAGCTCTGCATTTTAACAGCAGAACACAAAATATGCCATGAGAACAGTCTTTTTTTTTTTTTCCCCCTAAAAAAAAGTGGCACATGAGCCAGTCAACATATGAATCCAGAATGACTGACAGTTGTCAGGTGTTTTGAACTCTCCGCTTGGAAGATGTGCTGATGGCACCCTTGTTTTTAGTTCATTAATGTCAAGTAAGAACTATCAATATACTGTATGTCTGACTTAACTATAAAATAAGTATATAGTTAGCAACAGTCAATTAATTAGCGATGACCTTTTTAGAGAAAAATCTTTTGGTTTTTGGCCAAAAGGGAAAAAAGGCTGAAAATTCTGAATAGAGATAAAAAAGATAGGCCTACAACTGAGGCATATTCTTTGACTTTACAAATAATTTACATGGTTACAATAGTTACAAATAAATGTAATTGTACTGCACTATTGTACACTGAACAAAGCAAACACTTTGTTTGCTCTCCATTCATGGTTTCACTAGGGACCTTAGACAATCTAACTGTAAAAGGCTTATAGTGAAAATGTACTGTGATATGTTTCTCACTGTTCACAGCATTTACTATCCTCTTATTGTCATTCTATTTTATTTTATTATATTTTCCAGTTGTTCATAATAGGCAATAAGTTGACAAGTTTTTTTTTTTTTGGACAGGGGATGAAAATTCTCACAAACTCAGAAGTGGGGTTCATGGGGGGAAAAAAGCTTGAATACCTCTGAGCTAATATGTAAATATATGCAAATGTGTAAAGTACAGTAAGTGTAAGTAAATACAGTGCCATAAGTATAAGTCAAGTATAAATAAAATGAGTAATAGAAAATGTATTCTCTATTCAGTTATTGTTTTTTTTCCCACTGCATGAGTCTACTGTTCTTTTTCTTTCTTTTCTCTTGGCATTCTCACCTTTTCCAGAAACATTTCCTTTTTTTTTTTTTTTTTTTTTTTTTTTTAACTGTAAAAGGCTGCAGTTAAAGCATTATTAAATAATCAAAGGAATTGTTTTTTGTTGTGTGGGCTTTTTAGTGAATTACTTGTGGGGTGTCCTTTTTTTTTTTTTTTTTTTTTTTTTAAATACTACTTTGATTGCAGCTACATTATCACTCAAACTGATCACATTTACTTTGGGAAGTCATGGAGCTCGACCTGCTTCTTTCTCCTTGGGTTTCTTTAGTTTGTTTTCCCCTTATTACCTTTCTTTAGTTATTCCCTTTCCCTTCATTCCCTATCAGTCTCCTGTGACGAAACAGAAGCTTCTCTGTCTCACTCTTTTCTTTTGCGGCGACATTTCCTAGACTTTGTCCGATAGATTACAGGGAACTTTCTTCTCAGGCTTCACTTGCACTTAAGTAGTTCCATATAGGACTGCACACCAATTAAACATTTTTTGGCAAAAATGTCACTAGGCAATTATCCTTCCTGCTGAACCATTCCATACCAGTATCACCATCACTTTGTCTGCTCGGAGACACATCAGCAATTAACATTACTAAGAGAATCACCAAAGTTCTTCTCACAGTACTAACCATCACCAAGAAAACTATTCTGAGACATTGGAAATGAAAGAATACACCTGCATAAATCAGTGACCCCCTAACTATATACCTATAATATAACAAGAACAACCACTCACAAGACTGGACCGCTACAGCCACAGCACATAATCACAGTCATCACAAACATCTGTAGACTTTCACTAAAACATTCATTCACACGTGTATATACATGACATGAACACACACGCACACAAACCAAATGATTGTTGGTTGGTTATTGTTACTACTATTAATGACTATTACATTATCATCAAGTCAAGTTTATTTATCATTTGCACAGTATGTTGAGACATACAGGTCCAGAAATATTTGGACACTGACAAAGTTATTGTTATTTTAGCTGTCTACCACAGTATATAGCAGTTGAAATTGAATAATGAATACTTGAAATCAACTAAAGAAATCAACTCTAGACCTTGTAAGTGAAGTAATGAAGGAATAACACACACATGGCAGGCAAATGTTCACTTACTTTTGGTCTCTTAGAAAAGGGGGGGCCAAGTATAAAAAGTGCTGTACTTCCTACACTGTTCACCCAATTTGGATGTAGAACCTTCAAATTACAGCTGAAAGTCTGCACTTTGAACTTATATTCATTATTTAATTTCAACTCCAATATACTGTGGTAGACAGCTAAAATAACAACTTATATTGGAACTGACCTTTCTATGTACATTGAAATGCTTGTGGTGAGGCTCAGGGAAATTGCTTATGTGTAAAAGAATATATAAAAACACATGCTTAAAATAAACACAACAGGAATACAATAAACAGTATACAATGTACATGGGGGGGGAGGTTTGGCGAGCATAAGACAAAGTATTGCACTGTGCCCAGTGAGTTGTAAAGCAGTGAAGTGTAAAGTGACCAAGGGGCAATGGAAAAAGTATGTGAATTGACTCAGTGACAATGAGAATGGTAATAAGCTGGCCTACAGGCCATTTACTTAATAGCCTTAAGGTAAAACTATTTTTTAGCCTGCAATGGTTACTCCAATAGTTTGTGCCAAATAGCAATCGGGAAAACAGTTTTTGTACTGGATGAGGTCTGCTTTCCTCAGACATTGTGTCTGGTAGAGGTCTTGAATGGCTGGGACCCTGTGATGAGTTCTGCTATTCTCAGCACTCTCTGGAGAGCCTTACGGTTGTGGGTGGAGCAACTGCCATACCACACAGCAATGCACCCAGTCAGGATGATTTCTCTGGTACAGAGGTAGAAGTTGGCGAGGATGTTAGGGTCCAGTCCAAACTTCTTAGGCTTTCACAAGAAATAGTGTACCATCTGCCAGTCTGTAGTTTCAAAGCAATCTTGAAGTACGCTGACAGCATCTTCATTCTATCGATAAAAGTAGAAACATTTTTGTGAAACACGTTTGTCCTGTCTGAGTCTCTGTATGCTTTGCAACTGACCCAAAGTGCAAAGTAACAGTGGCCACCATTCTGGGCACCACATGTGTGGAAATGAATGTGCTGGATGAATCTATAATTGTATTTGCAAATGTAATACTGTGATTTTTCTTTTGTTCATTTATTTGTCTTATAGTGTCTTACATCTGTTGCAACTCTCAGTTTTTGTTGTCTTATTGCTGATTTTCACATTTGTATCAATCTGTAGTCCCCCCCCATTTTATAGGACCTTACTGGCTGAAGCATCTAATAACACTAACAAAGTCTCAATGGTCATCCAAAGAGTGGTGGTGGTAGTTACATGGGGGGATGCCAGTAAAACCCATTTTACTTACTCTTACACCACCATGCTATTTACATTTACATTTACGACATTTGGCAGACGCCCTTATCCAGAGCGACTTACAGTAGTGCTTTGTAATAATATTTCTGTATCTGACTAGACACTTTGTCTTTGTTTGTCTCTTGTGCTGTTAGCTGGGTGCAGCCGGAGCGGCCTCGGTCTCTGTTCTCTCTTTCCGAGAAAGGTCAGGGGCCTCCTCTGGGCTCCTGCAGGCCTCAAACACACATCATGTTCCTGAAGACCCACAAGACAGCTAGCAGCACCGTTCTCAACATGCTCTACCGCTTTGGTGAGGAGCAGGGCCTGCGTTTTGCCCTCCCAATGGGCTACCAGTTTGGCTATCCACTCTCCTTCATAGCCCAGAGGGTCAAAGGGTACAGGGGTCCCCATGTTGCCAAGCTTGACATCATGGGAAACCACATGCGCTTTAACAAGCCAGAGGTATGGGAATAAATGCCGTTAACTATGTTTTGATTTCACTGTAGTTTTTTTTTTTTTTTTTCCATGCAACATTACTGCAATAAGCAGTGTGTCCTCTGAATTACATTACTGTCACCTAGCTACTTACAGATGACATTAGCAATTTAGTGCACTCATAACCAAACACATACAGCCAGGAGAGTTTCACCTATTATAGAAACAATGCTGTCTGTTAATCCTCTTTGAAAAAGAAATATTTAAAAGCTTCCATAATTCTAATATTGTTTCACATTCATTAGAACATTAAAAAACAGAACAATGTCCATATTTAAACAAGTATAGGCTTCAGCCATCTCCTCTAGAAATAATCAGCTCAGTATTCAGCCCAGAACTGTACTTCAGATGGGTTGTAGAGATGAACTCAGGTTAAAAACAGGGTGCTCTGTAAGAATAGGTGTTTGCATCAATAATATTGTGTTCATGTTCCATTGTGAAACTTATAGTAAATCCCACACACTCTTAGGAATACATGTGATCCACTCAGTCACTCACTCAACCACATACTCAAACTTAGCAGGCAGAGGATGATCCACAAGGGGGAGCGACTACTCCAGCAGCAAAATAAGTTTGTTAGGCTTGTTCTAGTTCTGACCCATGTCAAAACACTAGAAACTGTGTAGATTTACATAACTGCAGGAGACACACTGCCCTGCACAGTTTGCAGTTTTCCCTACATCCATCCCACTCAGTACAGTTCTATAAAGTGAAGGGCTTAAAGATTAGCTAACATGTTGAGAGAATGGGAAACCTCAAACTCTATAGGGCAGTGGCTCTCCAGGAATAGAGCTATGAACCAGTTTATTATTTGTATACATGTACAGTACACATAATATTCACTAGATGTAATACTAAATGTGATCTCATGTTTATTCTCTGTCCACAGGTAGAGAAAGTCATGCCTGCAAATACTTTCTATTTCTCCATTTTACGAGACCCTGTGGCATTAGCCGAGTCCTCCTATGCCTATTACAAAAATGTTGCCCCTGCCTTCCGCCGTTCAAAGGGACTAGGCGACTTTGCAGATAACCCGAACAAATACTATGACCCCCGACTGCGCAACAACCACTATGCCCGCAACCTGCTATGGTTTGACTTTGGCCTTGATCACAGCGCTAACTACTCCTTGGCTCTTGCAAAGCGGGGTGAAGCAGAAGTAAGACGCAACTTCAAACTTATCCTTTTGTCTGAATACTTTGACCAGTCCATGGTGCTGCTCCGGCATGCTCTCTGCTGGCCTCTGGACGCTGTTGTGTCCTTTAGCCTGAATGCCAGACAGCAGATATCCAAGAGCAGGTCAGGGTGGGTAGGGAAGGCAGCTGCTCCAGCATCTTTGCAACTGACGGAAGAGCAGCGTCAGAAGCTGCGTGAGTGGAACGCCCTGGACTGGCACCTGTACCAAGCCTTTAACCGCACTTTCTGGGAAGAAGTGGAGAGATTTGGCCGAGCGAAGATGGACACTGAGGTGACCTTATTGAGGAGCAGACGAGAGGTATTGGCCCGCGTGTGTTTGCGTGATGGAGGCCGGCCGGTTGAAGCTAGCCGCATTCGGGACAGGGCCATCCGTCCCTTCCAGAGTGGCCTGGTGAAGATTTTAGGGTACGAGTTGCAGCCAGGTCTGGACAATGCCACGAGGCAAGCCTGTCTGCGTATGATTAGACCAGAGATCCAATACAAGGATCTTTTGGATCTCCGACAGTTTCCACGTGCCCAACAACTTCCAGGAGCAGCAGTGGCTGCAAATGGGCTTGCTGTTAAGAAGGATTCGTCACCTCATAGGACTGGACAGCACACCGGAGAGTCATTAGAGAGGGATTGGGATGGAACCATATTGGTCCGTAATCAATCCCAAGAACATGTGGACATTAAGGGAAAATTGAGATAGTGAGTAAAACAGCTGCACTTGTTTTCCTGATTTATGGCTCCACAGGGCCTCTGCACTGCACTACTCAGAGCCAGAGTTAGATCCTGACTTGTAATACTTGCTCGGCTTCTGAACTCCTCCTCATCTTGCCCTGTTTAGGTATCATGCATTAAATCATGTGACTTGGATGTCAGTGTGTAAAGAGCACTGTATTGAGGTATGCAGTGGTACAAATACAATGCAAATGGCCCCAGTATACAGTAGTGGGAATGATGCATGCTGGGTGATATGTGACACAGCTCGTTTACATCATGGTGCATGGTGTCGGATTCTTCTGCTGCTTTCCTTGAGCTGTGATGTACAAAAGCATTTTGAATGCTACCTATTGTCTCTCACTCCCACCAACTCATTTCACGCTCCCTCCCACACACAGACAATTTGGCATCGAGCCACATAGCACTTTTCAGATTGACACTGCTTCTGTGCCTAGTGACAGCGCTGAAATAGAGCGCAAAGCCATCAACTGGAGTACAAATACCACTAAAGCAGAATCCTAGTTCCCTTACTGTCTGGCACAAACCTTGGAAATAAATGCAAAGAAAATCAATGACATTGGTTTGGGTGTCAGCAATTGATTAAAGATCAGTACATCACAGTAGCTGTCAGCTTTATAGTGCAGGAGGAAAGCACATTCCTGTCTGGAATACTACAGCCCCCCCCCCCCTTTTTCTTTTGTTTTTTTTGCATTAGTTACCATAACAGGGCTTGTCATGGCATTGTATCATGGCGCATATTATATAAGCTACATAAAATGTCTCCAGTTGATGGCACTGAAATAATTTAGCATTAATTAAATGTAATTGGTTTTTTGGCCCATCAGATGGAGTAGGCTATTCCGCTCACTGTAATCTACCTCTTGGCTCCTGTCAGAGGTTATTTTTTCTTATTTATGTTGCAGTTTTGAATATCTGTGTCTAAAATGGTATTTATTTGTCATTCCAGATGAATTTGAATTAGAATCATTAGTAAAGACTTAGACATTAGTGTAGTATAACCAATGATGTCAGTTCTGCCTTTCAGTGTTTTTATTTTTATTACTATTATTATTATTATTATTATTATTATTATTATGACAGTGAACCGATACCACTTAACAGACTTGATGTATGTAGAATTGTTCATGATTATGCTGAGGTTTTCTAGTGAATTTGGCATGACAGAGTTGAATACTTTGCAGCTGGTGAATGTTAACTGAATACAAGAAATCCGTAAATAATCAAATACATCTAAAGTCCAAAATTTAGTGATTTTGCCTTACTGTATGAAACAAATTGGAACAGGGCTTGATTATTAATGCTTGTTGTATTCGTGTTTTTTCTTCTAAAAACAAATCTTAATGTATGTAATGTATTTATAGTTTTCTGAAAATGCAAGTGTCTCAGTCTTGTGGTATGTAGAACGATGGTGTGTAAATTTAGTATGAAGTTGACTGAAATGCACCGTACATCTTGATAAAGCTGAACGTATTAACGGGTCATTTCGCTTCCATGTTTAAAATTTTTAAGTTTATAACTTTTATCAGTTTAAGCATAATTATTAAAGCAGAACACTCCATGTGTAGTCATTATAATTATAGTAATTGATGTGTAGTGTATGTTAAAATACTTTGTGCATGATTATAAATAGCACTCACTGACAGTATTTAATAGGAATCCAGAGTCACCTGTGTTATTGTCACACTACATCTTGATTTTGTATTTTGCTATACTTTTCTATAACAAATCCACTTGAGCCGAGGGCAATATCTATAGGGGAATATTGGAGTCAGAGAAATGTAAAATCTGTTTGTTATAGAAATCTTTTTTTTTCATATTCCAAATCAATAATTAGAGCTAATGTTTTGTAAAAGGTCGCAAATAGTAGTAGGATTGAAAGTGTGTGCCAACCAATACAGACACTTATGCCAGCATATTGCATGATGGAAATGAAGCTGAACACTAATTAAGACTCCTTGGTCTCAACCAAAGCGTTGCATCTTTATATTCACAAAGTTTGTACTGTATAGGGGCTGCCCTTTTTCAACCAGGAAATACACAAGTATCTAACAGACTTTAGGGGATTGTCAGAAAGCAATATGATTTGATTCAGATGTGTTGTAGCCTTTTTATCAGCTCTGCTGAAATTGTTGTTGTTGTTTTTTTTTTGTTTTTTTTTTTGACAAGACTAAAGAAAGCCTTCAGCTCATTTTGCTTGCATCTGGCAGTTCATATTTGTTTTGTACTGACATGATGGCATTCCAAAAAAAAAAAAAATAAATAAAATAACCAAGAGAAATGGCTTTGTAGAAAAAAACTGCCCTTATTACTGGTATGCTGGTGTTTCCATTATTCTGTCTACACCTGTGTTAGTTTGCTGCTTTGTCATCTCAAGAGTGGATATCATACAGTCAAAGATGGTACACACAAGAAAACTTGAATTTACACTTACATCACTGATGCTATTTCAGTTAAAGGTACACCAAAGAGTTGCCGATACGTTTTAGTTATGAAATACAGAAACTGTGACTGTGAAAATGGAAATCCTAAGCTATAACTGAGATGAATTTTTTTTTTTTTTTTTTTTACTATTGCTATTATATCTGACGAAACACCCTCCTAAGGCACAGGAAGTTACAGAGTCATTGGAGATTGGATGCAACTGACACCAAACAAAATCTTAACAGGGAGATGTCTAAGAAATATGAAGCAAGAAAGCTTTGCTGACCCAACAATCTTTCATCAGTACCAGAATCTTATGTCTATGCTGCAGATTTAATGTGATACTGACACCGTGTCCTAATGTTTTACATTAGAGTAAATTTACAATACAGTAAATATTCCATTTGAACCTTAGTAATTTGTGTATTATATTTATTCTATTTCTTTTTGTTACTTGAATATTGACGGTTGGTTAGAAATAACTTTTCAAAATACCTTTGTAAGTATCTTGTCTTGGCTCTATAGTTTACTGGTATGTAGATAAATGGGGAAACAAGGTTGAATGGAATAAGAATAAAACTTTCAATAACAGAAACAACTGAATTGTTTGTTGTTTTTTTGTATTGAACAGGCCAAGTTTCTTAAATTTGTTCAGTAGCCTACACCAGAGATACTCTGCATTTTTTTTCATCCAGTGGCTCTTTAACTGTAAAATAAATTCCAAGGATCCACTCTGTAAAGATTTAAATGTGTACAAAAATATTTTGTCTGTTTACTAGAGCCATAGCACTTTATTTGACTAAATTCTGCACCGACAGAACACAGTAAGAGCAAATAAGTTGACATTATTTTATAAGCCTACTTCTTATTGCAGTTTTAATTAAACCCCTTCAATTAATGTGCCCAAACAAACTAATAACTGAAAGAACTCAATAATAAATATAATAAGTTTGATATTTTTGGGTTGTGATTTCCCTCGCTGTAACTAAAAGAAACGTGGACCACCTGGCTATGTATCACATACCCCACTTTGAGAAAAATGAATGACTTTTTTTTTTTTTTTTGCCATGAACGTGAATTATGTTCACTGATTGGTTACTAAGAGGATGTCAGTATTGAATCATTATTGGGTATCAGCTAGTATTCAGAGTCAGTATCAGTATTTCTCCTGCTGAAAAATCCAAAACACAATGCCAAAACACAGGTCAGGGTGCTAAAAATAGCCACTGACCACCATCTTTTCCAGCTGGTAAGTGCCAGCAGATGGAAACAGTTTCTGATTTACAGTTACTAGTGCAATATCATAGGCATGTTGATTTCAAGGAAACAACACAACAGAAGTAGAAAACTCAAATCCCTATTTTATTTATTTATTTATCTGTTTATTTGTTTATCTATTTATTTATTTTACCAAGTCCTCACTTATTTGGTCACCTGTCACATTCCCACCACCAGCCAGTTCTCCCCGACCAACTGGGGAGGGTGAAGGCTAAAACTTAACACTCCATAACAAATAAGAAGGAGGCTGGAAAAAACTGGCAAAGATGGTCTACCATACTAACCAGCTTGTCCTGTGTTTTGGCAGCTGATCAGACTGAACTTGATTTTCAGCAGGGTTGGAAAAGGTGGTATCAAAAAGGATTAGATAAGTGCATAGCTGGTGATAACTGGAGGTGGTATTTTTCAATGTTCACATTTTTCTTCCAACAGAAGACAGTATTTGGTTAGCTTTAATAAAGTCCATGTCAGCTGATGTTTGTTAGCATAGAACTATCTCAGGCTTGTTTCTCGATAATCTACTGTTCCTGCCTAGTTGTATTTCAGCTCCTTAGCTGTACGCCATCGTGATTCGATTAATAGGCCTGCAGGCTGGTTTGAATGTACCGCAGGAGCTGACAGAGCAACGACATGGCCCAAAACAGGCTGTATTTTAATTGTATTTATTGCGGATAATTGTCATGTAACTAGACCTACACGAGAGACGAATCAGGGCGATTCGATGATTTATGTCTGGGGAGAGGATGTTTCCCCGCTGCTAGTTAAACAGGCCACCTGGATCTATTAGCTTAGCTGGCTAGCTCTCTGCTTTCGCGGTGATAATAACATCCCAGTCATGGTTTTGATGATGGAATCGCAGTGCGAGTATTTTATGTATTTCCCCGCCGTGCCCATTTCCGACCTGTCAGACCCGGCTCGGTACCGCAGCCTCCCGCGCCGCAGCCATCTGTACCTGGGGGAGACGGTGCGCTTCCTGCTGGTGCTGCGCGCGCAGAGCGGCTCTGGCTCCGGGTGCAGTGAGGAGCGCGCGGGCCGCGGCTGGCGGGAACTGGCTGCGTCTCTGCGCGCGCTCGCCAGCGTGTGTCCGGGGGAGAGCAGGGCGCGGGGGAGAGAGCGTTCCGGGGAAGATGGAGCCGAGGAGGAGGAGAGTGATGAAGATGATGGAGCGGCGAGCTGCTCAGCCAGAGGAGCCACCACATACCGGGGATTCAGGGAGTGTAAGCCGCTTCTCATCCACAATAACCCCGGTAACGGCGCCAGGGAGTTCCGCAGAGCTCCGGTGCAGGTGGGCCACCTTTACAGACAACAACTTATTTATCTATTGAATGACCCAGCGTCATTTAATAGATAAATTTTTATATATATATATATATATATATATATATATATATATATATATATATATATATATATACACAGTACTGTGCAAAAGTCTTTGGCACCCCCTTTGTACAAACTTTGTTATAGATTTTTATTTTCTGACCTCTACATTATTGATTCAGTACAAAAACAGTTTAGATTCCAAACATTAGTTTTCCAGCACAAAATGAAATGTTACAGAAAAGTGTTTGTATGTCAGTAAAGAAAGCAGCAGATTCCATAAGAGACACTTTTCAGATAAAAACAGAATGAAGGCTGCTGGGTTTCGCTGCAAAAATAAGAAGCGAGTCGACAGTCAAAGTCTCCAGAAGAACTGCGGCTGCTTCTGCAAGATGTACTGACAGTAAAAGCTGTATAGACAGTACTGTGTATATATATATATATATATACACATAGTAACATAAAGTTTTAGATTTTTTTTTCTTTGTTATGACCTACATAAAGGTTTATATGATTTTAAATCTATATATTTTTTCCTGAAACTTACATTAACTTCTGTTAGAGCCCTATAGAGATGAAATAAAACAGCTCATGAGATGAATACACCTTTGAGTACCAGTTCCTTCATCTCATTGGGAATTAACTTCCGGACCCTGTCGTGACGTCACAGCCCCCCACCTCCACCCCGACCCCCCACCCCCTCCGGGTTGTCCTTGTGAAGCGCTCCGGTGCCGGTGTGTCACTCCCGGGCAGGCACGCGCGCAGACGCTCAGCATGGGACTCAGCAGCGACCCAAACTTCCAGAAACTCCAGCAATGGTACACAGCCAACTCTCACAGCCTCAACATGAGGCACATGTTTGAGGCTGACAAGCAGAGGTTCAGCAAGTTCAGGTAAATTATTCTGCACAAGTTCTTCAGCTCTTCACAGCAGAAGTAATGGAGGTGTGCAAACATACTGACATTAGAGAAGCTACATTATTATATCTGTCATGTGTTAACTCTGCAGTAAAACTGATATTTATTAAGTGCTATAATATGCATTGCTGCTTGATTATGAGACTCATTATTTGTGCCCATGAAATTAAGTACAAATATAATAGATAAAATCTACAGTGATATAATCTAATCTAATATATTTGAATAAAATAAATTATAATCTAATGTAGGATAATAATCAATATTAAATAATCTTGTTAATGTATGTTAATGTTTATACATCGTTTATACAATGGATATAAAAAGTCTACACACCCCTGTTAAAATGGCAGATTTTTGTATTATGAAAAAAAAAGAAAGTGATATAAATCATGTCAGAACTTTTTCCACCCTCGTTGTGAAATTACAACCTATAAAAAATTAAGTGGAAAGCAATCAGAAACATTTTAGGGAAAACTAAAAAAAGTTACAATAACCTGGTTGCGTAAGTGTGCACAGCGACATCACCAAGAACAGGACGTCCCTCCAAAATTTACAAAAGTTCAAGACAAAAACTTACCAGGGAGGCTGCCAAGAGACCTACGGCAACATTAAAGGAGCTGCAGGAATATCTAACAAGTACTGATTACTCTCTGCATGTGACAGCGACCTCTCCTATTCTACACATGTCTGGGCTATGAGGTAAGGAGGCTAGACGGAAGCCCTTTCTCACAAAAAACATCTAATTAAATCACCCCAAACCATGTGGCAAAATGTGTTATGGTCTGATGAGACCAATTCCAAAAGGTATAATAATTCCTTAATTCCAAAAGATACGTTTGGTGCAACAACAAAAAAGTACATCAGCAAAAGGCCACCATACCCAAGGTGAAGCATGGTGGTGGCAGCATCGTGCCTATGGGCTGCTTTTCTTCAACCAGAACTGGGGATTTTATAAAGGTGGAGGGAATCATGAAAAGCTACAAATACCAGTCGATTTTAGTGCAAAACATACAGGTGTCTGCTAGTAAGCTGAAGATAAAAGGAATTTCACTTTCAGCACAACAATGACCCAAAGCATACATCCAAATCAACAAAGGAATGGCTTAACCAAAAGAAGATCAACGTTTTTGAATGGCCTAACTAGAGCCCAGACCTGAATCCAGCTCTGTGGGGTGACATGAAGCGGGCTGTGCACAGCAGATGCCCTCAAAATTTGATGGATCTAGAATTGTTTTTGGAAGAAAGAGTGAGAAAATATTGCCAAGTGAAGACATGCCATGCTGATAGACTCTTACCCAAAAGACTGAGTGGTGTAATATAATCAAAAGTTGCTTCAACAAAGTGTTAGTTTAGGGGTGTGCACACTTATGCAACTAGGTTATTATAAGTTTTTTATTTTTAGGTTTTTCCCTAAAAAAGTTTCTGATTGTCACTTTATTTGTATACTTTGCAATTTCACATTAAAGGTGGGAAAAATTCTGACATGATTTATTCTAGTTTCATTCTTTTGCTTCACAAAAACCTGCCATTGTAACAGGGGGGTGTAGACATTTTATATCCACTATGAGACACACCCACATTCTTTTTATATATACAGTAGAATATACAGTATGTGTGTGTGTGTGTTAGTTTATTTTCTATTTGTATTTTATTTCATCATTACATTCATTGCCAGAAATTTCTTCCTGTGTTTCATAATAAATCAGCAGTGCTCAGATGTGTAGATCTCTATTTGTACCTCATAAATCGTGGAGAGAGATCGTGGACGTGACTGCACAGGATCCCTAAGTGGAGGCGGGCCTCTGGGGAGCCTAAACGAAAAGATGGAAATGGCCCAGAAATTTGCTGAACATTTCTGCAAATGAATACTGGTTAATGACAGTAAATGTCCTTGTACTTTCTAAAAACTATTTTTGTCCTTTCACTGTTTTTCCCTTGTATAAACAGCCTCACACTGAAAACCGATGATGGTGACATTCTTCTGGATTACTCCAAGAACCTCATCAACGAGGATGTTATGAAGATGTTGATTGAGCTGGTAATGACATGAGCTCTAATAAATCATTATTTCACCTACACTATGATATAGCACGGCATAATCAAAACATCCTGCGGATACAATATATAACACTGTATCCTAATTCAAATGCGCACAAATTTCCTGTGACTAGCTCAGGTTAAAGAGCTTGATCTTGCCGGTTTGATAGGAAAAATATCTTAATCTTCCCCCTAATATGTTTTTTGATTGTTTGTTTTCAGGCGAAGTCCAGGGGAGTGGAGGCCGCGCGTGATAGGATGTTCTCCGGCGAGAAGATCAACTTCACCGAGGTTTAAATCATGGCTCATGCATTTCTGATGAGAAATGGTTCTCTATTCAGAAAGCAGAACTCCGCACTGTGTAGTTTAGTGTTTTCATGCCTTTGAAATTCTTCCATAAAGACTTTTTTTTCTGAACACAAGAATACAGAATACAATCAGACATCAGAGGACGCTAACATATATTACAAAAAAGCAAAATAATGTCTGTAGGCCTAGAAGAAGGTCCCAAAAGGAAACATTTATGTGGTTCTGTACATCTGCTGACGTGTTTGTGTTCAGGGTCGTGCTGTGCTCCATGTTGCGCTGCGGAACCGCTCTAACACTCCCATCAACGTGGATGGGAAAGACGTCATGCCCGAGGTCAACAAGGTCCTTGAGAAGATGAAGGGGTTTTGCCACGTGAGTTTCATACACTCTGGCTAGAGCTGAAACACACGGGGCTACATGAGGCTTTCTTATATAAAACTAAAGAAGTGTTTTATCATGTGATTATAACTGATACCTAATGAAGGCTAATCATGACTAATGATGAGGAAAGTGAATCCAAATCTACGTATAAACTACTAAACCTTGCAATCCAGTCTAACAGATACATTAAATATCTACAAATGAATAGTTTCTACTAACTTGAACATCTGATATAGTGTAATGTCTGTAAAGCACTTTTGCCTGGATAGTAAAAGTTGGTCATATGTAGGTTGCTGGCTGAGTTATATTCATATACAATGTGGACAATGTCTTTGTCTATGTTTGCATGTCTCGTTACAGAAAGTCCGCAGTGGAGAGTGGAAAGGATTCACCGGGAAATCCATCACTGATGTAGTGAACGTGGGCATCGGAGGCTCTGATCTGGTAAATGCAATATGTCTGCTTTATCATCCAACCACTTTTTTAAAATATTTCCTGTTCTGTCCTTTTCCATCTTATCCTTTTGTGGTAATTTAGCAAAAATGTACCACATCATGTGATCATGTAGCATGAAGTCCTCAGGTTAAACCACGAGGCATTAAAGGTCTAGTTAGGATTATTGATGGCTGAATAAACCTGTATCTCAGAAATTCCAATCTTAGACTAGAAAATAACAAAGAAAACGTCCTCTCAACTCAGAATTCCTACTCGTAAACCCGGGAAGGCCTCCTCAACCCCGGTTGTACTTTGTTACTTTGCACTTCTGGTTCAAATGACTGTTCTGGCATTATGTACTAGCTCACTGTTAGCACTCTTTAGGGACCCCTGATGGTGACTGAGGCACTGAAGCCGTACTCCAAAGGTGGACCACGTGTCTGGTTTGTGTCGAACATTGATGGCACACACATCGCCAAGACGCTGGCAGAGCTCAACGCCGAGACCACACTCTTCATCGTCGCCTCAAAGGTATCACTCAGGATAACGGTGCTCAGATAAAACTTCAGATTAAACAAGGGGTTAATCGTTTCTAAGATTTAGTAGGGTGTCCCCTCAAGTATATTTATGCTGAACAAGCACTGGATAAAATTTCATTTATTCATTCTAATGTTAGATAGTGGCCAATGCTCCACATAATCGAGCACTAATAATAAATGGATTAAAAACATGTTGTTATTTAATAAAAAAAATCATTATCATTATCATAATCATTATAATTATGATGGAGATGTTTATTTAACATTTATGGAAGGACCATAAACGTCAGGGCTATGTAACAGTCAGTCGGTTTTTCACCACGGGAAAGTCTTTAAGAGTTAGTGTGTTCTGGTTTCTTGGTAACAAGCTGTTTTTTAACCTCACTAGCAATCTCAGCAATAAATAAAAAAAATTAATTTTGGCAAATTGCTTTGGTATAAGTAGAATACAACAATTTTCCTATGACACCCAAAGTGTTTTATTCCTTATGTCAGAGATTGACCAGCTCCTATAATTATCATTTTGAATATATTGTGAATTTACCTGAAGCCTCTTCTGTACATTTCAGACCTTCACCACTCAAGAGACCATCACTAATGCAGAGTCAGCCAAGGAGTGGTTCCTGCAGGCTGCCAAAGATGTGAGTCCTGACTCATGGGGAATCTTGCTATGAATTTTGAGCCTCATTACTTGTGCCCTCTGAGTGACCTTGTGGACCCGAGTCTGGAAACTGAACAATTTATAATCAAATTTATGTAGATACCAGAAGAAACCATATCTTAATATAAAATACTATATATTTTAACACTTTCCCCCTTTCACTCTTTCAGAAATCTGCTGTTGCTAAGCACTTCGTAGCCCTGTCTACCAATGAGGTACACTGATTTACTTTTAGTATTCAAGTTTTAAATGCAGTCTGTCCCTGTTTCCTCACTGTAACCTCTGTCTTTTTGTCCTCCAGCCCAAAGTGAAGGACTTCGGCATCGACACAGAGAATATGTTTGAGTTCTGGGATGTAAGTGTGTATGCGTGTGTGTGTGTGTGTATGCGTGTGTGTGTGATGATGCCCTATCTCTATGCTGAGTGTTTGAGCCTGCCTTACTGAAAGAGGTTCATGCAAAGGCTATTATTAGCGTGGTTGTTTGACCTGTGAAGTAGGCGTCTAGATCCGCACACTGGCAGCTGCATGGTAATCAGAATCTCTCTTCATGGCGCTAGCCGATGTTATAAATACAGCACAACCTTATCTTACGCAGAGGTCACTCGATGACTGCGACACCCCAAAGGTCGGCAGGCTGGTTTTAGTCACATTGTTGATATTTGAAGTGCAAGGTCTCAGCTGTGTGGATGTGTCCCGTCTGAAAGCTGGGATCAAATAGAAGCAAGCAGGCAAAAATGAAACAAATATATTTAGGCATTTACTAGTTCCTACAGTTCCTGGTAGGCATTCAAAGCAAGCTTGATGAAGAAGCTTCTCTTAGTTGTTAGCTACATTAACATCATAGCTTCATCCCAACCATGTTGTTGCTCATCAAATTAAACGAATGGAAAAAAGTAATAAGGTAGAAATTTTTGGTAACTAAAAACAAACAAAAGTTTTTAGAAAGTTTAGTTTATGCAATAAGCAAATGTTTATTTATGTAGGATCAAGACAAAAGGACAGTATGTGGTGTAGGTGGAAGCTGGAAAAAGTGAGATCTCTGAAATGCAGCACAGTTGAGTTTATTGTTATTTTAAACGAGGTCATCTGCTTTCCAGTGGGTTGGAGGGCGCTACTCTTTATGGTCTGCGATTGGACTATCCATCGCTTTGCACATTGGTAAGTCACAACAGTTACTGTTTAAAATATTACTGTTTTTATTAAACTCAAACTTTGTTTCCATCTTTTTTCCTTCTTAGGCTATGAGAACTTTGAAAAGCTCCTAGCCGGAGCACACTGGATGGTAAGTGCTTATTCCTTTGTAAAGTAGTAGAATGACAGTCAATAAATCAGAAACAGTGGATGTTAACAAGTAATCATGACAAGTTGATGGTTCTTACAGGAATATGAATAAGTACAGAAATAAGGAATGAGTGTGTATATACAATATATAACACCGTACTGCCGACCTGTGAAGGTTAACCTATTGCTCACGCTCTATGTAGGACACTCATTTCCGAACAGCTCCGCTGGATCAGAACGCACCAGTTCTGCTGGCCATGCTGGGTATCTGGTACATCAACTTCTTCCAGGCGGAGACTCACTGTCTGCTGCCCTACGACCAGTACATGCACCGCTTCGCTGCCTACTTCCAGCAGGTGGATGCCTGACTGTACTGCTAGAACACCCAGGCTCTTGATAGATGGATGAATGAATGAATGAATAGATGGATGGATGAATGAATTAATGAATTAATGGATTATAGGGATGGATAATAGGGTTGGATTATAGGGTTGGATTGATGGTTGAATGTATTAAATTGGTGATGGATGGTAGGGATGGATGGAGGATATGAATGGATGGATGGATGGAATGATACATGGTGGGCATGAAGGGATAGTAGACATGGATGAATGGATGGATAATAATGATGGATTATAGGGTTGGATTGATGGGTGAATGTAGGAAATAGTTGATGGATGGTAGAAATAAATGGATGGTAGATATGGATGGATGGATGGATAGTAGGGATGGGATGATACATGGTAGGGATGAATGGATAGTAGACATGGATGGATGGATGGATGGTGGTAGGGATGGATAGTAGAAATAAATGGGTGGTAGATATGGATGGATAATAGACAATGATGGATGGATGGATGGATGGATGGTAGGGATGAGATGATACATAGTAGGGATAGATAGATAGTAGACATGGATAGTAGGATTGATGGTAGATATGGATGGACGGTATTGATTAATTGTAGGGATAGATTTTAGGGATGGATAGATAGTTGGGATGTCCGGTAGAGAATCAGTGATGGATACTAGAGAATGGAGAAGAGAATTGTAGAGAATGGTGTGGATTGATGGTAGGGATAGATGGATGGATGATTGGATGGCAGGGACAGAGTTGATATACAGTACTGTGCAGAAGTCTTAGGCACCCTATTTTTTTTTTTTTAGTACAAACTTTGTTATAGATTTTTATTTTCTGACCTCTACATTATTGATTCAGTACAAAAACATTTTAGATTCCAAACATTAGTTTTCCAGCACAAAATGAAATGTTACAGA
>CM075006.1:14579944-14601753 GCA_037576675.1 Pangasius sanitwongsei | reverse complement strand
ATTATACTTGGTCATTTATTTATTGAGGAAAATGATCCAATATTACATATCTGTGAGTGGCAAAAGTATGTGAACCTCTAGGATTAGCAGTTAATTTGAAGGTGAAATTAGAGTCAGGAGTTTTCAATCAATGGGATGACAATCAGATGTGAGTGAGCGCCCTGTTTTATTTAAAGAACAGTCTGATCTTCACAGCACATGTTTGTGGAAGTGTATCATGGCACAAACAAAGGAGGTTTCTGAGGGCCTCAGAAAAAGAGTAGCTGATGCTCATCAGGCTGGAAAAGGTTACAAAATCATCTCTAAAGTGTTTGGACTCCACCAATCCACAGTCAGACAGACTGTGTACAAAGTAGTCAACCAACAAAGATCACTTCAAGAGCAAGGTCACAAAGGGACCCAAAGAAACTTCTAAGCAACTGAAGGTCTTTCTCACATTGGCTAATATTAATGTTCATGAGCCCACCATCAGGAGAACACTGAGCAACAATGGTGTGCATGGCAGGGTTGCAAGGAGAATGCCATTGCTCTCCAAAAAGAACATGAAATGTCAGGACATCTGTCCGTGAACTGAATCTCAAGAGAAAGTGGGTCATGCAGCAAGACAATGACCCTAAGTACACAAGTCGTTCCACCAAAGAATGGTTAAAGGAGAAATTAATGTTTTGGAGTTGCCAAGCCAAAGTCCTGACCATAATCCAATAGAAATGTTGTGGAAGGATTTGAAGCAAGCAGTTCATGTGAGGAAACCCACCAACATCCCCGAGCTGAAGCTGTTCTGTACTGAGCACTGGGCTAAAATCCCCCCAAGCCGATGTGCAGGACTGATCAACAGGTACTGGAAACAGAAAGCAAAGGTTCACATACTTTTGAAACTCACAGATAGGTAATATTGGATCATTTTCCTCAATAAATAAATTAGCACATATAATATTTTGTTTCATTTGTTTAATTGAGTTCTCTTTATCTACTTTTATGATGTTTTGGTCATATTTATGCAGAAATATAGAAAATTCTAAAGGGTTCACAAACTTTCAAGCACCACTGAATTAAAGAACAATACATATATTTATAGATGCATTTAATATTTTGGAACAGCCACAAAACAAGTTAGCTCCTGTTAAGTTCTTTAGCAACCCAGAAACCAATAACCATCCAAATAATTGTATACATACACACAACCACACAGCCAATCATGGTCCACGGTGGCTCAGATCACGGAGATGGCACCAAACACAGAGTTAAGGATACAGGGCAGAGCTAATCTCTCAAGCTAGCATTACCTAAGGAGTCTGGAACATTTCGTCAATAGGCATCACCAAGACCTACCTATTTTCACAGAAAAAGGTCATTTAATTGACCTGGCAGGCAACCAATCACAGACCTTTTCCATCAGCAAGCACATATTGTTGATATTGTTTTGTTAACTCACCGCTTAACCCCTTCAAAAAAAAAAAAAATACAAAAAATGAAATGAAATGAACTTTTATGCATCCAATGATTACATCTTGCACTGAAAAACTGATCATGTCATGATGTGTAAAAGTTTGTGTTTCTGTTAAAAACCTGCACACGGAAATGCAGAGAACCAATCATATTCAGCATTGAAGATCCTGAAGCTTGTGACCAGAAAAGTGTACAATAGTGAATCACACACTCCGTATCCCATGGGCGAAGCATCTGAGGCGGAGACTCTGTCAGACTGAATCTCCTTGGCATAAAAATGAGAAATGGAGCAAATAGAACCACCAGAACAAAACACACACAGTGATGGAAGTGATGAAACACTTTGACCAACTCACACACAGCACACGTGTTTTTCAGGATAGACCTTGAAAAAAAAAACATGAAAATCTGTCTAGTCATAGTTCTTATATAACAACCATCGTCCAGAGAATATATGGTACTTTTAACAACAGACATTGTGACAAAGCGGTTTTACAGAAATCTGGATGTAGATTTATAATTATACATTAATGAGCAAGCCAGAGGTGACAGCAGTGAGGAAAAACTCCCTGAAACAAGATGAGGAAGAACCCTTAAGAGGAATCATACTCAGAAGGGAACTTATCCTCATCTGGGTGACACCGGATAGTGCGATTATAAACCTGCACAGTATACAGGTGTAGAAGAGTAAAGACAAACTGTGCTGAAAGGACGTTCAGTATGAGCCATGTTCATGCCATCCACAAGTTATATCAATGCTTGCGTCTGATGTGATGTCACACTGATAATTGCAGCTATTTTAAGGACCATATAGGGGACTGCATCAGTGTTATCGAGTCTGCGCTTCATTAAGAAGATTTCTTTCCATTTATACTGATAATTGACTGGTCTAATACATTTCACTACATAAAATACATCTTTTACAAGCCCAGTCAAATTAACGGCAACAACCATTATTCTCTTCTGAATTAAAATGAGTAATTTTTGCGTCATTCATTTTTCGTCATTCACCTCTAGTTATGTTCACTTTGTGCAGTGAAGCCAGAAATCCGGTACCAAATATGGTGAGAGCAGCAACAAAAAAACTCATATGATTGAAATGCTGGGATATTTATGCAAGGAAAGCTATGCATGTTTATAGTCGCGTTATGCACATAGTTAAGTGAATTTTAAATGGACTATTAAAATCACGAGGTTGCTCCATTTTTCTGGAGTAGAAGCATCTGAAAACAGGATTTTTCAATAGTGTCTAGACCACTGTCTTTTTTATTTGCTGTCAAATGTAACATAAAAGCAAGAGAAAAGTTAAAAATTGAAAATAAAATAAGATGATATATGAATGAGGCAAGGATATAAGATATACATTGGAAATATATTAGACTTCTGTTCGATTTATTTCCATGTTTGTCATCTTCCCATTAATATATAATTGCATCAGTCTTTTTATTTTTTATTTTTCAACTTAATATGTTACACAGCTCTGAATACACGTAACTTTCCCAGTGTAAACATTTACAAGTGCTTAAGTTGCCAATTTTTATGAATAAGAGCCCTTAGACTGTCCTAATAGTTCGAATAACATTTGTAGCTCTTAGCTACAAATCTACAGTGTCCAGGTGAAATTAAACACAATCCACAAGTTTAAAGAGATGATTAAACAGATGATAAAGGTTAATGATGATGACGGTGTTGTGTCACTCGGCCATAACGATGCTGTAAGGACCAAGTGTAATACTCTGCAGGTAAATTATTATAACGGCAGATCGTCTGAATTTTATCCCTGTCACACTGCACAGCTGTTTGATTACAAGCCACGGACTGTTTATCTTTAATTATTAAGGAGTTTTCTTCTTCCCTTCCATGCAGATGGTGGAGGTGAATAATTGATGAAGGATGAGCAGGTAAAACAGCACAATCTGCACCACAGGGCCACAGGAACAAAGAACAAACACCTTAAACACGCAGTTATGATAATGAAAAAAGTGACTGATTAGATACTTTAGAAGAACAGATGATCTATGATAACAAACTGTTTAAAAATAAATATCACAAACCTTAGTAAGGAAAACAATAATTTACTGTGCAACAACAATTTCTGCTTTAGCTGCTGCTTTTTTTTTTTCACCAAAACCCTTTTTAGCCACACTTATTTAAAAAAATAAAAGAACTATAAAGAGCAGTGAACAGCAATAAATAAAAGTCAATATTTGGTGTGACAGCCCTTAAAAAAGAGTAGTCTCAGGTACAATGTGTGCAGGTTTATAAGGAAATGAGCTGTAAGTGTTACTGAGCATCTTGCAGGACCAGACACAGTTCTTCTGGAGACTTTGACTGTCGCACTTGTTTCTTATTTTTGCAGCAAAACCCAGCAGCCTTCATTATGTATTTTTTTTTGTCTGAAAAGTGTCTCTTATGTAATGTGCTGCTTTCTTTACTGACATACAAATATTTCTCTGTAACATTTAATTTTGTGCTGGAAAACTAATGTTTGGAAATCTAAAAAGTTTTTTTTTTTCTGAATCAATAATGTAGAAGTCATAAAATAAAAATCTATAACAAAGTTTGTACTAAAAAATAGACTTTTGCACAATATTGTGTGTGTATGTGTGTATGTATATATATATATATATATATATAACTTTTTTTGTGTGTGTGTGTGTGTGTGTGTGTATGATGTCTGAGCAATAACTAGCTTCCTTATAATATATGCTCTTTCATAGACGCCATCAGACCATGAGTGAAAACAGATTGTTTGAACCGGCCCTATGCCTACACTCCACTTTCTTAGGTACACATAGCATTCATTGGCCCTTTTATCAGGTACACCTGCCACGCTGGTGCGCCTTGTAGGTTTACATTTGCTGACTGTGGTGCATCTACTTGTTTCACATCCTTTGCCCGATCCATGACTGGAAAGAGGGCGCCATAGAAGCATTACTGACTGGATAATATTTGGGTGGTGAGCTATTGTGTTGTGCAGTAATTTGCAGTAATGATACTGACATGGTAGAGGTATGTTAGGGTCAGTATGGCACTGGTACAAATGTCTCAGGTGCAGCTGTGTTGCGGGGAATTTATTAAACACTCACAGAGTTGTGAACCTAAAATTTCCCTTGGTTAGAAGCTGACCACTGAATAAAAGCTAGAGACGGCATTTAGCTTAAACTGTAGATGAAAAAAAAGGTCAGCTGTAGTGTCAAACTGTACAGATATCAGATTGACCAACAAGATGTGCGGCAAAGTGGCCAGTAAGTCTACAGTGTTTGGAAAAAATAAATAAATAAACAAGAACTCTCATACAAATGCATTGGCCACTACCATGTCTGTGTCATTGCTCTGCTCATAGTGATCAATCACTGAATACTACTACTATTAATAATAATAATAACAACAATAATAATAATAATGATAGTAATAATTTAATCTGGTCAGCAGTGGTCCTATATGATAATATAGGCTTTCCATTGTATTCTGTACAAAGCAAAAGACTGGCTGCAGTTACTAATTGTATACCTACACCTGAGGACAGAGGTGAATACATGCGGCTTCCTAAATGGGTTGTGGTTTAACGTTTGGTCTTCTGAATGGTTCCTTATGCAGTATGAATACCATAACCTAACAATAACACTAGCTCCAGCAATGGTGCAGTCATCGTGTTGCTGAGAAGCCTTTACCACACGTCTTGCACAATAAAACCGTTATTTGTATGCTTTAAAATATATGTATGAAAACACTCCATGAGAATAACGACTCTCCGAATGAAGTCTGGGCCTTGGTCTAGTGTTTGCACAGCTGTCTCTGTAGTTACACCCATTTGTGTAAACCTTTATGCTAAATGCTCCTCAAATACAAGTGACAGGTTATCTGTAAGGTGTAATGTAGTGGGTGGTTACAACGTGCTTATTGCCCTTTTGCGGTATGTGTTTCTCCAACTTGGGATCTTGTTCAGTCACCTGTGGATGAGCCAGTGGTTCTGAATGATGAAGTCATCTTCCCCCTGACTGTGTCCTTGGATAAACTCCCAGTCAACACACTCAAAGTGAAGGTAAGAACAGCATATTATTATCCTAGGGGTAATTGCATATATTTGCAACTGTGTCTTTGGGTTGCTTACCTCCTTCTCCTATGCGCTCAGTAATGTTAGTTGGATGTGCCCAAATGCAGCTCAGTGGCAGGCTGTACTTTGTAGTCGCTAACATAATAATGGTAAAAACATGTTTTTACCGTGATGGTATTTTGCATCTGTCCATTTGTCTTAGGTTTTGTCATTTGCAAGATTACCAAAATTTTAAAGCGTTGTGGTCTTTGTGTGTGGCGGCCTGTAAAACTTTTTCACATGATCCAATTTTGACATTTTATGATATACTGTTATGCAAACTACAGGCTTTCCTGAACTGAAATATGTTACTCTTTTGTATGTATGCCAACCACAAGTACAGTTAAAGCATTTTAATACCTGGTTACCGCCAAAAGTGAAAAAGGGAGAACATTTCATTTACATTTAAAGATTCAATTTCAGTAGGTGCAAAATCTTTACATTTGTAACCTAGCTTGCTTAAGGAGAAACAACACTTCTGTCATGTTATAAAGAATTTTAAGAAGTTAACAATAGGAAATATATTACACCTTTGATTTTCAGCATCATACACATCAGTCTCTGTCTCATCACCTGAGGCAAAAGTCACTCGTGGAATTTAAACACGAGTCTCATCATTGTCTCTTCACCTGACAGATCTCTGTTCACTCTGGTGACATTAGTTCTGTAATAATAATTGCTCATTTATTCAATAAAATATGTTTTGCTGGTTAAATTTCTTGTTATTAATGTTTTTATTTGGTCATTTAAACATTTTAAAGACTTTGTTCAGTGTCATCTGTGCAGAGGATGTAAGCACTCTTCTCTGTTTTGACGATGATGTGACGATGCATGAGCATCCCATACATTTTGACAACTGGTAGCTGATCACAGATTGATTTCATTAGGCTTGTGTCCGTTTTATTATGACATGTAACTATCTAAAATATTTCCGTGTTGTTTTGGTGAAATATATGTCTGGTTTCCTGAAGTAGAGATGTCAAACAGTATTATTGGCAGGAAAAACTCAATTTTGGTCATTTTTGCCTGTTTGGCAGAATTCAGCCACAGTGACATCTGGCTGGTTTTTGCAGACTACCATGCATACACAGTGAATGTAAAAAGTATACACACCCCTGTTAAAATGGCAGGTTTTTGTGATGTAAAAAAAAAAAATTAAACTAAGATAAATCATATCAGAACTTTTTCCGCCTGCAGTGCAAAATTACAACGTATAAAAATCAAGTGAAATACAATCAGAAACATTTTAGGGGAAAACAGGAAAAATAAACAAGTTACAATAACCTTTTTGCATAATTGTGCAAACCCTTTTATAACTGGGGATGTGGCTGTGTTCATAATGATCCAATCACATTCAATCTCATGTTCAAAAGTAATTATACAGCTGTCATCAGTAAAATTATTCTGATTAACCCCAAATAGAGACCAGCTGTTTCTGTAGGATTTTCTACACATCCTCTTAGTTTCATCTGACTGCTGAAGCCATGGTCTGTAAAGAGCTGACAAATCCTGTACAGGGTCTCACTGTCGAAAAATATTGATCAGGAGAGGGGTACAAAAAATTTCCAAAACATTATATGCATGATGGAGCACTGTGAAGGCCATTATCAACATGTGGAGAAAATGGAGCACAATAGTGACATCACCAAGAACAGGACGTCCCTCCAAAATTTACAAAAGGACAAGACAAAAACTTACCAGGGAGGCTGCCAAGAGACCAAAGGCAACATTAAAGTACTGATTACTCTCTGCATGTGACAACAATCTTTTGTATTCTTCACATTTCTGGGCTATGGGGTTGGCTGGCTAGACAGAAACCCTTTCTCACAAAAACATATAGCTCAAATAAATCACCCCAGACCATATGGCAAAATGTGTTATGGTCTGATGAGACCAATTCCAAAAGTTATATTAATTCCATAATTTCAAAAGTATGTTTGGTGCCAAAAAAAAAGGACATCACCAAAAGATACCATAACCACAGTGCAGCTTTATGCTATAGGGCTGCTTTTCTTGAGCCAGAACTGGGGCTTTTATCAAGGTGGAGGGAACCATGAATCATAAACCAGTTGATTTTAGTGCAAAACACTCAAGTGTCTGCTTGTAAGCTGTAGATGAAAAGGAATTTCACCTTTCAGCATCACAGTGACCCAAAGTGTACATCCAGATCAACATCGGAATGGCTTAACTAAAAGCAGATCAATGTTTCTGAATGGCTGAGCCGGAGCCCAGACCTGAATCCAACTAAAAATCTGTGGGGTGACCTGAAGCAAGCTGTACACAGGAGATGCCCTCACAATTTGATGGATCTAGAATGTTTTTGCAAGAAGGAGTGAGAAACTATTGCCAAGTCAAGATGTGCCATGCTGATAGACTCTTACCCAAAAAGACTGCATGCTGTAATAAAATCAAAAGGTGCTTCAACAAAGTATTAGTTTAGGGGTGAGCACACTTATGCAACTAGGTTTTATTTGTCCTATTTTTTTCCTAAAATGTTTCTGATTGTTTTTCCACTTAATTTTTATACGTTGTAATTTCGCATTGAGGATGGAAAAAGTTCTGACATGATTTATCTTGGTTTCATTTTTTTTTTTACATCACAAAAACCTGCCATTTTATTAGGGGTGTGTAGAGTTTTTACAGTCACTGTATTCTATGCGATCAGAAGAATCGTGAAAACAGAAAAGTTGATGATATCATAAATCACTATCACTAAGTCGAGCTATGGTTTGTGCTGTATTAGTTTTGCACTTCAGCCAAAATTATACCTAATAAAAATAATGTTTTATTGTTGATTATGGTGTGCCTGCACCTTCTAATAATGACTGACTCAAAAAATATAAATGTCCCCTTTTGGATCAGGAACTGCAGATGTGTTTTGCTTGTGCCTTGTCCAGATCATAGTGACTGTATGGAAACAGGAGGAGGAGAAGGCTGAGATCCAGGAACATGGCTACCTCAGCATTCTTCAGCAGAAGAGCCCGTGCCAAACCTTCCGCCAGGACCTCAACACCTTCAAAGCCCAAGGTAAGTGCTCACTTTCTACTGAGCTCAGTAAAACCAAGCAACACACTATCATGATGTGTTCAGTTTCTAATGCTGCATTTGACACCTCAGAAGTAGGAAGTCAGAGCTCGGAGCAACAAGCTAGCCAGCTCAGTGTAATGATTAATGTTGATTTGACGCCACTTGCTGAACTCGAGGAACTCAGAATTGAGGAGACCATTCTGAGTTGCTGAGTAGGAATGTTGAGTTGAGTTTCTTTGGGTTTTTCCTGGTCATAAATTGGGAATTATGCCACATAAGACATCTTCAGTTTTAGTTATTCTAAATGTTTCATGCTTAGGTTAATCTGTTCTATTCTGTTTGTCTTTTTTCTATTTTAAACTGACTGATTTGTTATCTGTTACCATTGGGCTCAGGTTAATGCATTTTAATTCTCATTTATTTCAAAGAATGATGGGCATTTTGCCGAATAAGGTGGAAAATGTATTGATTTGTGACTGTAATGAAGAAATTCAGCAATCAGTTTTTCCGCTTATTTTCTGCTTTCAGTCAGCACCACTCTAAACGTCCTTCCTCCGCCCACAGTGAAGTGTCAGCAGATGACTGTGTCTGGGAAGCATCTGACTGTACTTAAAGGTATGCTGGAAAGCTTATTACCATATTATGGTCTGTTATTAATAAATTTAAAAAAAAAAGACCTTTAAAAATTAGACTT
Organism: Pangasius sanitwongsei; assembly: GCA_037576675.1. Classification (NCBI taxonomy): domain Eukaryota; kingdom Metazoa; phylum Chordata; class Actinopteri; order Siluriformes; family Pangasiidae; genus Pangasius; species Pangasius sanitwongsei. Next base: position 14,592,490 of record CM075006.1, on the reverse strand, counting down.
TAAAAATTAGATCCAATGCAAGTGAGGAAGTGAAGTTAAAGGTCTCATTAGATCTCATTGATACAGGTTGACAGAAGTAGGGTTTGGGGCATCAAACATGGGTATTCCCAAAAAGTATTTTTTGACATTTGAGATCATTACCCATCATATGCCCATTTTGATTGCACTTGAGTTGATTCTGATTCTGCATAAAAGGAATTATATAAACGTACTTGGGTTCCTCTTCAGAGCGTGTATACTTTGTGAGTTATTAAGGGAAAAGTGTTCTTAAAAAACTGGAGCTGTGGCATGTCATGAAGTGCAACTGGGCCAAATTTTAAAATGACTGCCATTTCTCAACGAGTGAGAGTTAACTCAAACAATTTGGGGTTTTTCGTTCTCATGCTTGTACTAACAGGACTAAAAATGACCAAAATCTGTGATGGTATGGTTCCACACTCTGATTGATTTGACATAGAATCACCCACTATTATTTTATTTAGAAGCAAGCTTTATAGGGGTCATTTGAAAAAATAACATTGCCTCAACAATAAGCAAAATATCACAGTGGACTCTCTTTATAAAACGAAAGACTGTCTAAAAGCAAGTGGAGTGTAATTTTACTCTTTGAGCAGATACTGTTATCAGGTCCTCTGAGAATATCTGATAGAAATGAGAACAGAACCATCTTCATATTATTATAGAAATAGTTCACCTGAGCCCCATTCCCAATAACCTGTATAAAATATATTTGCACAGTTGGTGTCAGGTTGCTCAGTGTAAGCTTACTGGTGAATTCATGTTGTGGTTTGATCATGGAATAAGGAGTAAGCCAGCTTTTACACAGCTGGAGATAACCTGAAGTGGTTGTGCACCAGTGCTTCATTTCTGTGACTTCCGTCCCTGTGTGTGCTACATCCTGTTTCTGCATGTCAGTGTTAAACGGAAGCTCTCAGGAGGAGGTGTGTGTACATGATGTGCGAATCCTGCCCAACTTCAATGCCTCTTATTTACCCATGATGCCTGATGGCTCCGTGCTGCTGGTCGACAATGTGTGGTATGATCTTATTAACTAATTTATTAATTAATTTATTTTTAAGTACATCATTATTTTAAGTAGATAATGCATGTTTCACTGATGTGCCCCTCTATAAACACATTACTGCTAAACTCATCCTAAACTGCTTGGTTAATTTCTTTTAATTTTATATTAATTCCCACTTTTTAGAAATATTTAAGTGTGTAACTTCAATATATGCTAAAGAATTAAGTAAACTGTGGCCCTGGTTGGTGTGAATACTTTATTGGAATACTAATATTTTCACTATCTCTATCCTGCTGCAGCCATCAGTCAGGTGAGGTTGCCATGGCGTCCTTCTACAGGATGGACAGTGAGTCTAGTCACCTTCCCAGCATGCTCAGTGCTCTAGAGCAGCAAAACTTCCTGTTTCAACTGCAGCTCAGTGACCAGGCCCAGGATGATTCTAATGAGGTGTGTGCAGAGAATAATGACGATGGAACTTCGTAGAATTATGGAGTTTTTCTTATTTAATATTAATTCCATAAACTGATTAATAGTAAGATCAATTAGTAAAACAGTTTGTGTACTTGCTATACATAATGCAGCTGAGTGAATGTTTGTGACCCAGGGTCTTGAGGTGCCACTGATAGCAGTCCTCCAGTGGTCCACTCCCAAGCTGCCGTTCACCAGCTCTATCTACACACACTACAGTGTGCCTAGCATCAGACTGGACCGGCCTCACTTCATCATGACCGCAAGCTGCCCCAGTGCCGTAAGGGCTCATGAGCACTTCAGAGTGCGCTACACACTCCTCAACAACCTGCAGGACTTCCTGGCTGTACGGCTCGTCTGGACACCAGAGGGTGAGGACGAAGGCCATAGAGGGATGGCAAAAATAGCTGATAGAATTCTAGAGATAGAAATTATGGAGCTCATTGTCTCTCTGAGTTCTGTTGGGTTCTTCCTTCAAAACGTTAAACTTTTATTTACGAAAAGGTTGATGTACAGAACTTCCCATTTTAAAAGCCATCTTAAGTCACCTGGTTTATCTTACTAAGTCTGAAAGTCTTATCTTAACATTAAACCGTGACATGTAAGCCTAGTGTAGCATTGCTGACTCATAGCTTTGATTTGTATGGGTTTCCGTCAACAGAGAAATATACAAAGTGAGTAAAAGTGAAGAGAATCATAAAGAACAGAGAGAAGCAGAAGGCAGATGTACAGAATGGTGAGAAGTGAGAAAAGGAAGTGAGTGGTTGAAGGTTAAAGCAGCGTTAGACTAAGAGATGAAAAGAAAAGGCTACCAAGAAAAACCCTAACGAGGTGGAAAGTAAGCTGATAACAGCCCAAATATAGAAACACTTAGATAAAGTATAGACGTGTTAAAGTAGACAGCTTTATATACAATTTTAAAAGTCAAAGAAGTAAAAATGTCAGTGAAGTTGGTGCATTGGGTATGACTGTAGCAGTGTGTGTTTGTGTGTTAGCATGCCAGATGAACTGAAGTCAGGCTTATTGGACCAGGGTTTTTTTTTCCTGTGCTAATAAGCCATTTGTAATATACACCCTGCAGATGGAAGAAGGAAATGTGGGGGAACTAAAATCTGGGTTAAGTTTGAAACCAGACATCATGGCTGTGTGAAAATGGTTAGACTCAGGAGATCACTGTTCATTTTCACTCCACCTCTTGTCCTCATTTTTTCTCTTATTTTACAGCTAATCTTCTCATCCTTCTCCCTGTTCCCTCTAGGCCGTGGGCAGAAGGAGGACCCGGCAGTAAATGCAGTAGTGTGTCATTCTCCTCTAAGTAACCTTGGTTACTGTCGCAAAGGCAGCACTCTCTCTGTGTCTGTGGCCTTCCAGATCCTCAAAGCTGGCCTCTTTGAGGTAGTGTGTGTTTGAGTTGCAAAAATAGCTCACTGTCTGAAATCGAGAAAGCTTGAATTGAAGGCAGAGTAATTAGCTTCGTATCAGTGGACAAAAGTCTCATTTGAAGTACTTTCCAGAATAAGATTAAATCTTTTACCAGCTTGTTAGAGCGAATGCATCTCATCATTCCCTTACCTAATCTTGCTTCCAATATCCAACCCCTTCCCCCCTTTAGCTGAGTCAGCACATGAAACTAAAGCTGCAGTTTACAGCATCCGTGTCGAACCCTCCCCCCGAAGCCCGTCCTCTCTCACGTAAGAACAGTCCGTCCAGTCCTGCTGTACGAGACATACTGGACCGACACCAGGCCAGTCTGAGCCTGGGCCGCTCACAGTCTTTCTCCCATCAGCAGCCCTCCAAATCCCACCTCACCAGGTATGGACACACACACTGACAAGGTGTGCACAGAATTAAAATAAGCGGGCTTTCATGCCTTTTAATCAGTTTGTTGAGTCAGAATCTGAGTAATATCGGTACTTCATTCATTTTCTTCTTGGTTTGGTTGCACATAATTAAACTAAATAAAAAACAAAGCAAAAAAAGCAGGTAGGGCTGAAAACTCATTCATTCGTTAGACACAAATCACAAAAATCACCTGAGCCCAGAGAACATGGAGCCAGTTGTAAATAAATGGTTAGATAATTATATAAATAACTAGTTTAAAATATTTTGTGCATCACATCCAGCTTTTACTTTCTCTTTTTATTTGTTGTTTCATATATTTAGAGCACATAGCATTTCTGCAGCACTCTACAGCTCTCTCATTTGATTTAGTTTTGCACCTCATGTCTCAGTTTAGCAGCTTGCATCTACCAAAAAAAAAAAAAAGTGTCCCACAGCCCAAAATACCCGGCACGTTTGCTTTGAATCACTTCTCACTGCAATTGAACCATGCTACAGTTAACTTGGGAGCAGACCGATTATTTTTGGTCTACCACTGAGTGCAGTTTCTGTGTTCTCACCTGCCTAAATGAACAACATCACAGGAGATTTCAGCTGATCAAAAGCTATATGATTGTGCACCCACACTGTCCCTTCACACACTGAAACTGTAAACTTGTACTTCCTTCTCATTGCAGGACAGGCAGTGTTATGGAACGGCGTGCAATCACTCCTCCTGTCGGTTCTCCTGTTGGTCGGCCACTCTACCTCCCCCCGGAGCGGAGCATTTTATCTCTCGACAAGATCGCCAAGCGCGAGTGCAAAGTGCTGGTGCTGGAGTCACACAGCTAAATGTACACACACACACACACAGATGCATCACTGGGAAGAATAGGTAGAGTCACACTGGAATTTAATTTTGAAATCTTAGTTGTAGTGAGTTTTTAATTATCTGGAAAAGTGTAATGTGGAATGTTTTAAGGTTCTCTGTAATGTAGCAGACACAGGGTCTTTTAGTTTTAGTAGTGTTCAAGTGAGGGGCTGATTTTTATGTTTCTACACGTTCATTGTTTACATGCTGTGCATTAAGGTTCCGCATCTGCTTTCAGATCAGGCTCAGCATCGCCTGTATCGCCGGTAATTGTGAAAGGCAGGTAAAATGAGAACACAGAAATGCTGTAATCCACAAATTTATGAAGTAGTTCAGTCACTTTAAGGCCTTGTTTTAAATTTGTCACTCCTTAATTCAGTGCACAGTGCACTATGTGAAGACTAGTGTCTGAGGAAACACATGGGGTCATGAACCTGGAATTGACTGGAAGTCAACCTGCCTGAATGTTTGTTTATAACATTTGTGAGTCAGTCTTTTCTGACTGTTCTCTATTACAGTATGCTGTTCCACTGACCTCCACCAGTGGATACCTTTTTTTTTTTTTTTTTTTTAAATTTTTAAAAATATTTCTGAATGTAAATGTATTTATTTATTTTTCGTGGTCTTGCCAGTCTTAATATTTACATACATTCCTTTACTCCTGCGCAATCCTTTGTATTTCTTTGTTTTAATGTTTTAATATATATATATACACTTAATTTATGAGCCTTTAAATTGATTGGGCTTTTTTGATTATTGATACCTGATATAAGCTGCTATTATTTATCACAGTACATTTCAATCTTAAGTGTTGTTTTTGGGAAACTTAATAGCAAATTTCTGAGGCAGTGCAGCGTCAGTTTTTGACTGTCTCTTTGACTGACTATGATCATGATGGTTAAAAAACTGTTCTGAAAGGCCAAATTAAAATATTATGCAATCTTTGGATGGAAACTACAGTGCTCCAGTGTAGCATAGTCTTAGATATTAGTAACATTCACACATATAACAGCTTCCTTCTCTAATACGTGATTGTTATACGTTTAATAGAATATGGAATGTTCTCTCTTGATCTCAGCCATATCCAGCTTGAGGTCCCCCCTCCTCCCTCCCCTTCCTCATAGTGCTATGCTCGACATAAGCACTCTCCCTCATACACACACATACACACAACCATGCTGATGCCCACAGATGAGTTGATGAGCCACTTTATGTTCCTCCTGGTGGACGTTGTGTTGTCTGACATCATTTTGATTTATTTCTATTCTTTATACTTATATTCAGTGAGTCCCATGTTGTAGTTCTGTGCTCCAACGGTGGCTACCAGCACCATGTTATTGATTTGTGTGTATTGATTTTGTGCCGGTCTTTGGGGGCAGATGCTGACATGCCTCTCAGCTGTATTGATAAATGAACAGAAGGCTTTAAGCCCCCCTGCCTGATTTCACATTACAATCATTGCATGACTGATCAGATCTGACCCCTTGAATAGAGAATTGGCGTGCATTAATATTCAGTGCTGGTATGATGATGACCTGTTCGCAATAAACAGAGTTTGTCTGTATTTCATAACAAAGTTTTAGCTAGACAGTGCAGCTACCTGCTTAAAAGCTCTCTCTTTTGCAGTTCTCTGTGGTCTAATATCTACAAATATGATCAGCATGACTGATCTACTTTACTGTATGAGGCACGGAAATGTGATAATAATGCCATGGCTTCAGTAAGAACTCCTCTTGTTATTTCAACGTTCAACAAACCAACAGATTTTTAGTCCAACTATTTCAAACTCTGGGCTTGAAGATGATACTACTCCATAAACATGCTCAATACATGAAGTTTCATGTTTTATTATTTTGTGTTTTTTTTTTTTGTATTACATCATAGGAATCAAATTGGTACATTTATCATATGGGTTATTGAAATTTTTAATTTTTTTTTCATCTAAGCACTTTATTGCAATTCTTTTATCTTTCTTGGATTGTCATTGGATTGTTTGATTCCTGATGTCTAAAGGTTTACTCTTATTATCTGAAGTGTTTAAATTGCAAAATGTGTTTAAAGCTTGTGACAAAGTATGATTACCTACTGGGTAATGCACTTGAAAGAACCGAATAAATGGATGTGGGCATTTGTAATGTTTCTTTTTTTAAAAAAAAAAAAAAAAAAAGAATAACAACAACATACAGTGTTTAAAAAAACTTATTGTTTCATTAAGTCAATAGATTATTGCACCTTGTACCAACAATTACAATAAGGTTTACAAATAACTTATGAAAGATGATTACAAAACATATTCACAATTGGCAAACGTATCCACTGGAATTGAATAGTTCTTGTTCATGTGTTAATTCCTGCAACATTCTCATTTCAATAAATACAAAATGAAATCATGTCTCAATTAGAACATATGGCTGAATCAGAACTTGGAAGACATTATCACTGAGCTGTCCACACTTTTCCTGCGGTCATCCAGATTTTCATAGGGAAGCTCTGTTGGCAAATGTTAGGTCCATTAATCAAGTTATACCGTTTCTCAGTATTATCAAAAACAACTTCTACTGGAAAACAGCACACATACCTTTATTTCCCAGTGGTAGACTGTTACTGCTACTGCTATCATAACTGTATTTTCTGTACCTGAGAAGAGAATGCCATTTCTCATTCATTGTTATACTCTTTACAACATACATTATTCAAATCAAATACATTTCTTTAACCTGATAGTTATTATTTTAGTTGAAATCCAAATGCTACAGTACAGAGTACTGAAAAGAACAGTCACTATCTGATCACTGTCCTCGTTACAACTGACATTTTGAATGCAATATGCATAGATAATGAACAACCTTTTAATTTTGATTGTTATGGGGAATGCCATAGTTGGACAATATTTAACTGTGAAAACTGAATTCTTTTTGTTTCGTGTACATACTTGTCTGATTTCTTGCAGAGGCACACGATTGTTACGATAATGATGATGACAGCAAGTGGTACCAAGACTCCAATCAGAATGATGCTCGTCTGATCTGTTAGAACAGTAGGGGAAGTATGACAGTCAGTCCTTAAAGCACATTACAGCTATTTTATGAGTACAGTATCACCGAGGCAAATTCTGCTTAATAATTTTTTTTCTAGTTACCTAGGCCTGCTTTATCTTCACAGTTGACCCCCTTAAAGCCTTCTGGACACGTGCAGGTGTAGCTATTGTTGCCGTTCTCAGTACAAGTTCCACCGTTCAAGCATGGTGAGTCTGAGCATGGGCTCACTGAGAAAGACAGAGGAAATTAGAGCGGACCTATATTTGCTTAACAAAGTATGTTGTGAAACTATTGTGGTTAGAAAACAAGCAGCATTGTATGTGAACTCATTTTCAATGTACAATTTATATAAACATATTTTCTGACTCATATGAAGGTGCATATTGTTAGTGTTTTAAGTGGAGGCACTCACAGGTGTAGCAATCAAGTATGGTGTCGATGATGGTACAGACTTGGTTGTCTGTGCAGCCTTTGGGCTGACAAACAGCACCAGTCTTTGTACATTCACAGCTCTGCACACAGTCCCCAGTCACAAATGGCTCATTCAGCTGTGAGTGCATGCAAAGAGAAAAGTGATGGGATGCACATTGTTCTGAGCTCATATTACCTTACTTACTTGAGTCAATACTAACTCAGTACAGCAGACAGACATAACTGGGGACTCACAGTGTAGTAGCGGCCCAAATAGGTGCATCCACACTCATTGTACGGAACACACTCGTCGCCACTCATCGCAAATCCAGGATTACACTGACATCCCTCTAAGCATGCAGTTTGCTCGCACTCTGAGGGTGCAGCTAAGTCTGCGCATGATGCTGGACATGCAGTCATGCAGGCTGTGTAGACACTGTTGGCACCACAGGACAGAGCTACAACCCAATACAAACATAATGCACACAGTGAGAAAACCCAGTCAGGAGGAATGTTAAAGCTATTGGCTTGCATTTACATGCTATATTTGTGTGCGTTTGTCAGTAAAATTCAGATGGTATGTGTGGGGCAGAAAAAAGAGTGAATTTTTATATACTGCATTAGTCCTTTTTCTAGAGATGCGGCTGATGCTTTTGTACCCTCTACTGTTAGAATAACAATACTTATTTTTCTTTTAATGTGAACACTTAATGTAAATTATATTACATATTAAAGTTAGCAATTTTATATCTGCTCATGCTTTACTGTATGGCCTGCAAATACAGTATATAATAAAAAAAAAATCAAAGCTTTTCCACACTGAGACATCTGGGAACAATAGTAACAGACAAACAATTTTTTTCTCCAATTCATTTAGAGGAATCTGCAGTCTACTGCTTAAAGAGTATCTTTACTGGGCGGAGAACTTGAAAACCATTCTCACGTATAGTACACATAGTATAACTCATTGTTATTGTCACAAACACAAGGTATTACACATGATCCGGTTAGTCTGAAGAAATGAACAAGTTACTGCAAATTAACAAAGATAAAGCTTAAGTGTGACAAAGAGAGAGAGAGAGAGTGTGTGTGTGTGTGTTTGTTCCTCTGCGAGTGTGTGACATACCACACTCCAGTTCTCTCCTCCAAGCCCCTAATGTAATTCCCAGTTCCTGACAAGCCAGGGCATAAGCAGCATAGCTCTGACAGCGCAGTGTGGAATTGCTCTGCTCTGCACACAAGTCGAACACACAATCCCTGCAACACACACACACACATAATCATGGTCAGAGTAATGTACACTTTCTCTACCAGGAATGTTTTTACAATAAGGAAATTATCTGCACACAGTACAATCATTGCAGTAAAGGCTATCAGTCACCTGGAGTACAGAACACACACACACACACACACTCCTAACATCTGTGTTCTGCAGATAGAACTCATTATAATAATAAAGGTCACTGTACTTACTCCTGGAACTGATCAGGTGCAATAGAGGTGTGGCAGGGAGCAAAGGGCCCTGAAGGGTCACTCAATGCTCCACACTGATTCTTCCCTTTCAGCTCCTCCAGCTGAGTGTCAGTGCATCCCAGTGTCTCAAAGCCTGAGTCCAAATCTCCTTCAACCTCTCTCCTGAGACACACACACACACAGAGAGAGAGAGAGAGAGAGAGAGAGAGAGACTAAATTAGAGCCATGGTTTTTGTGGCTGGGTATGGGATACAAGGGAAGAGTCTGTAGGAAGAAAGCTTAAAATGACACACCAGTGATATTCTTTAATCAAAATCAAAGCTATTTATACTCTAGAATGTATGTGTGTAGAGTAGTATACCATATAGTGTAATGTGTAGTTTTGTCTAATTATGATTACTATTAGCATAAAGAAAAAAGTGAGGTAAGAACTGATCAGATGATAATGGTGTGACTAAGGCCCAGTTTGAAAGTGCTTTACTCACTTGTGCAAACGGCTGAGCCGGGACAGGTCTAAGGTGTGGAACTCCCTTCCTTGCTTGTCACTCACTCTCCAGCTATCTCCAAACTCATTGAGGTTGCGGGTGAGACTGCCGTCAGGCTTCACATACTCATTATTAGAGCGTCCATCATAGTTTCCACAAAGGCCACGCACGTGTGTCTTGTAGGTGCTCGGCAAAATCACCTCTGTTCAGGGGGAAGGGGGTTTGTGCTGTCAGTGCTGAGGTGTGTGTTTGTTCTGTGTTGTATGTAGTGTGTGTGCATGTGACTAGGCCAACATATAAATATGCACACATGAGGTTTGTCTTTATTCTCACCTCCTTGCATGTTGCCATCAAAGCGCACGGTCAGGCCAAAGTCTGTTGTGAGCTGTAGGTAGCGGGAGTTCAAGGAGATCTTGACACCCTGGTTAGGTCTCAATGGAGGGTACACACGCTCACCATTAACCTGTGGGAGGGATCACAGGTTTAAGAAACTGTATGGTTAATTTTTCATCCCCAACAATTATAAACTACATTTTTGACCAGTTTTCAATTTCAATACAGTAGTGCCTGAGACTATATGTTTAATTTTACTGCATACATGTATGCTGCATTTAATACAAATCCCACATTTTCTTACCAGTAGCCGCTTCTTCTGGAGAATGTGAATGCTGACACCATACACTTCCACATAAACCTCATGCAGGTAGGAGATACGGCTGTTGCCACCTCTGCGGGCATTCTTACCCCTCACAGTAAGGGGTGTGAGGAAGCTGGGTAGATCATGATCCTTGGTTAGCACATACGTATACGCGCCCTGGTAGTGGTGGTTGAATTTGTCAAAGGTGCGGTAATGCGGATCTCCAGCAATTGTGCACTTGTCAAAACCTAAAAATATAAAAGAATATTAATCTAATATTAAAGTCACATGCATGTATGGCATTTTATATATATATTGCTTGAACAGCACTCTCATGATGGAAGATTGATTTTGGGGAAAAGGGTATTATAATGTACGTATAAACGATTATATCTTATAAGTGCACCAAAAGAGAAAAGGCCTGTGTTTTTAGGGTTATTTCCTAGGACTCACGCTCAGGTTTGCAGTAGCGCTCGCCATCATTGTTCAGGGCACAAACCGAGCTGGAGCTGCACTGAAAGTCCTTGCAGCTCAGTACTCCTCCCTGACTGCATGTGCATTTCTGGTCACAGTGTTCTGTCACCCAAGAATCCCCAACCTGTAACACACAGCAGGATTACTGACCACGCTGGTTTTCTCTGTATCACAAATTCAAAACATTGTGTGTGTTACAAATTGTAGAGCTTCCTAATGAAGCCTAATGATGAGCTTGCCTAAACGGCAGGTAAATATTCCTTTCAGATAACACTTCACTCATTTTAAAGCTCAACCTAGAAAAATTCTAACTTGTATGTGGATCAAGGTTGACTTGCAACTTACGTCATGATATTCTCCTTTGCTGTCCACACATCCACAGTTGGAAAGTGGTACACACTTGTCGTCACTCAGCACAAAGCCTGCATTACACTGGCAGCCCTCCACACAGCCATTTGGTGGCAGGGGGCAGAAAATAGGGAAAAGGTCTGCACAGGTGGGAGGGCATGGTGGTGTGCAGTCTGAGTAGTGGCTGTTCACAGGGCACGGAAGAGCTGTATGGAAGGTCAGAACAGGGAAGCTGTTGTTATAAATCTGAGGCATTCTGCATTTGAGCTTTCTTTACTTAACCCCGTAACTTCATTAGCTGACTCTATAAAGCATGAACAACATGACATTACATTTTTAAATACTAAGAGGTCATTGTTAGTGATCACTGCAGTATGAAGACTGCTCAGGACTAAGCTCTCTCTAGCTGAGTAGCCTGAGGATCACTCACGGCAGAAGGTAGTGTTCCTCCAGCTGATGCTGACACCAGCGCTCTGGCAGGCCTGGGCATAGGCCTCCACGCTGTTACACAGTGTGGACTCCATGCCATTATACTCGCACATGTCATAGATGCAGTTCCCCAGGAAGGGTTCAGGAGGGATGAGTGAGTGGCACGGTAAGAACTGGTTTGACTCGATGATGCTGGCACACTGACCCCGGATGGCCTCCTCTTCCTCGGCTGTGCAGTTTGGGTGAATATCCGGTCGTGTGTCAGGCTGGCATCTACAGAGACAGAGATTGACAGAGAGATAAAAGAAAGAAATAATAAATGAATGAAATAAATAATAATAAGGCCAACTCAGCCAATTATCTGTTTTTATGTTCCATTCAATATGGAAAATGTACTTTAAGCAAGTGTTTTTGTTCTGGAGGCTAACAGTGAACAATATGGATTCCAACTTAAATAGAACTACGCAGTGAAGTACCAGTAGGGAGTCTTGGACAAATGGATGTTAATCAAGCATGGTCATCTATTTAGCAAATTCACCTGGTAAAAAATTTGTATCATGCAAGCTTTTTTTTTTTTTTTAAACATTATTTTACATTATGCTTCCTGGAAATTTATATATATATATATATATATATGTTGGACTCTCCCCTACACTGCTTTATATTTTATGTATACTTTATATATGCTTTATATATGGCTTGCTCATTAGGGATAAATTCACATATTTACAATTTAATTTGAATGTATTTATTTCTGTAAAGCTGCTTTGTGACAATGTCCAATCAATTTTACTGCAGGAAGAAATAATCAAATAACTTTTAGTTATTTGAGCAAATCACTCAAATCATCTGATTTGATTCTTGGGGTGTTAGATATTCAATTGGCAACTGATCATTGTGTCTCTGAATATTAATTATAACTGGAATTGAAGTACACACATACACATATATATATATATATATATATATATGTATATGTATATGTATGTGTGTACATATATATATATATATATATATATATATATATATACAGTCAGGTCCATAAATATTGGGACATCGACACAATTCTA
>CM075006.1:14551022-14578059 GCA_037576675.1 Pangasius sanitwongsei | reverse complement strand
TATGCAGTAGAGAGGAAAATTCAATCATTTTTACCTGGTGTTGTTGTTGGTGGAGTAGGAGAAGTGGGTTTTGGAGTCGTGGGCTGAGGCGTGGAGGGCTTTGGTGTTGATGGCTGGGGTGTTGTCGGTTTTGGGGTTGTTGGTGTAGGTGTGGATGGCTGTGGGGTTGAAGGTTTTGGAGTCGTGGGCTGAGGTGTTGTAGGCTTTGTGGTTGTCGGTGTTACAGCTAAAATAAATAGACAACGTACAAGGAGCTTATAAAGGTCCTTTTTTCAAGGTCCTTACAAAGACAAATATGGAATCATGTTCATCTTACGATGTTTAAGTTAGTGGTCTTACCATCACAAGTTGTGATACACACACTGTCTATTGCAATATCTGTCTTCTCTGTACTTCCATAGACACCAACAATCACAAACTGAAACACAGATAGAGTTTTACATTATAAAGAATACAATCAATTCCATTATAAATGGCTTTATGTGGTTGCATTATACAGCAGACTTTGCCATTAAGAAATTAATTCAAGATATAGATGGGATTCATTAGTTAAAAGCTGCTAAGTACCTCCCATACCTGTATATTTCTTGTATCAGTGTATTTGACCTCTGCTGGCTTCCAACCCTGTCCTTGGTTTCCTTTCAGACTGAAAACAGGATTCCCCAGTGTTCCTCCTAAGGATTTTCACAGCAACATTTGTGATTGGTCTATAAAGAGTTTGTTCATTATGTAGTGCTTAATAAGTACTAAACTAAACACTAAAAATATTTACTTCCTCTAAAGTGTAATCTATTTTCCTAGAGCCTGTGCTTACCATTGATGACAACATGGACATTAAGCTCCATGTCTGTGGCAGTGCCAAACATATAATAATGGAAGTTCAGCTGCAGGCAGTTCGAAGAAGGTGCTGGTATAGATGGACTCCACAGTTGAGCTGAGGCCCCTGGTTCACTATCTATGGAATCCATCAAGAGGTATAATCCCACTGTAACAATAGATTTGTAAGGTTAACAACCGGTTTGTTTTTGAAGAGAGTTTAGGAACATACTGTACATACTATCAAATCCAATGATAGGTTATAAGTGCACAAACTGTAAAACATTTGTGTAAACAGAAATTTGTACAAGTAAAAACATTTTGGTTCTTTATGAAATGCATATTGGCTAAAAAAAACCAAAACATTAAAATATTTGTCCCAAAACTGAGCTCAGTCAACCTTTTCAACCAGACACAAAATCCATGATTTCTGGGCAAGTACTGAACAAGGCCAATGCAATGGCCACACACAGATAGGAGAATATTCGAGCAACTTCTCTTCAAAGGAACAAGGCAGGTATGTTACCCACATTTCTCTCACACTCAACAATTTCTGTTAAATCAGTTATGTGTCCTTTAATATATAATATTATAGTATACAGAAGTTTGTCAATAAATTTGGCATGACATTCGATTGTATGTAATGTATGACAGCATTAGACTTGATAAGGTTTAGATCGTAACGCAATGCACTTGCTTTTCATTAGCAGAGGTAAAAATTCATAGTTGGATTAGCTTTTTGATATTTGATCTATGACACTTTAGCAACATTAGCAAGTACAACAAAAAATATTTTATATTTTTAAATATTATTAAATATTTTACAACTAGAAGCATATTACATTTCTTACACTTCTCTTCAGCTTAACATTTCTATTTGATCCAATATAGTAATGCTGCTTGCAGCCCTCAAAATAACTGGTTTACAAAACTTTAAGTGAGCTAACATAAAAAAAAAATTAGCTGAAACAAATTACTACATAATTTTAAGTTAGGGACTTTTTAAAGCAGTGGATTAAAAATCAGACCTGTGATAATTTGTTACATTTGAACAATAAATAATTAAAACAGAACATAGAAAACAGAATAAAGAAGACATTGAAAGTCTGTAATGAAGGTCAGAGAATTTTTTTTTCTTACAGCCTGGTTTGGAGAAATCATCATCAGGACCCGTATCAGGTGTATCAGTCTGTCCATTCCAAAAAATCCAACCATCCAGTCGTGGATCTGAGACTTCAGTTGTCCATCCACAGAGGTTATCCAATTCATCAAAGTCACACTGAGATATACAACCTGTGTAAACACGTGAACATATCCACACGTCTCAAAAATTTGGTCGTTTTTTAAAATAAATTTATTTATTTAGTTATTGATTGATTGACTGATTGATTGTCAGTTCAATGAAGAATAAATAGGTGAATGTACCAGGACAAGCTCCTTCTGTGATTTTAATGTTGTCCAAAGCTGTATCACATGATGAAGTTAACCCACGCTTTGCTTCAAATACAATCTGAATGATAAAATAAACTTTTCTCATAAACGATTGCACAGATATTCAAAACATTTGAATTCATTTTATTTTTCACACAAGTATTATGCCATTACCACCAAAAATGCTATATAGTATAAAAGCCCTACCAATCATAGACAATATAGAACTTCAGGGTGTCCCAAAAGTCTCCATACATAGGGGAAATTAACACCTTTTAGCAAAATGTCTTCCAACATTTTTCATGCTTGGTTTATATTACATTTTTTTTCAGATAGCCTTTAAGAATGCCTTTGACAAAAGAAGAACATATTGAATTCATTCTCATGGATAGATCGGGAAGCTGTCACAAGGTTGCGATGGACATGCAATTACATGCACAACATCACAAGTTCATCATGAGTGGATGAGACAACTTTGTGTGTGTTTGCAAAGAAATGCAACCATGTTGAGGATGTTTTGTAATTAAATAAAGTTACCTTTTGCTTGTCGTTGTTTATTTCCCCTATGTATGGAGACTTTTGAGACACCTTAGAATAAGCATGTCCAAACCAACTCAAGACTGGCACATTAAAATAGCAAACCTTATTAAGTTACAATTTGCAAAACAACAAATTCCTATTATATGGTTGAGTGAGTTTCACTACCAGAACATGATTCAAACTGAACTTTTTGCACTTTTTAGAACAGAGGATTATGAGTATCCAGGCCTATGGCATGTTGGTTTCCCATCACAAAGCATTATTATGTACTCACTTCAACAGACTGCTCGACTGGTTTGGACAAAGTAATAGCTGCTCCGAGCCATGACGGACTCTGGATCCCAATTTTGTGCCATAGCATTTCCTCTACACCAGGTCGCTTGGCCAGCACTGTCAAAGTGTTGTTGTCAGGTGTGCCATACATGTAGTACCGAAACTGCACACATATCTGAGCTGGCGTGGAGCTCAACACAGGACTGAGCAGGCGTGTTTTCTGTCCATTACTGATATTATCTGCTTCTTGGTATATGTAATAGCCCTCTGAGGATGGAAATAGAAGTTGATTTAACACATCTTACATGTATGTACACTTTGTGGATATACAAGTACTGAATATTGCTATGCACAGTTTGTCAGCTCCACTCCACTCCCTCAGTGAATGGGACTACTATATCACCACTGACCACATATTATTGTTATATGATACACCATTATTAACACAGCAAAGCCACTGCCATAGTAGAGGCATGGGTAGTGTGTCATGCTGGTACAACTGTATCAAGCACATACAGTACATTCAGTGTTGCTGAAGTTTTAAACACTGGCCACTTTATTAGACACACCTATCATCAGCGTTCAGCTGTTAGTTGGATACATCTGGTGAGCTATTTAAAACCGAGCAATGACATTGCAGTGCATAAACAGTGTGCGTGCACACACACACACGCGTACACACACGCACACACACACACAATATAATTTTTTAAAATTGCTTTTATGCCTTGAACCCTGGACTTACTGCCATCAGGATAGTCCCCACTGGGTCCAGTGCCAGATGTGGGTGTGGAACCCTTATGGCGAATCCAATCACCATCATCTGTATTGTCTTGCCGAAAAGCACAGAAGGGCAGTTCGTTGTTATTGAAGTCACAGGCGGTTATCACAACTGTAATGGACAAAAAAAGAGAGAATTTAGGTCCTAATGCTCCATTTATCCATCCTGTTTTTTTAAATTATAAATCAGAGAGAGAGAAAAATTGCAAGAAAAGACTCAATTTGCCGGCATGGACAAATGACAATATGCAATGTTGTCTTTAAGATGGTTTAGTAATAAAATGGCAGATACCTAATAGTACAGAATATTGTTAAATTAAGCCTGGAATAACCCTGGAACAATGCCATAATGCCGTGTTAATGTGTTTTAGAGGACACCAATTACAGATATATTTTATAGAGTGTACTATACTCCACCCTCTGATTGTGTTTTGTGCTCTGAGCTCTTTTACAGGACTTCTGTGCATGTAGGTTGTCAGGTGATAAACACATTACATAGATGCATAAGAACTTTGGAACCATGCTTTATGAAAGAATAAAGCTAATCTCACTCAAAGGATGGGTTGTTATGAGAGCAGATAAGCAAGTTAGACCATAATGCAAACAAATCAGGAGAATAGTGGAAAGTGTGTACCATTTGCTATATTAATTGCTTTTTTTTTTGCCTTATTGACAAAAATTAATGAAGCAAACCTACCAGCATCATGTTCAATATAATAATTCCTATAAAGAGACAGAATATTAGATTAATATAATGAAACAATGGAAAATTACTAATAAATCATTAAATTTCATCCTTACTTCCATACTGAAACATTTATTAATATAAAATATATTTAAAGACTATGTGATTTATGATCAGGCACAAATCAAATAACTTATTTAACTGTATACTAATGTTGAATACTGCTTTTAAGTTTAAATAAGATAAAATTTAATGAATTTTCATGATATTAAAACAGCATTCTTCAATAATTAAAATCTAGTAACTATGTAGTATAGTAGTATGTGAATATAAAAAAATTATAAATATTAATAACATTTTAAAAAAATATTAATTTATTTTTAGAACTTTTATGCATTAATATATTTTATACATTTGATACATTTTAAGAGAGAAAATATTTCTCCATCCCATTACATCAGTAAACAGAAGATGAAGTCATTAGATTATGTCAGATCTTTTACAGGTGATTTAAATGTTAAGCCTCCAACAAGTTAAATAATAATTATATTCTGTAGTTCATATATTAAGCATGGAATACATCACATATTATTGTAGTATGGTAAGCTGTAACACCATAAGAGATATCACATTAGTATCAAACAAAATAATTAATATTGAACAAAGGAACAAAAAAGCAAAGCCCACCCTGCCCCGAAAATCTCGAATTGAATCATTCATTTAACCTCACCTATTTTCAGTATTTCCAAAAGTATAGATGTCACTTATCCAGGTTAAAATTAATATTAGTTTTAGAGGACCCATAGATAACTGATGCAGTTAGTTGAACAGAGACATATGTGATGGAGCAAAGAGACTTTATAAAGGTTAGCCTGTATTTCAGAAAGGGAGGAGGTGGGGGGAGAATACTATCATGTCATGTTCTTTCATATTCTTACATACCTTATTGCACAACCAATTGAGTAAATCAGTAACTGTTTGTGTAGGTGTCAGGGCGTGCCTTTGTCCTGTTGGAAGCTGTACGTTCAACACAGCACCACTGATGCTCAAGTCCCATACAAATGTATATAGGTAAGAGTCTAACTGTTACAGCCATATGTGTCTTACAGTAAATATACATCATCATAATAGAATAATCTTAGAATATAGAATGATACTTTTTCTTGTAATAAATTCTTCATTACAATTTTTAAGTCATAATAGAAAACAACACATACAGCAGGGACCAAAAGTCTCAGGCCACTAATGAAAATGCTTCTATTTTGCATTCTTTTCTATTTTAATAGAACATTTTTAATTACAATTTATATTATCAGCAACAGCTTGAGTAAAATTAGAATCTTAAAAATATTTCAGAATGTCTTAGTATTTGGTATGTACCCCTTTGTATTAATGGCAAGCAGGGATGGACTCCACAAATTTGTGCAAAACCTGACCATCCATGTTACAGCAAATCCTTTGGAGTGTCATTCAAGACGTGAGAAAAATCTGACTGTTTGTACAAAGGAGTTAACATGATTAATGTTAATTTGCTTAAATTTAAAATGTGACTTACAAATAGTGCAGTCCTGAACATTTCTGTTCTTTGTTTCAAACATTTTTCTGTTTATTTCCAGTTTTAAAACAAAAATTCAAGGTTTTCAATGTGGTTTTAGACTTATAGACTCCACTGTACATAGTTTATTTCTGTTCTCATTTTTATAAGATTTTTTTTTTTTGGCTCAAAGTAAATACAACTTTGAGCTTAAGAAATGCCTTTCTTATCAATTTTATACCTTCAACTGGAAATATATGAACCATCAGTGCAACCCAGCCCTGATTTCTAATTGTGTCATATGCTCATAATCCAGCAAAATCACTGCTGTCAGAGGTGTTCCACCCTCTGATAACATGTTTATGAGTGCTATAAAAGAGTACTTTCTTGAGAGACTACCACTTGCAGTTGGTTATTATGACAACACAATACAAGCTGTTATCTCACCTCCATGAACTCTGAAAGTATCCCAGTGTAACCTGTAACCTGTCCTGAGGTCTGTTATTACACAAATTCAGTTTTGTATTACACATTTTGCCAGTCAGTCTTGTAATTAAAACCCTCCAAATTTCAAAATATTCACATGATGAAAGATAAGCAATTTTGCAATATTGTTCTTGCCTTTGTTCCTCTACACTTGTTGCACTTCCTTCAATTACACATTAAAGTTGTGAACCACTATTTGTAATTAACTTGGAGGAAAATACCATTTTTCCCCCCAGAGAACCTTTGGAGCAAGTCCTAACATGAATCATGAAAACAACTTGTCCAAAGGGCATCTGTCAACCTTTTCGTGCCAATGAAGCTGTGCAAATCTTCTTCCTGGTTATTGCACACACAATAAAGATCCACACCTAGGAAATACATATTACTGTAATCACAGATTCAATTTATATATATTTTCTGTAATTCCAGGTATAGTAAACTCTACTGGATGCATTTCTCCCAGCTGAACATGTCTACCAAATAAACAGTAATTATGTCCATGCCTTTTAAATATCATATGGTCAGCAGTGCAATATATCCCTGCTATACACAAATACATCTTTCCAGTTTGTTTCTGTTGTGTGTTCCCTGTTGTGTGTTTCCATTATATAAATAATTAATCATAATATCAAAATATCAAAAAGGGATTTTAAAAAAAAACCTTAATATTAGGCACTGGTATGTTAATTTTAGTCCCTCTTTATAGGTAAGAGGTCATAGAATTTCAATAAGATCAGGTGGCCAACATTAGTCGTGTCTGTCATGTTTGAAAAATTACAACATGATCCTTATGTTTTAAATATGAGACTCAATCATGGTTTTTACAAGATTTTACAAGAGGTCTATCATTCAGTACAATAATGAACCCCGATGCAAAAAATACCTCCATGGGTCATTAGACATTTAGATTTTTTCCCCCTGTAAAAGCACTTATAATGTCCTCTTTGACTTTAACTGAAACCAAATGTCTAGGTAGGATAACCAAAATGACTTTTTTCAACAAATATTCACCTTTATCATTGGTGCCCTATGGGCGAGGTTCACTGGCTTTCTACACTTTTTTAGGTGCTATTATAATAAATTACAGGAGTCATGGGTATTATAGCAACTGTGTTAAACCTTTGATTGTGACATTGCGACATTTCAGGGAAAGCTCTGCTTCCTGTGCAGTGTTAGCGTTTGCTTGTAAATCATAGCAAGGATTTACCTGTCCGTCCTGTAAGCTGTCTGAGTGAACATTTTTCCTACTGGAATACTTGACTGATTAGTTTTTAACGAAGACTCCACTGTTAAATAAACAATGTAACAATATAGTATTCAGAGTTATTTAAAACTATTTTAGATTTTTTTTTTGTCAAATGCTTTAATTTTAGAGATAGAGATGGCCAATGGGGATGTTTTGGTTCAAGACATGGTCATGTAAATCTACAGGAGCTACTAATAATCCATTTTCAGTGATCTTTAGATTTACATGTCCTGTTTTATTTGCAGGTGCAAAATGAGGGACATACAATGTGCACATTCAGTCATAAAAAGTATGGGAATCTGCAAGAATTCACAACATCAGACTAAATCACTGTATCCTAGCTTAATTATTTGTAAGTTTATTAGTTGCTTGCTTAGTTATTCAAGTTTCAAGTTTCAAGTGGAGTTTATTGTCATTTCAACCATATACAAGTACATAGTGAAACGAAACAATGTTTCTCCAGGACCAAGGTGCTACATAAGACAAACACAGAACAACATTATGAAAAGTCTTGAACTAAACGCATGCAAATACACCACGAATCTGACAGTTATCCCTGGATAGTCTCCTCCTTTTTTATTGCTTATTGCTGATAGAAACATGGCATATTTTGTATACTATTTACAAAATGTAATTAACTGCATAATAAGAAAAATGTAAGCTAGCTAGCATTATATCTAACAAACATTAACATTACTGCTAAGGTTAGCTAGAAATTAAAATACCATGTTTACTGTTACTGCACTTGTATACTGTGCTTGATACTTTAGTCAGTTAAGGTTAAACCATTTTAAATCAGACCGTGAGGCGGCAAATAAAGCAGAATCGACCTAACTTGATAGATGCGTCACTTCCCTTCTTGGTCTCCCAATGAGCTACTTGCACAAACACTTCTGCATTTTATTTACCACTGTTGCCGCATTTCCTGTTCATTCACTTCACTTGTAATTGAGTTTTTTTTTTTTTTTAATTTTAAAGTCGGTTTCTGCAAGAGCTCTGGAACCCGAATGTCAATGACGTTCTGCGCAAGAGGACATGCAAAGCCCCTTTTAGAAAAATGGAGAAAAGCTTCAAACTGTGTGCTTCATTATAAATACACAATTGTGAAGGTAAGATAATACCTATTAACAGAAACAAAAACTCAAGCTAATGTTAGCCCACATGGTTCACTGCAAAGTAGCTTGTGCTGTTTCTAATGGGATGTGTTCATTTGAAACTGGACACTACTCATGATATTAGCTTCTAGACAAATATATTAAATTATTATTGTAAATTTCTTTGACAATTTATCATGACAGTCTGTCATTTAAAAAAATCACAATAACCCATATGCTATAAAGGTAAACATTGATAACACATGTTAGCCATGTTATCAGCATGTAAAAATGTCTTTAGTAATTTAATAATAATAATAATAATAATAATAATAATAATAATAATAATAATATATCTTGTTAGATGTTTGTTGTTATCTTCTCCCACACACCGAGTGTAGCTGTTCCATTAAAAGAGCCATGATACTGTGCTTTTTGCCCTTCTTCTCTGACCCTCTGTGATTTTGGGTTCAGCTGCCTGATTTTGGTGTGAAGTGTTTGCTACAGACCTTCATATGGGTGGAAATATTTAAATGGTCTTGACCTACAGTCAGGCCCATAGGTATTTGGACAGTGATACAATTTTCATAATTTTGCCTCTGTGTACCACCACAATGGATTTGAAATGAAGCAAATTGAATTGTAGACCAAATCAACAATTTGGTACATTCTTAAAAAGAAGGAATGCACTGGTGAGCCCAGCAACATCAAAAGGCCTGCAAGACCAGAGAAGACAGCTAAAGTGGAAGAATTATTTCCTTGTTGAAGAAAAACCCCTTCACAACATCTAGCCAAGTCAAGAACACTCTGGAGGAGGTAGGCGTATCATTGTCAAAGTCTACAATCAAGAGACACCTTCGTGAATGTAAATACAGATAGTTTATCTCAAAATGCAAACCAGTGGCAACATTCAAGAACAGAAAGGCCAGATTAGACTTTGCTACAAAACCTCTAAAAAAAAAGCCTGACCAGTTCTGGTGCAAGATTAACTTGTCCCAGAATGATGGGAAGATAATAGAGTATGGAGAAGGAAAGGAAGGGCTCATGATCCAAAGCACACCACCTCTTCTGTCAAACATGTGGAGGCAGTGTTATGGCATGGGCATGTATGGCTGCCAATGAAACTGTGTCACTGGTGTTTATTGCTTATGTGACTGGATGAATTCTGAAGAAATGCTGCAAAACTGATAGGACAGCACTTCACAGTACAGATGGATAATGATCCAAAACATACTGCGAGAGCAGCCCAAGAGCTTGGAAATGGAGCGTTCTTTAATTGTCAAGTCACCTGACCTCAACCCAATTGTGCATGTTTTTCACTTTTTTCACTTATTGCAGACAAAACTGAAGGCAGAAAGGCCCACAAACAAGCAGCAACTGAAGGTCGCTTCAGTAAAGGCCTGGCAAAGCATCTCCAAGGAGGAAACTCAGCATTTGATGATGTCCATGGGTTCCAGACTTCAGTCATTGATTTGCATCTAAGTATTAAAAATAATCCTAATATTTATGATTTTTAGTTTGTCCAATTACTTTTGAGCCTGTGAAAATGGAGGTACTCAGTAAAAAATGGCCACAATTCCTAAACAGTTAATGCAATATTTTTGATAAATCCCTCGTATTAAAGCTGAACATATACACTTCAATCACATCTTGATTGCTTCATTTCAAATCCATTGTGGTGGTGTATAGCGGCAGAAGTAAGAAAATTGTGTCACTGTCCAAATACTTATGGACCTGAATGTAGGTTTGCTAACCATCAACTCCTGAGCTCAATCTGAGCTGGGAAGCAGTGGAAGCTTAAAGCTGTTAAATATTGAAGATGCTGTGCATAGAGGGACACAGCAGTGCTGAAGATTCTATTTCTTCAGTTGTCTTTGAAAATATTTGGTCATAAATTAACTTTGGTCATTTTCAAAGGGAAAAAAACAGTCCTGATGAATGTAAAGAGTGACCAGGAAACTTTACAGCACTCCACTCTCTGATGATTATATAACAACTGACAAAGAATGTCTGCCAAAGGTTACTTTTGTTTCATAGTCTCATAGGTGTTACTTTTTCCTCTACCAACTAAGTACCAAATAGCTATAATTTTTTTGTAACTACAAACTAAGGTTCTGGGAACATTCTATAATGTTTTCTTATGCAAAGTTTGCCAAAGATTTCTTTTAGGTTTTCTTAGGTTGCCTCTCTGTATTAATACATAAAATGAAATGTTGATGAACAAGCTGGTCTCCACAACCATTCAAATTGGTTTCGCAATCTGTAACACATTGTAGTTTACATTTTATCTTTTGATGATAGTGGTTTATTAATAATTTATAATTCATTTATTCATAATTTACATTGTTGTTTAAATTAGTTAATTATTAATTTCTTTATTGCAATCATTCACATAGGTAGTTGTTCTACCTAGATAGTTTCATACAGCAGTAGTTAATCATTAATCATTAATCGTTAATCATTAATTAAACCCGCAGTTTACAGTATAGACTAGTGCAATTTAGTGTTCTTTGCTATTGTAAATGAGTGTTTAGGTTGTAGGCTGAGGACATTTATCTCCAAGTGCACGTTCGCCTGTGGATACATTCGGGGTTTAAATATTTATTAACATTCATTAAAGTTCACATTTGTCCATAGAAAATAAAATAATTTCCTTTTTTCACAACATGCTTTATTTACCAACTATTGTAACTCTGTGTTTGTTTATAGCATCAGATTAACTGGTGTCTCCGTGGGCTAATGAAACTCTCCAAAGTGCAGTGATCGCTTTTAATTGGACAAGATAAGATTGGGTTTTTTTTTCAGGGGAAATTAGGAGTATCATAGACCGTGATTTTATTTGTTTGTTTGTTTGTTTACTTGCTTAACAATGTACTGCTTACAGTATTACAATAGTTTATACACTGATCAGCCATAACATTAAAACCAGTGACAGGTGCAGTGAATAACACTGATTATCTGTTTACAATGCCACCTGTCAAGGGGATATATTAGGCTGCGAGTGAACAGTCAGTTCTCGAAGTTGATGTGCTGAAAGCAGGAAAAAGGATCTGAGCAACTTTGACAAGGGCCAAATTGTGATGGCTAGATGACTAGGTCAGAGCATGTCCGAAACGTGTGTGCCGCTTACCTAGGGAAGAGTTTGATGCTTACGGAAGCAGTGTGATGCTCTGGGCAATGTTCTGCTGGGAAGCCTTGGGTTCTGGCATTCATGTGGATGTTACTTTGACACATACCACCTACCTGAACATTGTTGCAGACCAAGTACACTCCTTCATGGCAATGGTGTTCCCTAATGGCAGTAGTCTCTTTCAGCAGGATAATGCACCCTGCCACAGTGCAAAAATTGTTCAGGAATGGTTTGATGAACATGAAAAGAGTTCAGGGTGTTGACTTGGCCTCCAAATTATGCTGGAACAACCAAGTCAGATCCATGGAGGCCCCACCTTGCACCTTACAGGACTTAAAGGATCTGCTGCTAATGTTTTGGTGCCAGATAGCACAGCACACCTTCAGAGGTCTTGTGGAGTCCATACCTTGATAGGTTAGAGCTGTTTTGGTGGCACAAGGAAGACCTACACAATATTAGGCAGGTGGTTTTAATGTTATGGTTGATTGGTGTATATTAAAAGTGCGGCTATTCTGCCATCTAGTGGTATAAGTCACAGGTTAATGTTTATCTCATCAAGTTTTCTTTTTAAAAAGTGTCTTATAGACCTGCCAGAAACACCCCAACACCCAGACTAAACTGAAGTGTCAGATGACCTCTGTGGTGATTTCGAGAGGTCTAATCCACAAGATGCAGTGGCCTGCCATTGGTCACTTTTTTTCCATTTACAACATTTAGCAATTTTACAACATTTTCTGCATGTTAAAATATTAAATGAATTGTTATATAAACACAAGAATGCCCTTGAGGTATTTCATTAATATTAATAAAACTTAAGACTGTGATGCAGTGACTGTGGGTTTGAATCCTACTGTCCATCATACTGCAGGTAGAAGCAGAAAACTCCGATTTTACCCTCTCCAACTTACTGAGGGTGCCAGAATGGCATTCCAGATTGTTTCTGCTAACGTTAACCCATGTTCTAAGTAGTAGCTTCTCTAAATATGGAACCTGTTTAATGTGTTTTTTAATGATCTTTTATCATAAAACTTTGTTTTATGTATCCTTTTATAGTTTTTTGTCTGTTATTGTGAAGTCATAAGTCATGTGAAGGATTGCTGTATGGATGGATGGGCTGCTCGATATGCAGTCTAAAGCAGTGAAACTGTGTTCTGGAGCCTCGCTTCAAAATGACAGTGTCACATGTCCACTGAAAATGAACCTTCATTACATCACTGAAGCATCCCGGTCTCAAATACACTATATGGCCAAATGTTTGTGGACACCTGACCATCACACCCATATGTGCTTCTTCCCCACACTGTTGCCACAAAGTTGAAAATACAGAATTGTCTAGAATGGCTTTGTATACTGTAGCATTACAGTTTCCCTTCACTGGAACTAAGGGGCCCAAACCTGGTCAAGCATGACAATGCCCCTGTGCACAAAGCGAGGTCCATGAAGACTTGTTTTGCTAAGGCTGGAGCTGGAGAACTTGAGTGGCCTGTACAAAGCCCTGACCTCAACCCCACTGAACATCATTGAGATGAACTGGAATGCTGACTGCACCCCAGACCTCCTCACCCAACATCAGTGCCTGACCTCACTAATGCTCTTGTGGCTGAATGAACAAATCGCAACACAACCACTTTCCAAAATCTAGTGGAAAGCCTTCCCAGAAGAGTGGAGGTTATTATAGCAGCAAAGAGAGACTAAATCTAGAATGGGATGTTCAACAAGCACATATATGTGTGATGGTTAGATGTCCACAATTTTTTGGCCATATAGTGTATAAGGTGCACCAGTTGTTCTATCCCAGTGCTGGTGTAGATGCACAAGTTATTTGGCCAAAGATGAATAAGAAGTTTCTTATGGTTATCATGTTGATCTTACTATAACTGTAACAGTCATTAAAATACTTTTGTGGACATCTGAGTTAAGACAGGCACTAAAAACTAAATGCAGCACATTGCCTTTCTTTCTTGTGTGCACTTTTAAGATTCTTTTTAAAAGCTGGGAGAGAGACGAGTCTGGTCCACATCGTGACCCTAACCAAAAGCAGCCTCTTTTGGTAGCATGTTACAGCGGTAACCGATTTCGGTGTTACACCGTTAACAAACGTCATCTCCTGTATCTCTTCCGCGTAGTATACAGTAGAGCAATTCTGTTACGATAGAGTTGAACCGTGACGCACATTTTTTTTCACTCGATTCGGTATACTATATGGCCAAAAGTATCTGGACACCTGATCATCACAGTCCTATGAGATATATATATATATATATATATATATATATACACACACACACGCACCATGTTGTGAGTTGTGCAATGAAGCAATCAAGATGTGACTGAAGTGTAGAGTTGGCAAAGCTTCTCAAGGGAGGAAACTCTGCATTTCGTAATGTCTATGGGTTCCAGACTTCAGGCAGTCATTGGCTGCAAAGGATTTGCATCCAAGTATTAAAATAATCTTAATATTTATTATTAAGTTAGGTCGTCCAATTACTTTTGAGCCTGTGAAAATGGAGGTTACAGTTAATACCCAAATCGAGTGAGAAAAAAAATGTGCGTCACGGTTCAACTCTATCGTAACAGAATTGCTCTACTGTATACTACGCGGAAGAGATACAGGAGATGACGTTTGTTAACGGTGTAACACCGAAATCGGTTACCGCTGTAACATGCTACCAAAAGAGGCTGCTTTTGGTTAGGGTCACGATGTGGACCAGACTCGTCTCTCTCCCAGCTTTTAAAAAGAATCTTAAAAGTGCACACAAGAAAGAAAGGCAATGTGCTGCATTTAGTTTTTAGTGCCTGTCTTTAACTCAGATGTCCACAAAAGTATTTTAATGACTGTTACAGTTATAGTAAGATCAACATGATAATCATAAAAACTTCTTAATGTTAGCATTAAAGAAAACAAATATAAATTCACACTAAAACATCCATCATTTTAAGTTACTTATTAAGAAAGTAGAAGATTTTTTTTTTTAAGAAAGTAGAAGGTGAAGAGAAATTGTTTTGGCTGCGTGACGTGCGATTTGTGAGACACGTGATAATATTAGCCAATCAATAGCGCCCTCTATAATAGGTAACAAGTTTTCGCTTTTAAAGATTTCAGTGTAACACCCCTGGCAGAAAACAGTACGTATTGACCAAGTAAGCTTTGATCAAAATCGTGCTTTTTTTTTTAGCCACTTATATTTATATATCGCTCTGGTTGTTCAGTGCCTCATTAGTTTGTTCTGAACCCAATGCGGTGTGTATTTTCTGCTAACGTTTTTTATGAAGTTTATTTTAGACTCGGATTACATACAGATGCAAACACTTAACAAAGTATTGTCAATAATTCACAACAAAAATGAAAGATTAAATCATTAATCCCAGAGCTGGTAGTCGGTCATAAAGGTGTAGTTGCAGGTGCACGCTATCCGCCGCGCTGCGATGGCCGAGTGGTTAAGGCGTTGGACTTGAAATCCAATGGGGTCTCCCCGCGCAGGTTCGAACCCTGCTCGCAGCGGCTCGATGCGTTTTGTTTAAGGTGCTCTTGGTACAGCTGTCACGCCTGGGTTTAATCCGAAATGGCCGTTATTCGACGCACTGAGAGTTGCAAAAATGTGTCGTGTTGGGGCAAATGTGGAAGTTCTTCCAACGCCCTATATTTACAGTCGGCTAAATAATAATAAATAAATAAATAAAGCCACCTGCAGTATCTCCATTGCACTGTAAAGAATTCCCGTGATCTGATTTTGCAATAAAATATGTGTTGTGTTCAAACAAATATAATATTCAAATATAGGCCTGTGCCAGTAACAGAATCATCTTTAGGTAACCTTGTGGACAATAACCTTTGCTGTCCTTTTTTTTTTTTATTTCGACAAAGTGCTTACACACAGCAATATACTGTTATCTATAATTATCAGAATAGATTATCCTATATCAAAGGGCTTTTCTATACTGTGCAGTAACACCACTGGGACTGTATTGTAAAAACACTGTAGGCTACAGCCAGTGTTGAAAACCATTTTCATTTACTGTAAGATGGCTGTTTGATTTGGTATTAGAGCTGGCCCTAATTATCCGACAAGCAGACAGACTGTCTATTAAAGGGTTAATTAGTCTTCAGCGTCGAGGTATTTGGGTAGAGGCCAAAGTGCTTAAATATAGCTGAGCGTGTTCCCTCCTCCTCCTCAGCTCCGGGGCTCATGTTGGACTGGAGTAGTAGCTTCCACTGGCTTGTATTATAGTAAGTAGCCAGAATAATCTCATGTGAATCTGTTTATGAGGAACGGCTTTTGGCCATGATTTTGTAAAATATAGACTTTGACAACATATAGAATTGTGCAACATGTTAATAATTGTTAATATTTGTTAGTAGGCAGTTAAATAGTTTGCAGCCTGATCTATTTTAATATGCAATGAGTTGCATATTGGTATATCACTATATGCAGCGTATATTAATAAAAAGTATAAATATTGATCAGAACATACTGTAATCCTTTCTACTTTCCTAAGCATGCATGCATAGATTGAATGATTTTTGTCACTTCTCCAGGACTAGTTAAGCACTCATTAGCATTTGGATGACCAAAAAAGGTCCAAAATGTGCCCAGTAATTAATTCTATAAATTGTATTAGACTAATTTAAGCCTCGGGTAATCTGTGTAAAGTGATAGCATGATGCCATGGCATAGACACCTTATCAGTGTTTGGTTACTTTTCTAAGTAGCGATTGTGTATTGCAATTCAAATTCCTCATATGAGTAGGGGTTTTTTTTTTTTCCCCTCGATCATGTGTGTAGGATCATGGCTGGTTTGCAGAAGCTGCGCGTGGCCGTGGTGGGCGCAGGAGCGGCGGGGCTGTGCGCAGCGCGTCACGTCCTCGCGCGCCAGGACCTGTTCGCACCGCCGGTGATTTTCGAGATCACCAAGCACGTGGGCGGCACGTGGGTTTACGAAGAGCGCGTGGGCCGCTATGACAACGGCCTGCCCATCCACAGCAGCATGTACAGGGACCTCAGGTGAATGACCTCTAGAGTTGTCTCGAGACAGGTGGGGGGGTATATACCTTGTTGAAAATAAATAGCCACATAATGACATTCATGGTTTTTACATTATACTTTCTCTATACTTCTTAATACTGAAGGAATTTACCAAAAAAAAAAAAACACCTAGCTCTACAGTGTTCATTTACATTGACACAAGTTAGATATGATTAACGGAATCTTCTCAGAGATATGATTTAGGGTCACTCTGTGCCACCCCGTGGTCACCCTGCTGTTGTCTCCTAGAACCGTATCTAGATGTCTACATACTGCATCATCATTTCCCCCTGTCACGTTTGCAAATTGGCCTTTATGTGTTGTGCATGTTTTGAATACTTTCTGTTAGTTTACAATCATTATTTCCCCCATTTGGCAGAACCAATATTCCCAAAGAGGTCATGTCATTTCCAGATTTCCCCTTCGCAAAGCATCTTCCTTCGTTTGTCCATCATACAGAGGTGCGCAAGTACCTCGAGCAGTACTGTGATCATTTCCGCCTTTGGGACCACATCAGGGTATGATTTCAGCACAAACTTTGCCAGCCATTCTATGTGTGCCAAATGTGCCAAGCAAGCATAAAATTTATAAATCAAATAATGGTTTAGTTAATTGATAATTTTATTGTCCTGTTCCACATTAAGTCCATCCTACAAGCAAGGTGCAGAATTGCTTGCATTTCTATTGCAGTATTTAATAAAAAAAAGTTATGTATAATCTGTACAGTGACTGTGTAAACTGTATACATACTTGCACTTCTGAAATCCCCTTTTCAGTTTGACATGAGTGTGGACGCAGTGGACCCAGTAAAAGTGAAGAGTGGCTGGAAAGGTTTGGCCTGGGACATCACCAGCAGTGATAGTGTGGACCAGAGCAAATCCATCACGGAGCGCTTTGATGCTGTTATGGTGTGTAATGGGTGTGTATAACCTTTTTACTCTTATGATGTGCCTAAAGGTATACCAAACCGCTGTGTGCTAAAATTGTCTAGAATAGACAATGATTTAGATTATAAGACAAATGATAATTCACTGATGTTTTCTGAAATGCAATATATTTTCTTTAGCGCTAGAAAAAGATAACAAGATAAGAATGTGTGTCAATTTTTTTATGAAGATGAGGTATGAGGTATGAGGTATGAGTCATATAAAGTTATCAACAAATGAATGGATCCTAGATGAGTGCTAAAATGGTTGTGGCATGGTTGTAGCTATGTCAGACATTCAGATAGTTTTAGAGCAAAGGTTGATCAGTTTTCAGTTTATCAAGTACAATGGCTCAGAAGACTTATCTGCTGTAATCCTTTTCAAACAAAATTGTGCTTGTGAACAAAATTGTACATGTGTTGTTAGTCCATATGTTACAACAAACAGCCAACTGTCATACATTGTTAAATATGAAGGCGGAATGAGCCCAATAAAACACATACTACTTTATTGTTCATTTAAATCTAAGAACATTGGGAATATCAAAAAAGACAACTATTGTAGCAAATTTTTAAAATCAGAGTGAGACTAAAATACCTATTTGTTTTCTACTGATTTTAAATCCTAGACATTTCTTTGACCCATATATCCCTGATATACCCGGCCTGGAGAAGTTCAAAGGTATGTGTACCTGCCTGTTATGTCATGTTAACATCTGTTCATGTTGGATTTTGGTACCTGTTCATTTATCAGTGTCAGTTGCTACCTTTGCCTATGCGAGTTTTTGGATTGACACATGGCCAGTTAATCACCAGTCAGAAATTCTGCTCAAAGCTTTTATGATTTGAAGCCATGTCCATGAAGTCTTATCATATTACATAAGACCAATGGGCCTTTGATCAATTCTTGGAAGTGCAATAGACTAGGATTTGAGGAGAGTCTGAGTGTGCCACCATAGCCTTGTAGCGTAAGTCAATATAGAGTCAATATAGCACATGAGCCTAGCAAATGTTTGAATAATGTTGCACTTTAAAAGCTTCTGTTTATTTGTGGGGCTGAGTCTGCTCTGGAAAGAGAATGTATGAAACTTGTATAAACAAAAAACCAAAACTGTTCAGAGTCCATGTCCATTAATTTCGGCTTATTCTGTCTTTTGGGAGATGTATATTTTAAATTTATTTCATGTATAATTCATGAACGGTAGCCCAATTAATTTTTTGGCGACTAGGATTTATGTATGATATGTTGATTTTTGACAGGTATGTTGATGCATAGCCATGATTATCGGAGTGCAGAGCCCTTCACAGACAAGTCAGTGCTGGTGCTCGGTGCTGGTCTTTCTGGGCTGGACCTTGCTATGGAACTCGCCAACGTCAATGCTAAGGTCTTTCACTGCATTCTTTCATCTGTCCATCTCTGCCATGTTATTGTAGCAAGGCATGTATGAACATGTTAATGTGGTTTCATGTGTATTAATTGTTCATTTCTTTAGAAATTTCAAGAATGCCCATGTTTATAAAACTAAGATTCAACCACATTGTGTGACAGACTATATATCCTCCAATCAGGTGATCCTAAGTCATGGTCAGAAGCCCCTGACTTGCCCCATGCCCCGGGGAGTGGAACAGGCTCCTCCGGTAAGCAAAGTGTTGGAGGATGGCACTCTGCAATTTCAGGATGGGAAGCAAGCAGAGCCAGAGGTGTTTTTGCTCTGCACAGGCTACAACTTTGTCTTCCCTTTTCTGAATGAGCAAATCGGGGTGCAGGTGAAAGAGCACTTGGTCTATCCTCTCTACAAGTTTCTGATACCTCCTGCCTATCCATCGCTCTTCATTGTAGGCATCTGCAGAGCCATATGTCCCTTTCCACACTTCCACATACAGGTGAGTCTCAAGGCTTTGTCCAAATAATAAAAATGGGTTTTAAATACTGAGTGTCTCAAGTGTCTATGTCAGTACTAATGCAGATCAAAACTCACATAATTTTTGAAGCATTTTGGAACACCGATCAATGACCAAATGTGACTCTTCAACATCTTAACTACAGTCTAAATTAAGTGCTATATGAAGTATGGCTTAGAAGGTTATTAAGAGTGTAAAGATAACTTATGTCTTCAGTTTTGTTTGCACTAGACTCTGTCATTCTGATTTTTGATTGATTTGATCACATTTTACTCTTTGTTCTCTTGCAACTCTTTCCCCCTCTTCTCCTTTCTCTGCTCTTACTCTTTCAGTCTCAGTTTGCCATCTCTGTGCTTGATGGCTCATTCTCCCTCCCCTCACGTGAAGAAATGGAAAAGGACATTGAGCTGGACATGGCTGCTCGTCGAGCTCGTGGTGTCGCCACCCGACATATCCTCAAACTGGACTCTGAACAGTGGGCCTTTAATGACCATTTAGCCCACCTGGGTGGCTTCCAGCCCCTTCCTCGCTACTGGAGCAATCTGTATGAGTCCAGCAAGGTTTTCCGTTCCCAGGATATGCTCAACTACAAAACCTACAACTATAATGTACTCAGTGAGACAGAGTGGATGGTGCAGAATCTGCAAGGACAACAGGTGGAAAAACCACAACTTAAACATATATAATTAGATCAGTGAAGGAGTTTACTATGCATACTTCAACTGAAAATGAATGTAGTAGCTTATTGCTATATTTGAGCTACTGTGTCAGATTAGTACTTTCTGACTACTAATACTAGAGACTGATGCCAGTTTAACAACCTGAACTACTCAGGGCTCAGTGCCACAAGACCAACACAGCAGGGGGTACCGTTTATATAATAGAGTGAGTGTCGCATTAAACATTCTCTCTACCATTTTACATGATCTTACCTTT
This sequence comes from Pangasius sanitwongsei, assembly GCA_037576675.1. Lineage (NCBI taxonomy): Eukaryota > Metazoa > Chordata > Actinopteri > Siluriformes > Pangasiidae > Pangasius > Pangasius sanitwongsei. The sequence continues at coordinate 14,557,257 of CM075006.1, read as the reverse complement.
ATTGTGGTTATAGATAACTCGGCCATATGCTTTAAACAAAATTTAAAAAATATTCAATTCAGTTTCTGTTTTAATTTTACTTACATTTTACAGCTCACAGTGTTTATATTTCATGGGTGAAAATGTTTGTGCATTTTGCTGTATGGTTGATTAAAAATTCACTAGTTACACAAACATTGTTTTAACTCTCTGTGTTAAACAATAAAGGCATTATAATGTTTCTTGGGCAGTCTCGTAGTAGAAATATATACATAAACTTTACAAAAATGTTCCCGGAATTAGTTTGCAGTTACAAAAATACCACCTAAAAGTACCTTTGGTGAAAGTTCTTTGTGAGTTGTCATCTAACCATGAGAGAACCTTGTTTTAAAGTTCCCAGAACGGTTTGGGAACTGCTCTGTCGATGTTAATCAAAATACAGTGTTCCCAGAACGTTATGAAATAGTTCCCAAAAAGAGCCAAAGTGGAACCAAATGCTAACCTTAGGGAAGTGAGTAAAGAGCTAACCCTCGCAGGGTGGCGGCACAATCCAATAACGCTGCTTACCGTGACGTCATAACACGACTGGCATTCACATTACAAGAGAAGGGAGAGGATTGAGGGGGATTAATTGTGCTGCTGAAAAGGCACCGCTGGGATTCGAACCCAGGATCTCCTGTTTACTAGACAGGCGCTTTAACCAACTAAGCCACGGCGCCGGGAGCATAGGGTTAAATCATAGCATCATGAACACACATCACGCGTCTCGGCTTTAGGTTGAACCTTTAGGTTCAAATATAGGTTTTGAATCCTTAGGTTCAAAAATAGGTTAAACGTTTACATTCAAATAACCTTAAGGACTATTAAAGGTTATTTGAAATGTAATGCACAGTCAAACAAAGTGTGCTATTCAGTCAGAAATAGATACAAATCACTACCTACCTGCTATCTTGCTGCCTGCAGTTTTAATCGTGTGCCCACAACACAGCCATCTAGTTATTTTAAAACAGTGATCCTAATAAACGTTAGGTGTGAGATAAATAACTGGTGTTAAATCTTATTGATTGATTGATTGATTTCTGATTTGTTCAATACATGTAGCTAGTGAAGACCCTATTGAGTGGATTTATTATTCCGTTGTTCCCTTCTCAGCCACATTGTGGCAGCAACATTGTAATTAAAAATGATAACTGACGTGAAGGCTTTGTCTGATAGTGGTTGCGTTCACTAGCTTAGAGTAGCATGGAAAAATATTTTTACTGCTGCTTTTAATAAAATGTACCTTACATACACTTTAATAGGAACACATACAGAATGTTGCAATTGCAAGGAGAATGGCCAGACTGGTCTGAGCTGAAAGAAAGGCAATGGTAACTCAAATAACCACTCTTTACTGTGGTGAGCAGAAAAGCATCTTAGAACTCACATGTCAAACCTTGAGGCGGATGAGCTACAACAGCAGAAGACCATATGGACTCCACTCCTCCACGCCACTTCAATCAAGAACAGGAATCCGAGGCTACAGTGGCACAGCCTCACTGAAAATGAGCAGCTGAAGAGACCAGGCGATGTCTGATATATGTTAGATGATAGGTAGTGATGTAGTGGCCTGCACAGATCACTGATGTCAACCCCACTGAACACCTTTGAGATGAATTGGAACACCCTAGGCCTTCTATTCTTCTACTGACCTCCCTAATGCTCTTGTGGCTAAATGGGCAAATCTCGACAGATACGCTCCAAAAATCTAGTGGAAAGCCTTCCCTGAAGAGTGGAGGTTATTATCAAGTCAAGTAAAGTAGATGTTTATTGTCATCACAGGCATATTCAATGTTCAGTACACAGTGAGATGATACATGTATGAGCACAAGATAGGAAGCATGCAGGGAGGGGAAACATTTTTATTGGGCCCTACCACTTATCACACCTACCACATATAGCCTACCAATATAGGGCTATAAATAGCCCTTTGTGTGTGCTGCTTCTATAAAGCTACAATTTACCTTGGGACCAATAAAGTATCTATCTATCTATCTATCTATCTATCTATCTATCTATCTATCTATCTATCTATCTATCTATCTATCTATCTATTTTTGTCTGTCAGTCTGTCTGAGATCTTATCCTCTAAATTTTTTTTTCTAAATGTTATATATATAAACTGTAATTTATAAAGTTTTTAGTAAGAAGTGACAAAAAATTAATAATCATGACACATGGTGTCCCACTTGACGCTATTAAAACCAATGAAAAAGTTTTGACCTTTTGATAAAAATTCTTGAATGTGTAAACTTATAGATAAAGGCTAATCATGACTTAACCAGCTAACCCTTTCACAGTACTGTGTATTCCACATTTCTAATACTAATACACATTTGTATATAATAGTCAATGGTTACACCCTACAAAGTGTTTAGCATGGTTGCTGTGAGAAATCACACACACACACACACTTACTCATCCTCTATATCTAAAACCCACACAGATGTTCTAAAATAAAATCTGGCTCATGGTTCTAATGCTTTCCATATATGTAAGCAACTCTCAATTCCAGGGAACCCACGGAAGTCCGGGATTTTACAGTTTCTGACTGTTAGTGTCACTGCTGTTGTTTTATTTCTTATGACACATGTTTTCCATGGCTTTTGGTAGGGTTGAGGGATTCATGATGATGTGAGTTTAAACTGTTCTGGGCTTTTTAGGAGTTTAATAATTTGTAGCATGTCTATACTCGATCAAAAGAAATCATATTTCAAGGATTCTGAAAGGTGGATAGGATAAACATGATCAGTCAGAATAACTAGTATGTATGTATGTATGTGTGTATGCCTTTTAAATTCCTGCAGATACCTAAATCTTTGTATTTAAAGACTTATTCATTGGCTTCTTTTCATATGTTTTGCGCTTAATGAGAGTCATCGAGATACCCCTTTTCTATTAAGATCTAGGTGGTTTTTCCAATAAAATAAAAGGAAAAGTTTGGAAGTGAAACATTCCTCAGTTGACTTATACATATTTCTTACTTCCATCCATCCATTCTCTGTACTGCCTATCCTACACACTTATCCAGGGAGCCTGGAGCCTATCCCAGGGGACTTGGGGCACAAGTGTACACATACTCACAGATGATGCCAATCAAGCTACAACACGTCTTTGGACTCGGGAAGGAAGCCCCCAAAGCAGGGGGAGAACATGTAAACTCCACGTACACAGGGCGGAGGCAGAAATCGAAACCCCAACCCTGGAGGTGTGAGGCAACAGTGCTAACCACTAAACCCCTGTGCTCCCCCTGTTTCTTACTTTTATTTTCTAATTCCATAGTTTTTAAGTTGAACATATTTATTGAAGTTTAACTGAAAATATTAATATACGGTGATCATAAACCTTTGACTGGGTATAAAAACATTAAAACCACCTGCCTAATATTGTGTAGATGCCCCTTGTGCCACCAAAACAGCAATGACCCGTCAAGAGCTGTTGTGGTGGCACAAGTCAGAGGACTCCACAAGACCTCTGAAGGTGTGCTGTGGTATCTGGCACCAAGACATTAGCAGTAGATCCTTCAAGTCCTGTAAGATGCGAGGTGGGGCCACACACACACACACACACACACACACACATTGTTATTGATGAAGTCTCTATTAAGAAGGAGAGCAGCAGTCAGGATTTTGTGTGTGTGTGTGTGTGTTTTAACAATATCTTTCCTTTTGAAAGCATTTTAATCTCACAAACCCCTTAATCTCAGACTGCAATAAGTCAAATCATCTCAAAACATTTAAAGGAAGAGCAATAGCAAACCTTCTGGAACAAAATGTTGGACCCATTACAAGTCATCCACTATTCTTTGGCTAATGACTCATAACAAAATATAGGCCATAAACAACATTGGAGGTGTACAGGATGTTCAGGATGTGATGGAACTCTGAAATCCAAGCACTGTTAATCACATTTTCCTGTAAAAAACACTTTCAAACCACATCAGTTAGCAGAGAAAATGTCTGGGGTCTTAAATGAAAAATTTTACTGCAAAGTTCTTTCTTTCATTCTTTCTTTCTTCCGTTCTTGAATAGATGAACAGTAGATTCCATATCTCTAAATGATCTCATTGAGATTTTCTGGAATAAACCATCTGTCAGAGATTCAACTCTTAATTGTTCTACTTAAGTCTAATACAGGAGCTTGCTGTAACTCTTTTATTAGATTTAGCCAAACATTGCATTATATAGTTTTTGTGCTAGGAATATAGTATGCCTTGAGTCTAAATGTCACAGTGTTTTATCACAGTGCTTTCTTTGCCTATACACTCTTAAAAACATGAGCTTTTCATGGTTTCTTTGTACAGTTGGAAGTTCTTAGGTTCTTATTATATATTAAGGGTTCACCAGAAGAAAAGAAGAGCTTTTTAGGTTGCTTTGTAGAACCTTTTTAGGAGTGTAGTATGGAATGTCCAATTCATATTTGATTTACTACTGATCTGTAGATTCTTGAATGATACCCAGAATGAACCCAGAATGATAAAGTTTCAAGGAAATGCCTTATGCTTTGTATGGAAAACATGAAAGTGTTTATCATCCATGCATGACTGCTCATATTCATGACTTCATGACATAGTTTTTGTAAATGATATCTTGTGAAACATAATTTCTTTTGAAATTGCATTAAAAACTGATGTTACTGTACTTTTATTTCTTTAATGAAATTACAGTATAATTTAGATCAGCACATTTGGCTGAGAAAAAAATGTGTGTTACTCTGTTACTCTGTTTATTAACCAGTTAAAAACCAGTTTATGATGTGCCAGAAGCCTATATAACACAAAACAATAACATCCCTGAAATGTTAAGCTAGTTTCAATAGCCCAGACGTAAATGAATTCTAAAATTACAGAGTCAATCACTGACACAGTCCACCCCAGGCCCCAATATGAGATAAGAAAAGCCACACGACTAAAATTTAAATAGTAGTTGACTCATGATTGGTTTGTACATTCATACTGGTGAATGTGGTTTTGGACATATTACTGGATCAACTTCACTTTGTTGTTCCTGGAACAGCATTCCTTTATCCAACCACTACCACTAATGTCATCAGCATGTGCCTCAGACTCCTCCCACTTCTGAGATGCTTAAATGTTCCCCACACACCAGTGAGATTCTAGACAGAAAAATTATTGTGTAGCTCTGCATTCAGTTCATAAAATTAAAAATAAAATGACATTAAACTTACAATAAAATTATGTTAGATGCAGACAACAATTTACGCCCAAACAAGTATTTATTTAGTTTGTGTAATTACCTAAAGTTAGCCGAGCCCTTCAAAAAGTTCCCTCCTGCTGTTTTCTAGAGAGATAAACAATAATGTAGCTGCAGATTTTGTTAAAAATGAACATAAACACACTGAAGTACATAAAGAAAGAACAAAGAAAGAATGGACTGCAGGGCTGAGTAAAGGGCTTTCCTGGCTAGAAGATAATACATTTTAAGAGAATTTAACCAGCTTAGGAATGGGAGCAATAGGATACACATACTGAAGATGTCAGATGCCAGTGGCTGGTTAAAAGGAATGTTGTTCCAGAAACATGTACTATTTGTACTATTTGACACATTAATTAGTATTGGATTTATACTACCATAATACCATTTCTCTAATGCTTTTCAGTGCAATACTATATCTGTCTTGTGGAACTGCAATAATATAAGCTGGGCTATCTGGATAAGCATTTATATATGAACTGAAGTATATGGACTGTGGGAATGACTCACAGGATAGAGTTTTATGGGAGAATGGGAAAACACATGGAAAAGCATAAGCCAGAACTGCATCATAAATGAGAATGAACAAGGGTAATGTGTTCAGGTTTACACTGATTATTTAAAACTCCAACTAAAATGTTTAGAGCACACACTATCCACTTATGAAAAAATACAACATACAGTAGATATAAAAGTCTACACACCTCTGTTAAAATTGCAGGGTTTTGGAGGAAAAATGAAAACAAGATAAATCATGTCAGATCTTTTCTACCTTTAATGTGGTATAACAACCACCAGAATTCAATTGAAAAACAAAGAAAAAAACTGGTTACATAAGTGTGCATGACCTTTTATAATTGGGCATATGACTCAGAATTGACCAATTGTTACGATCACCAGCTGGAGTGCCCACGAACTCCACTAGAAGGCACTCCACCCCGGACTCTTGCCTTTGTCTTCTGGACTCCATTTCCCATGTGTTCCTTGCCCCTCATGTGATCTTG
>CM075006.1:14531371-14550922 GCA_037576675.1 Pangasius sanitwongsei | reverse complement strand
CGCCTGATCCGCCTTGGTGGGCACCTGCCTCGTTAGCTCTACGTTGGTGGACATCTGCTCTGCTGTGGGGATCTTTGTTCTGTTCTGCTCTTCTGTGGTGCTCGTCAGCCCCACCTGCTCCGCCCTGGTGCTTGTCAGCTCTGCCTGCTCTGCCTCAGTCCCCTGTTCCTCCACTTCCACATGGACCTGGCCCTCCATCCCTCCCCCTGTTCCGCCTCCGCTCCACCTCCCTCCTGGACCCATGTCTATTTCTGTTGAGGAGCGTCTGGAAGCCGCTCCTTGGGGGGGGCTATGTTACGATCACCAGCTGGAGTGCCCACGAACTCCACTAGAGGGCACTCCACCCCGGACTCTTGCCTTTGTCTTCTGGACTCCATTTCCCATGTGTTCCTTGCCCCTCATGTGAGCTTGTCATGTGCTACCTTTGTCTGTGTTATGTCCGGATTGGTTCCTTGGTTACATGTGTCTTGTTTCCATTGGTTAGTTTTATCATGTGTTCTCTTTGCTCTGTATAAAGGTTACTCACACCTGCTCCTAGGTTGCTGATTATTGTTTGTGTTTGTGTTTTCCAAGTTTCCTAGTTTCCATGTTGCTTAGTTTACCTGTGTTTTGACCCTTGGACTGTTTTCCTTGTTTTTGATTGTTTGCTGCCTACCCTGACCATTGCCTGTGTTTTGAATTACTCTTTTGCCTCTGCCTCGGATTATACTGTTTGCTGGTGCTCGACCCTGCCTGTTTTGACCACGTCTGTAAATAAAGCCTTGCGTGTGGATCCCCAACTCCGTTGTCACGACTCTACACGTTACACCAATCACCTTCAAAATCTGATCTTTAATTGGAGTTAATCAGATCACTTTATTGATCATACACCAGTCATCAATAAAGTGATCTGATTAACCCCAAATAAAAATCAGGTGTTTGTCTAGGACTTTCTTGACATCTTTTTGGTTTTATCCAACTGCTGAAGCCACAATTCACAAAGAGCTTACAAAGCATGTACAGGATCTCTTTGTTGAAAGGTATCAAGCAGGAGAGGGGGTATAAAAGAATTTCCAAAACATTAGATGTACCATGGAACACCATGAAGGCCAACATCAACAAGTGAAGAAAATGGGGCACCACAGATACATTACAATGAACATGACGTCCCTCCAAAATTGATGAAAGGACAAGACAAAAACTTATCAGTGAGGTGCTCCAGGAATATCTGGCAACTACTGGTCACTCCCTGCATGTGGCAATCTCTCGTATTCTTTACATGGCTGGGCTATGTGGTAGGGTAGTTGGACAGAAGGCCTTTCTCATTAAAAAAAAAACATCCAAGCCCACATGAATCACCCCAAACCATGTAGCAAAATGTGTTATGGTCTGATGAGAGCAAAGTAGGATTTATTTGGGCATAATTCTAAAAGATATAGTTGGTGGAAAATCAAGACAGCTCATCACCCAAAGAACACCATACCTGCAGTGAAGCATGGTGGTGGCAGCATCATTTTATTGGCTGCTTCTCTTCAGCTGAGACTGGGGCTCTTGTCAAGATTGAAGGAATCGTGGATAGCTAATATTGTATGAACACAGCAGACTAAGTAAAATTGGCTATATATTAAGAAGAATTTTAGCAATAACAGCAAAAGGGTTTAGAAAATCTTCAGACAATCTTCCAAATTCATAACAAATCTTTCTAAAATTCAAGATGAACAGATAAAAGTAAAAATCACAGTAAACAGAACAACACTAAGAAAATGACCATTTAATTATATGTACACAGTACACACAATAGAAATCTCTGCATATGGTAGTAGGTCTAATTAAAGTTCTTTATTTCCCAGTCCACCTTATTAAGGTTCAGATTACTATCCTCTCTCCTTAATTGTTTTTTAAGACTGTTCCAATTAACCTGAATCTTGAAAATGATTAAATTCTTAACATATGTACATGACTTTAATGAACTTCATGCTTATTTTTGTTACAGTAGTACATCTTAGCAATATTTGCATCATAAATATGTTATATGCTAGTCATAGAAATTTCATAATTTTATGAGGAAACAAAAAAGTCAAGGCATTTTTCTGACCTCAAGATTTTTGGGGTCAACTCTCTGTTTGATGGTGACCACACCCCCTTATATGATATCACATGAATTAGGTCATGCTATTTCTATCAAGCAGCTCCACTGCAAGGGTTTAGTGATGTGAGCTTTGACTTTGACTTATCCAGCCACATAATAAATGCTGCTACATACCTGAATTCATGCTATGTTTACATTTATTAGACATGATCTAATATGTTCTATAAATGGCCCTGGGTCACTGTGTTGTATGTTCACATGCCCAACATTAAATCTTTTAAGACAAAGTCTCACATCTTGTGTTGATTTGCTCAAAAAAAGATATTCAAATTTTCCTTGCCTCAGGAATCCCTTTGATATGGAGTTGGAACATGGTGTCCTCTTTGTTTATAGTCTGTTTCGCAGCAGGGCATGAAGCATCTGTAGGAATACCATTCACATTACACAGTCATAACACAGTGTGTTTGTGGAAGCATCACCCTGGGAAACTGGGAAATCTGAGCATGCATTTCAGTAGTACACACAGTTAGAATGCTTACAAATTAGAGATTGGCTGATTATGAGTCAATAGTCATTGTTTATTGGGCAACATGCAAATAAAGATACAGAATGTTTTGTGGTACAAAGGTTCTGTGACTTGCTAATGGGATTTGCTGTTTAGTGAGAGTTACCAAAGAAATATGATGGTTCAAACCAAACTAAACTAGTATAAACTAGTCAGAAGTGTTTGTACTCCATGTGACATGCTTGTTTGTTGTGTGGTTGTGTGTTTTGGCCATATAGTGTATATGTAAGTCAAAAAGGGAAGAAGGTAACAGACTGAATAAACTCATCTAGGTGGGTTTTGCTTAGATTAAATATAGACCGCCTAGAAGTTCCCACCACTGGATCCCAATAGCTGCCACACCAGATTAAAAACACTGATGCTTGCCTACAATGTCAAAAGCGGGCCAGCCCCCACCTACTCACCTACCCTTCTGTCTGGACTGCTGAGTCACTGCCTGCCTGTTTTTTTTTTTTTTTTGTATTTTTTGTATTTTTTTGTATTTTTTTTTGTTTTTGCTGTGGCCTATTTGTACTAGCGTGAGAATATATTTCTTGTCTGCTGAATACAGTAAATGTAAGTGGTGGTGATGAATTTAAATGAAATATTATTATAGACAGTTCTCCCACTGTGGCTCCCACTCGCATGTTTAGTGAACCATATACTACATCATTCAATATAAACACATTGCAATCCCTGGGACCTTTGCAATTTATACCATGATTATACAATGGGATTCCAGAATTTATTAATTGCTCATATTCAATTTGTTATACAGTATGTTCTACTTTGTACTTTGTACACTTATTCCTATTTGATTGCTGCTTTGTCCTTAACGGCTCTATTTTTGTCTGTCTATTTCATCCCACAACATTTCATTTGGAATGAACCATTTACTATAACTTTAAAATAACTTTAATTGTGTGTTATTTTCTCTTTGTGGTGGAAAATTGCTTGATGCAGTGGTAAACTCTTATGAATATATCTCTTAATCATTTTTTTTTGTTCTGAGACATAATAAATATGTGAGATACTTGGCCATGTGTAAGCTAGAAACACACTATTGGCAACACGGTACATGTTCCAAAACCATCCAGACAGGAAGTCAAATGCCTTTTAGTTACTTTCCTGAAAGATTTAATATTTACTTAACTTCACTTCAAACTATGACAAGGTAATATTTATTATACAAGGACATGGGGTTGACATGGGTGTGCCTTTGGCAATGCTAGCCCGTTGTCAGGAAAACACACACACACACACACACACAAACACAAAATGTGTTAAAAACTAGAATCTGTGTTAAAATTGATTATGCAAAAATGCTCTAATGCTGTTAGATCTGCTTTATACTGGAAAATGTTTACACAGGTATTTTGTATTTGTGGACAGGGTGTGTGCCTTGGCACAATGTGTCTCCAAGGTGCATGTCTAGACAACACAGAGCAAAGAATGTTATGTAACTGTCTGGAAGTTGTTGGGCCTGTGCACAGAGCCCACCTCATGTGCACCAGGAAAGTAGCACAAGGTTTTGTTAGCTTCCTAAGCCATTAGTTTTGAAAGAAACAAAGGCTAGGAGGGTAAAGTGAAGGAAGTCAGCTTTAATCTGAAGCTATTGTCTTTTAAACTATTGCCTCATTGTGACTATTTTTCATTTCATTTGATGTGCTGGAGTACTCTGCCAAAACTGTACCATCAACAAAAATATACTGCTGACCAGATATGTTTGTGTGTATTTTCTCTTGCATATAAATGTCGTGTGGTGGCAAGTAATGACACGTGTGCAACTGACTGTGCTTTGATTAGGGGGAATGGTAGCAAGATCCTTTTTTACCCAATCATTATGTTTAATGCTAGCCAATACTATATGCTTGTGTAGTCAGACGTGTTGGAAAAATACTTGAGAGTGTTGTAATAATTTTTTACAGAGGTGTCCAAGGGCTGGTGTGGCGGCAGTTTTTCATTCCAGCCAGATAGGAGCCACAACTAGAAACTGATTGAAGACCAAGACTGACAGATTAAATAAGTAGAACCAGGTGTCGTTCCTGCTTGGTTCAACTCAAATAACAAAGTACTTTATTCAAATAAACATGAGAATCACAAGTAAAAGTAGGCATAACCAGGTTTATCAGAAATAACTTATATTTTTATAATTACTATATTATTATAATCCAGAAGGAAATCCACCGTCATGAGTTCACTCAACCAGTCATTTATTCAACCATTTTTGATAATCACTTTTTTCTGGTCAGTGTTGCGGAGATCCGGACCCTATCACGGGAACACACCCTTAATGGGATTACAGGGCAACACACACACACACACACACTCATAATGAGTTTACACACCCCAATTCATTTCAAAGGTCTGTGAATCACAGTGTAGACAAAACCTGTAAATATTTATGTTGGCACAGAATATATGTCTAATTGTTGTATTCTCAGAGTGGAGAAGTTTTTTTTTTCCAATGAAATGTAACTTCATGGCTTAGAGAGAATGTGTTGAATGAGTTCCAGTGATAATGAATTGTAAGTTTCCTGGATACTTTATATGAAAAACAATTGCATATATAAATTACAGGTTCTCTAAAACTACATTCAACGCAGAACAAAAAAAGTAGATGTAATGTGTTACTCACCTCTAGCTGTCTATCTAAGGTCTGGTGTGTTCATGTACGTGTAGATGAGGGAGAGATATGGTCTACAGCATGCGCAACCTCTTGTCTTAGTCACTTCAACCACAAAACAAGTTCATACAATCTGTACCCTTTAGGACATCCAGCCACCCATATAACTGTGTTACTTGCTGAACTAATCCTTTTCCACCACATTAAGTGATGGTGTCAACACCCGTCATGCGCCATTAGATGAACTTCATTGAAACAACAAGTAAATGAAAGTAGATTGAACAACTTTTGCCTTGTTATTCTTCACTGAGATCAAAAATTGGTGTTGAAATCTTGAAGACATTATGTCCTAAACAAGAATTTTACTTTTTGCTTTGCATTATTTAGTTTATCTGATTAAAAAAACAGTTTGATGTTAAAGATGCACCATGTAGTACTATTACTGCCAGAGTTAACATTCCAGCCCACAGCCTCCAAATTTTATATTTATAAGACTAAGGGTTATAAATATAAGCTTCAATATGGTAGAAGTATTACATTCATATGATACAATAGAAATATTCATATACTTTTACATATTCTTTTGCATATGTCTTTTGCATAAAAGCACTCCATTCGCATAGTAACGGATGCTATTTAGTCTTGACAGCTACTGCACATTTCCGTCTCACTGTTGTTTGGTTGAACACATTTCAAAGAAAATGAGAAGCACGCACTGAGGTGTGCTATAAAATTCTGGTTTGTTTGTTTTCCTGATCTCTGTATATTTTTCCACATATTTTTAATCACTCTCACTATCCTAAAGCTAAAGTAAGAATTTCAAAGAACATTCTTTGTTTCTGAGTGGAAGACACATGAGATGTTTACCCCCTTTTTTCCATTCTTTTGCTCCATTGGTCACATCCTGTGCTGAATATTTTGACAATAACTGCATGCTTTAAATCTGATTAAGCATTAAGAAACTTTGGAATTACTGAGCAATTCTGTGTTACTGGGTGCTGAGTGTATTGGCCCAAGGTCCCAGGTGAATAGTTGATGATTTTACTCTAGGTTCAAATGATATCAAAAGTGTCTTAGCATTTGGATTTCTCTTGATACTTGTCGCAGATTAGAAGCTTCAAATTGTGTTTAATCAAGTATAATCGAAGTGCCATTTCTGCATTTTTTTAATCTACAGATAATTCCGTTTGCGTAAAAAACATTTGTATGAGGTTCTGCCTTTTTTAAACTTTGTGGTGTGTTTTCACTAAAAGTGGAAGTGTAGATTCATCATCAGCTGACACAGATCTTATCTTCTGTCACGTTCACAGTTGGGGTCAGAGGTCTGATGGCACACATGGAAGGCAGTTCCTGCTCTCTTTCATAGCCTTGGACACACACCCACACTGCTTCTGCTTTCTCTTACTTAAGCTTTTGCATGTTATATCTTACCCAATATCATTTTTTCTGTTTTAATGGGTTTTTTTTTTCAGATATAAATGGCAAAAATTATACAGACTATTGCATTAGTGTGTATTATCACTGTTTATTTCAGTAATTTATTAGAACTTAACTGATAGCTGATAGCTACTATGTCACATAGGATCAAATGTTAGAGAAGATGAAAGCAAACAAAAATGGTATTCTGTACTGCTTATCCTACACAGGGTCACGGAGAGCCTGGAGTCTATCCCAGGGGACACAGGGCACAAGGCGGGGGACACCCTAGACAGGGTGCCAACCCATCGCAGTGCTTTTTTCCTAGAAACCAAAATTATTACTGCTGACAAAAGTAATGTTAGTTAAACTTGTTGTATTCTGTATACAATAAACCTTAAACACTGTAATGAGCTAGTAAAACTGAAGAGATGTCATAGTTGTAAACGGCATAAAAGGATTCTGTGTTTGCTCCAGAATGTGGCTTGAGTTAATGGATTTTCCAAAATGCCCTTGGTTTTTGGCCCATATGGTTACAATGAGTCATCAGCCAAAGTGAGTTCCCATGTATGTCTGTAATGTGAAATAAGTGGGTGATCTCACTGGGGTCTGAAGTCGTGGTCTACATTGCCATTTGCGATATGGAATGGTGCTAATTTAGGAAATGCTGTGTACATAAACTAAAAATAGCTTAAAAATTACATGGAAAGGAAATGAATGTGATATGAAGCTCATGTACACATCTGAAATTTGTGTGACATCACTTGCTTAGAGTGTTGCTCATTTTATTTTTGGTGTGCTTTGTCAAGAGTGTCTGCTCTAACAAGCAGTTCTAATAAAAGTGTAACACAACCATTTAATTATTAACTTTGTGTTGTAATACCTTTGGGAAAAGCATTTTCTTTTATTTTAAATTACTGGATGTCATTATACTCTTCAAGAGTTTGGCTTTATCCTCTACTCATAAGTCTCACCTCCAGGTATAGACAAGAATATCGAGTCACTGCCAAATTATTATGCCACACATGGTTGCTCAAAATGTGACACCACTACTGTCTCCATTTTATATCTCTCCTGTTTTTCTCATCATTGTGTCACCAGACGCTCAGTCATCTAAGCGAACTCAGGCCTCTCATGAGCATGTGCCCTGGAATGCTTGCACTCTAGTACAATCTATAATAGTTTAGTGTGTCACATTCACTGGAGGATCCAGTCAGTGAATTGAGCTGAGCCAGAAACTTATTGTGTTTCTTTTCAGTATGATCTCTCATCTTAATGACATATAAGAATAGATAATGATGTCAAATCTGGTTTAATTGGAATACTGTTAATATACATTAAAATCATGTGTAAAACATGCTCTTATATCTGTTTCCCATCTTATATGTGTCTGCTTCCAAGTAATATATGACTATGTAAGTCTAAAGTCTGAGGGATGCTTTCCCCTGTCTGGCATCAAGACAATGCGTAATCGTGCTGTACGTGTAGTTTAACATATTGAGTGAATGTTGTGAACTATTATGGAACTAAATTAGGAAGCACACGCAAAAGATCCACTGCCAAATCCTTGGCCTCAGTGAATCTTTAGTGCAATGCATATGACTCAGCTTTTTTTTTTTTTTTAGTCTACACTCACAACTTTTTTCATGTCTGTGTGAAGTAAAGTGAAAGCAGGGAGGAGATATGGAGCAGACTGGAAAGACAGACAGATATGACTTCACAACTTCCGTTAGCTTGAGGGGCGGAGTTCTGAGTCCTTTAAATACTGAAGAAATTTGCTGAGACTCAGCTCATGCTTGACAGGCAGATCCAGAAGAACAGTCTGCAAGGTTAACTCATTGGAAGAGCCTACAAAACCTACTTTCAGGTAATGATTTTGGTTTGCATACAATGTTTTGTTTGGAAGTACGCTTTGTTATCTACATTTTTGCACATTTTAAAATGCCTCAACCTACTTGTATTGCTATATTTACTTTGCTAGCCAGTCAGTTAATGAATGATAGGAAAGGGAAACCAGCTTACACTTAGTATTGTGAAGCTGACTTGTTTGGTAATCCACACAGGGAATTAAATTTTATCTACATATAGTTTATCTATGTTGGTGTTTATGGTATGGTAATATTTAAAAGCACTAATGATTACTACTGAAATTTGAATCTGATATATTATAAAACTTTAACTGATATCTGAACAAGGTGTTTTGAGCAATATAGAGAAAAGTGCTTTATGTCCGCTGTGGAAAGTTGCAATACTTAGGCTTGCTACTTAGGCTTGCGACACTTTCTTGCCATTACAAGAACGGCTCATGTAACTGACCCAGTGTATTTCTGGACAGTTATGAATGAACCTTTTGAGAAAAAGAAAGGTGAGTCAAGGCAGCCAAATGAAAACATGACATTTAAACTGTGTGTGTATTGTAGCCCAGTGGAGAGCAAACACATGTATGCACTTAAATTTTCCTTGAGGTTTTAGCAGTTTTCATTTGTTTTAATATGTTGAAATAATCTAATTAGTGTTATAAAATACTAAGGGGTTACACAGGTTGCTCTGTGGATTTATGTCTGTCTGTGATGTAGGAGCAATAGTCAATATAGCAATAGAGCAATAGTCAGCTTTCAATGGACCTTATTTCTTTGTTTGTTTGAATTAATTATTAGTCCTGCAATTAGCTAAAATCTAAATAGCATGTGCTATTTCTCTCAAAGCAGGATGCAGAGACTGTGTGTACTGGTGATCCTCACCTTTTGCGGGTCAGCTCTGGGTAGCCTACTGCAGAAGCAGCAGACAGATTTTGGACTACGTGTGTTTTCAGAAGCTGCCCAATCTCATCCACATCAAAATCTCATTCTGTCTCCTTATGGCATCTCCTCAATGCTGGGGATGACTCAGCTGGGAGCTGATGGTGCCACTTTTCAGACTCTCAAACAACACATGGGCTATTCTCTGCAAGGTAGGAATCAAGACAGCAGTCTAACGTATGATCAATGTGTGAATGTAGTAGGGAAATTATTTTATGCATTTCTCTAACTTCCTACACTTCCTTACATGTACAGATCGTGGAATGTCACGTCAGCAGAGGCTTCTTCAGAGAGACCTGGCCAGTGAAGAAGGAGTGGAAGTGGCGAGTGCCATAATGGTAGACAGGAAGGTAGTCTTGGAGAAAATCTTCCGACGTAGCCTATTAAAGGCATTTCAGAGTGTGCCACACCAGGTGGACTTCAGTCATCCTGACACTGCCCTGGAGGTCATCAACTCCTGGATGTCAGACAACACTGGAGGTGTGTTTGAGTGTGTGGTGAGAATTTGGGAGCAGGATTGGGTGTTTATTTTAAGTACCTTCAAATAACTCTTAGAAACCGATGTTCTCAGAAGTCTGAGGTTCATTCTAAAGCATTTTGAAAAGCAAGTGTGAAAGTATAGTTGATATGCGCATGAATGTGTAATTCTCATGAAACCCATAAAACAAGTCTGTACAAGTCTTGAATTTCTCCTTCTTCCTCTCCTTTTTTTGTTTAGGCATGATCCCAAATTTCCTACAACCTGGAGTGCTGAATGACCAGACACGTTTGTTGCTGTTGAACGCCCTCCACTTTCATGGGCTTTGGAAGAACCCTTTTGACCCTAGGCTGACTGCAGAGGCGACCTTCCACACAGCTAATGGCAGTGCAGTGTCCGTGTCAATGATGAGATCAACACAGAAGTTCAACTACGGTGAGTATGAAAGATGTAATGATAAACATACAAATGAATGTATGAATTAATGTGGATAGATGGTTAAATAAGTGAATGAACAAATGAATGGACTAGTTAGTTCTAAGTAACATCCAGCCAACATTGTTTTAAATATTGCTTTCATATCTCTCTCCACCCAGGTGAGTTTGTTACACAGGACGGCACTGAATATGATGTTATTGAGGTGCCATACGCAGGGGACTCACTGAGCATGCTCATTGTATCATCATTTGAGAGGGATGTACCACTTTCTGCCCTAACCAAAGAGTTGAGCAGCAACAAAATCCAGGAATGGAGAGAGCAGTTGAGGAAGGTTAACCGAGAGCTGGTGATTCCCAGGTAAAATAAACACATTATACCACAGGAAACTCTTTTGGGTTTACATTATGTAAGTCTAATGCTGGTGTTTGTGTCAATGCTATGTCCAGGTTTTCCTTAGACACAGAAGTCGATCTGAAGTCAGCACTGAGTAAACTGGGTCTTGGCAACATCTTCAGTCAGACTGAGGCTGATTTCTCCCGCATTACTTGTAAGTAAAGAAAACTATACTCTTCATGCATTTCATATATGTATTATTTGCTATTAATGATTTATTTTCTTTTTCACCCTCAGCTGAAGAGCAATTGTATGTATCAAAGATTTTACAGAGAGTAAAGTTTGAGGTGAATGAAGAGGGAACCAAAGGATCTTCTGCTGGAGGTACAGATGATTTCCACCTAAAATTGTCGTGTTGCTTCTTCAAATATAAGAACTGATAAAGAAGGTCACACTTATCACTTATGTGTATCTGTTTAGGTGTCATCATCTACTCTCGCATGGCCATAACAGAGCATATTTTGAACCGTCCATTCCTCTTCCTTGTACAGCACAAGCCAACAGGTCAGTTTTGTTGTCGGGTTTTTGTGAATGGGATTTTGTTAACAGTTTCTTGTTGTTTATTCTGACTTCTCTGTTTAATTCCACAGGTGCTGTGCTATTCACGGGTCAAGTGAACCAACCTCACAATCATTAGCAATCCCAGAATCATAAAGACTAAGAAGATTACTGTAACTCTCTACTACTGAGTCAATGCAGCTTTGGGAACAAGATAAAGAAGCAATAATCTGAACTGCAACCTGGAGACCCCACTAGAAAGTGTACTTAACATAAGCCTCCAAACAAAAGGATCAGTAAGTTTGAAGAAGATTTCCTAAATTTAAGTCCTTTGTTTGACTGGAAGGTCTCTCACCACCAACTGGAAATGATATATCAGTAAAGACAGTATAGTGTAGTGTGTGTGTTGGAAGATATTGTAAAATCTATTTGCCAATGAAGGAAAACATCTGTGTAGTTTAAAACACAACAAATGTTACTATTGTTGTAGGATTATATGGGCACTTTTTAAATACAGACAGGTTTATAAGGTTTTTATAAAGCCATTATGCCTTTTTTTTTATAATTAAAAAAGCAGTATTCCGAAACAATATTTTTAACCTGCAAGGACAAGGCGTTGTATGAATTTTGCTAGAGAATATTTTGATATCATGATCTTTACTTTACATATTATATTTAATGCAAAGTTGTATTTTTTTTTAAGATATATATTTATTTCTATGTGAAGACATTTATTTGTGTGAAGATGGCATATTTGTACATGGAGCATAATAAACTATAATAAACATACTTTATAATGAAAAACTCAGCGTGCTTCTTTGCTCCTTTTGGTGTTTCATTTGCAACTGAGGACACCTGGTGTTCACACATTCACACTGTGTGTGTGTGTGTGTGTGTGTGTGTGTGTGTGTGTGTGACATAATGGGGATGGAGGCTATTGCTAAATTTGGTCATCAGATCAATATTGCAGTATTGTACTACAAAACTACTTATGTGTGTCTAGACTGATGTCCCAATAACTGGTCCAGTAATCTGGACCTACTAGAATACATTACTCGGACCTACTGCATTGCACTGTGGGATGTCAAGCAGGATATTCCTTATGTATAGCATGACCGCAAAATGACAGAACATTCAAAGTGGTGCACTATATAGTATAGTCAGCAGGGCGTGGCTTTGGACACCAGCATTAAAATCACTGAACTGAAACGGGGGTAGGAATAGACAAAGATATATAGACCAAGTTCTACATTCTGTAGTTGGACATTTTACTATATTCTCCTTAAAAAAACACCATCTCACTTTGCAAATGAACTTGGTGTTAACACTTTTTTCCTGCAGACGCATACGTAAGATCGTCCGAGTCCCATCACCATGGAAACCAAAATCAGCCTACGAGTTTGTCATGGCAACAACACCTCATCCACGACACTTACTAACGGCTATCACAAATACAAAAATATTGATTCAAAACCAGAACAGTACACTGTAGCCTGTACACAGAATGGCAATTAAACCAGTCGTAAAACGCATAAGTGACGGCAGGAAGGCGGGTCTCCTAGTTACCGAGCCATGACATGAATTCCCTACACGAAAGCAGCCTCTTGAAGCGGTGTCACGCAGTGCGCATGCGCACAGGAGGCGCTGACGCTTCCTTTCCAGTCTCAATGGGGCTTTTGAACCCACCGAACTACTAAGAGTGTAAAATAGACATGAATAACTAGTATTTTGCGTTTCTGATTAAAACGTCTTTTTCGTATATTTTGGTTGAACTGGACACTCTTGAGAAGCTGAGAAAATGGTAAGTTAATTCGCGTGCTGAAACCGAGAGAGACTTTCTCGGCTAACGTTACCGGATGAGCTAAAGCGAGCAGAACAGCTTTTCGCTAGCTAGCTCAGATTGTGAAAACCTGAGAAATGAAACCCTAAGGAATGGTTAGAATAAAAACATACCCTCGGTGATAACGTCGTGGATAAATGAATATAAAATATTTTAGTAATTTATAGTGCTATAATTTAAGTTATTTAGCTTAGTGTTTGTCTCATTTGGTATGTGTGTATATAGGAGAGAGGTCAGTGTGTTTGACGTGTCGAATGTGTCGAAGTTGTTTGTGTCGATAGCTAGTGCAAAACCTGTGCACTCCTTCCTCAGTTTAACCTCTTAGCATAGCTAGCTAAATAACTGGTTAGATAAGAGCTGACTTTTAGCTCTCGTTTCCATTGCATTTGACAGCTTCAACAGCTCTAATATTTTTGTTGTTTTATATGGTTTATTAGAATTGAGACTTTCCGTATTCTATAAAACTATTTATGAACAAAAGCAGAAACGGTGGGTACACACCTGTGCTCAGTGACTACTTCAACAGTACACCTATCTTATACATATATTCATTGTCTGTTTTATCAGGTACACCTTCATGTAGGATTACCACTAATGACTGTAGCCTATCTGTTAGCTCCCCTAGACCCTGTCTACCAGTGGATATGTATTATTTATTGGTGGATCTTTCTCAGCAGCAATGACACTGACTTTAGTGACATTTTACTGAATGTTGCAGTGGTATGAGTGTATCAGTCGCAGCTTTAGTGCAAGGACTTTTCAATATTTCAGTTTTACTGCTGGGCTGAACCTCTTCCAGAGTATCTGGCCAGTATTAACCAGTTAGTCACAAACTGAACCATAATGAATGGATAGAGGACAGTTAACCCACAGTGTACATGGAAAAATATGATCTTTTCGTGAACAGTACACCTACAAAGGTGCACAGCATTTAAAGACAACAGCAATGCTGCTGCACCTCGTACATGCGTTACTAACATGTCAGGGTCACTAGTGTGCTGAGAATGTTCCCACACCCAAAATCATATCTGGTCACTTGTGGTACTGTGGCCAGCATACAACGTAGTTGTATCTAATAAAGTGGCCACAGAGTAGTGCTGATTTCTAAAGAGTACTGTACTTTTATAGTGTAAGTACTGCAGGACAAAACTTGATCAAATTTAGACTACACTGTCCCAACACACACTACTCTACTCAGACATTTATAACAGTTTTATAGAAATTCTTCTGTAACACCTACTCTGACCCTTAGGCATAAAGTTAGTCATGTACTTAAATTCATTTCTGAGATCCGAGCAGCTTGTTTAAGAGCCATCCGCTGGTGTTAAACCAGCTATCAGTACACCTACAACAAACAGTGGCAGTAAGATCCCACATACTACTGTTAGTTAGAAGGTATGCTTGATGAGGGGCATACAAAAAACATTAATATGGAATTGGATGTCCTTTTTTTTTTTTTTTTTTTTTTTAGCTATTTGTGGTCACTGACCCCTCAGCAGCCAGCATACCTGCACTTTGCCATAAATGGTAAGCTGTTTTCACAAAGGACAAAGCCCTTTCGTGCCAAAAGGGCACTCAGCTGTTTTGGGTAACTGTTCATACCCAAATTAGTTACCAAGTCACCAATTTCAGTCTGTGAATGGTCACATGAGTATTTCCTGTAGGTACATCATTAAGTTGCTGAAAATTAATAGCATTTATTTTGTAATACATAATTAACAATAAATTGCTGTTTCGTAATCATTTGAAATTAAGTATTTACAGAACCAAAACTGTTCCAGATGTGCTGCAGTTTACTCCAGATGCTGAGATAAGATTATGAGAATGGAAGCTACAGCTGAAATTGCAACTTGTTAATCCTGTCATATGCATAGTCATACGACCGGGTGGTGTGAACTTTAGTGGGAAATTTATCAGTAGACTTCCTGTATTTCACCAACTACTCTGGCAAGGAAGTTATTTCGCTTATGTTCAAGATGATAAGGATTCATTTGTGGCTCGTAAAGTAGTTTGTGTACCCTGATGAACTGAATTTATTCCAGCAGTTCTGAAAGCATTCAACATTAATAAATTTATGTATTCAGCAGTTGTTTTTTTTTTTTTTTTTTTTTTTTTTGTCATGCGTTGTCCTTCATGCCTACTCAACATAAATAATCATCATTGGTGAGAAAATGTCGCACTCATTATTCAGCCAGCTTAGAATATTGTAGACTTTTCATTTTGCTACAACATAAGTTCTCTCTCCTTCTCTTTGTGAAACTAGACATACACAAACAGCAGAGACCATTCACCACAGTAAGTAAAATCATTAGATTAGCCGTAACCTGTGGTCTGGCTATGTTTGTACAAAAGTAACAGTAGCTGTAAAACACATTTTAAGCTGACAGTTTGCTTTTTTTGCATGTTATTTTGAAACTAACATCTGTGTTTTTGTGATAGAAATTCATTTTTCAACCAGATTATACACTCTGTTGGCTATCACTTTCACTGATGGCCTTGATTTGTTCCTCAGTTGTGATTTATCCATGTATGTGTGTTTCTTATAGCTAAAATACTACTTAATGAAATCTGGTCAATATATATTTTGAGAATGAGAACAAGCACAGTTGATTCTGCACATGAGCAGACAGATGTAGTCTTTCTCTCTTTGGAGACTGCTATTTTTGGCCATGTCCTCAATTAATCTTTTTTTTTTTTTTTTTTTTTTTTTTTTTTTTTTTTTTTAAACACTCCTTATCATACCAGGCTAGAGGAAGATGGTATCAGATTAAAAAAAAAAACTTGATTTGTGTCAGTATGATACCTGGTAATACATTAATTAGCCAGAGTGAGTGGACACGCATCTGTGTGTTGGACAAAGTGTATTCACACACATTAGTTTAACTGGCATTGATAATAGGTGTATGCGTGTTTTACGTTGTATATGAAGTGGCATTGAAGACCATAACATGGGATTTATTGAACATGGTGTCTCTGAAGGGCTGTTTCATATGTAAATCAAGTACTGTTGAATTCCTTTTTGTGTAAACTTCCATGGCCTTTAAAACAGTCTGTGAATGAAGCCTTTGCATCCAGTTCATGAGTTTTAATCACATTGCATCATAGGCAAATATTTTTGTGTGCTACTAGCACACATATGAAGGTGTATTGTGTCTAATATTTTATCAGGAGTGCTGCATACATGTTGATATTGCGTTCCAAAATAAATGTCATATATCGGTGTCAGCCCTTGCTGCTCTAGCCCAGATTGTCCATACTGATGCCTTGTAACATTTATTAAACTTGCTTTATCATAATTTCACAGTACACACTTTTTGTTCAATTTGTTCTGTAGGATGTAGAAACGTTATGTCAGGGTAACTTCCAGTTATCGCCCATCTCTACAGTAGATAAGTGCACTGGTCCCATACAGCCTCTCAGTCAGTCTGTGTATTTACTCTGGTCTAGTTCATCAGGGGGTCCGCTGTCCTGGTGCAGTTATAATCAGTGGCTGGTAGAGAACAAGCCTGTTCTTTGTCACCCCATGAGGACTGAATTGAGAGTCTCTGACATAGCTTACTAGTTGTGGACGGAGTGGGCTCAGTGCAGGATAGCATATGTAGGCCAGAACCACAGGGACTAATGCAGCGCTCTCCAGCTCTCTCAAATATTTAACAGATGTGAAATATATCGACCCAGCTAATGGTCTAATTTTGAAATGATGAATGGTGTTGAAATTGTGCTGCGGAGGAGCTAGATGATCGAACGTTTGTATTAGCCAAAGCTGACCATTTTTATCAGCAGTTTTCCTTTTTAGGCCACATTTATTTGATGTTTTAGAGTACTTTGGTCTATTTATATTGCAAGAATGATCTGTGATCTAAATCTGTGCCACATCTATTAAAATATTGAGTTAAAGCCCCCATAGAATAAAAAAGGGACTGATTAAACATTGGTGAATTACTTTGCACCCCCTTGTGTATCTTTGTACGAAGCAATACAAAGATACACAGAGCTGTCAGTAAGCATTGCCCTAACGTTTATAGAACAGCTTTTATTTATGTGCTGTAGCCTGTTTTTAGCTTGCTTCATTTAGTTTCACAGGGTAAAAGGTAATAATAAACCTGTAAAAGGTGATGATAAACAATCCCCTATTTGTTCGCTCTGTCTCTCTCTCTCTCTCCTCGTCTTTCTCTTTCTGTCTCTGCGTGTAGATGCGTTTTATGCTGTTGTTTAGCCGGCAGGGGAAGCTGCGACTGCAGAAATGGTATACAGCCACAGCTGAGCGTGACAAGAAAAAAATGGTGCGAGAGCTCATGCAGGTGGTGCTGGCTCGGAAGCCCAAAATGTGCAGCTTCCTGGAGTGGAGAGACCTAAAGATAGTCTATAAGAGGTGAGGTGACACAATAAATATATACATGGTGTCTCAGAAATAACATTCTTTTTTACATTTAATGTGAGGACATTTTTCACGAGCAAATTTAAGTGGCCTGTTGCATTTGTGAAGAGCACAGAGCTTCTTTTCGTGTTTAAAATATTATATTCTGTACACACATTGCTATTCTCTCTTTGCATTATTGTCTTTGGTTGACATATTTCTTCTGGACCCCTTGTTAGTTGACCAAAATGGCTAATAACTATTTAGTTGTTATGTCCAACATGTTGTTAATGTTTTTTTTTTTGTGGATGCATTTACATGTAAATAAAAATAACTAAAAAATTAAGTTATTTCAACTCTAAAGTGTACTGCTTATGGATCATAATTTTTTTTGATAAGACACAACTGATTCATATACTTTTTCTGTATCTACAAGGTGGTTTTAATGGTACAAAAATCTGTTATTCCTTCCAACCACCTTTTGACAGAAATAGATAACTGCATTAAATAGTAGGGGTGTAAACTTCAGGCTTCCATACGCAACGATTTCAATTCATAAGGCAACGATACAGTATTCTTTGATACCACTGAATCTACTACGATACAATATGAATTGATTTCGTAGCCTCTGAATGAAAAGTATCCAGCTTTGTTCAGAATCTGTGGTAGGTCCACCGTTAATTCATGAATGATGATGACGTGGAGGAAGCCTGTTTTAAGTATCAGAGTTACGGGCAAATCACCTTGCTAGCCTATTTACATATCCGTTTCAAAAATATAACATTGTTTGCACACCCGTTGTCTGTCCTTTTTCGCTAATAATCAATTTATAATCAATTAAAATGGATAATAATTGATTTATTCTTTTTGCCTTGATTCATTTGAATCATTGCCTTTTAAACTGATGCAGCAGTCCAAATCTACCAGTCATTGCACCTTTATTTACTGCCATCTGTAACTTAAACTTATTGGTTTATTGTGGACTTATTCATTTTGTTCAAGAGGAACAGTGAAATTGTTTCCATGTGTTTATATATCAAGCATTTGTTCAACTGCTGTTTCATAGCTGCATTTCCTGTCTTTATAGATCTGTAAAGATTAGATCTAACTTCTCATAGTTGCACAATCCACAGACTCACGTACACACTTACTTTATGTTCTGCTGAAGGTCAGCTGCATGCATGTGGTGATAATGGGTGAATGTAGCTCATACATATGCAGAGAGATAATTATCTCCTTGAGTACTCTCTCCAGTTGTGTGATATGATTATATGTAATATTTCAGTGTGAAACCTGGCACTTATGTGAGGTTCTGTGGACTGAGTTGACCTTAAATGTCAGAAGTTGCCACATCAGATGTTAGCGATGACTTACTCTGTGCGTCAGTGTGGAACCACATCAAAACATGACACCTATTACTCTTTACTTGCTGTTCTATGAGCCAGTACAAATCTCACTGCAGTCAGCCTCAGCATTTATTTAACCACTCTCATACTGTGGCTCTGGCTTTTTGCACTGTTGCTGCACAATACATGGTGCCTGACTTTTGACTTGATAGTACAGGTTTGGTGGTGTGTCGAGATATGTTCTATTGAGCATATTTATGTTCTGCCCACTAGGGGGCTCTTACAGAAAAGGCAGACCAAAGTGATTCGGCCTAACGCTCGGTCCGTCAGATAGTAAACTATATCTTACTGATTTTTCTGACATAGACTGCTAAAGTAATGCAAACTTTCTGTTTTGTTGTGCATCACAATGCTTTGCACGTTCAAAAAGAGCAGAAAGTTGGTAGACGATTTCACAGTAAGACAAGTTGTACCTATTGATTCTATTGTACCTATTGTTGTACTCTATTCCGCTGTTATCAGCATTGTCCATGTTACATAATGGTTACACTTACATGCATGTGCTTCTATACTGGTCTGTTCGTGCTTGTTACGTGTACATAGGAGGGTGTGTCAAAGACAGTAAAATTGTATACTTAGAAATCTGTTGGTTAACATCTGTTCTCACCTGTGGTGTGTGTGTGTGTGTGTGTGTGTGTGTGTAGGTATGCCAGTCTGTATTTCTGCTGTGCAGTTGAAGAGCAGGACAA
>CM075006.1:14500376-14520408 GCA_037576675.1 Pangasius sanitwongsei | reverse complement strand
TATATATATATATATATATATATATATATATATATATATGTGTGTGTGTGTGTGTGTGTGTGTGTGTGTGTGTGTTTGTTTGTACTGTTACATATACTTTGCAATATGATATTAAGTAGTATCAGATGGGTGTGTCCTTCTGAGTTTCCCTTCAAAGAGGATCCTACTAATGGGCTCTGGTGTGATCATACCACAGTGCTGCAGGGATTCTCGTTTACTAAAGTAATTATCCAAGCACACTGTCTGAGCCACAGGACTGCTGAGCAGAATCAAAGACTCTTAGCATGAGGAAATGCACTAGGTAGAAGTGGCACACTCCCTACAAAGCACTAAAAGACAGAACTCAGAGATAAAGCTTGCTCCACATGGACATTAGGACACTTCAGTAGCCTCATAGACAGAACCTGTATCTCTCAGAAATCTAACACACAGGTAGTATTTGGACTTCCTTACACTTCTTAGGGAATAACTGTTAATGGGACTGTTTAAACTTACTGGTTTGAGTGGTGCATGTTTGACACACATCAAGCTAAGTGGAAATCATAGCATGATCTTTCCTGTGGTCAGCAAAATTGTAACTGGCAAAAATAAAATGTGTGGATAGTGTCAAATCTGCTACAAATGAGAGCTCAGATTCACATGTTCCTCAAAACACAATTAAAAACCCAATCTTAATAAAAAATAGTAAATTTTATTGAATTTTCTCTGTGTAGCAAAACTAGTCATCAACATGCGATTATTTACATCCAGCAAACGCATGTTTATTAAGGTACATACAAGATACATCTAGAACTGACAAACAGCTGATTTTCTTTATACAAGACTTGACAGTTTTTTTAAACTCTGGTATGCTAAACATTTGTCTTTTTGTATTTTTTTTATACTTTTTTTAATGCTCATAATGTCTTCAGAGAAGAAACACATTTTAGATGCAAGTTCACATAAACGTGCAAACACTTGTCTCCTCTATGTCCTCCTATATCTCAGTCCGCAGCTTGCTTAAATTAATTTGAATGTCAAGCACCTCCCCCTTTTCATATCTTTTCTAATCATTCTGTATCTCCCTCACTGACCTTTTGGGTAAAGTATCACACAATTTGGGTACTTAAATTATTGTCAACATTATAGCACTGAATCTGCTCAATATTTCTTTGTTTGGCTTTTCTTTGAAGTTATTAGTGGTGAAGAAGTGGTGTTGTTTACAGTGCCCCATATTATTTCTAAAGCATCTGTGTTTTCATGCACTTCCTGTGCACTATCGACTTTGTTCTGCACTATTACGTCTGACCTTACCCAGAATTGTGATTCTGGTACCAGATACTAAACTTTTGTGTAAAGGTAACTGTTGATCAAGAGCTTCAAGGGACATTAGGGAATTATGATTGATTTCAATTAAAAGATTGTCAATGCCTTTTTTTTAAACTTAGAAACACAAAGTTATAAACACAAGTAGGTAATTGGGAATGTGCAAGTTTTTTTTTGTTGCATTGACACCTCATACTTATGTATCTATTTCACCATTAAATCCATAGATTTCTAGTAAATTTAACATGTATTCTTCCTCCAAATTTCCTCATGACTAGGATTAATCCTGCCAACCCATCAATGACAAAAATGCTGCTAGTCTTAAAAGGGAAATAAGGCAATAAATAACTGTTGTCAAAACAGCTTATATGAAAAGGCTTTTCTTTGAAGTATTTGGAATGTATGAGCATTCTTTGCACCAACTACGTTCAACAATGTTCTGTGTAGAAAAACAGTGTTAAAAACACCTCAAAAAGAAAATAAAATGTCAGCCTATAGACAATTAATTCTATGTACAGGACCAAGTGTGTCAGAATACTACTAGGTACACTTAAGACATTTGTTGGGTGGGATGAACCAAACTTGAACATTTCTAAAGAATATGGCACTTTATATTTCATCATGACTGAGTTTCATGGAATAAACATATGTTTATGCATGCAGGTGTGTTTATGCATAAAGGTTTTAATTCACATATTTTTGCTGTTTTTTCATAGTTAGAGAAAATGACCATATGGTTTAAAAGGCTTCTGAACATTATAAATGATAAAGAATAATAAAATATAAGGCTTACAAAAGATGTCCTATTGTATTTTTATCTTCCTCTGCTTTTTGAAAGGCCTTCTTGAGGTGTGAAAAAATTTTAGGACTGTAGTTGGGTATTTGAGTCATGTGTGTACCCCACATTATTGACAAAAGCACCTTTCTTCACATCATTTGCACTGTCTATCAGTATATGTAGGGGAGGAGGGGAATAGATGAGGAAGGGAGGAACACCACTGAACAATGGCAACAGTCACCAGTCTTCAGGCTTTTTTTTTTTTTTCAATTTAACTGAAGAGGGAAGGACAGGTAAATTGGACTGGAGAAACTTATTTCTGAAAATGAAACCAAAATATGTGGCAAAAACAGTCTCACAGTTTTGCTATTCTTGCTCACCTACATTTCCTCTTTACTTCTCTCTTTATCTACACCTTCACTGAAACATGCGGGGACGTTTCAGGAAAACCTTCTCAATGAAGTTACCCAGCTCCTCATTGCTGTCTGGCTGTGGCGGCTCCACCTGGCCATAATAGCCATCCTGGGGGGCAACTACAGAAGCTGTGGGTGAGTAATAGAAAGCAGGCCGATGACGCAGGGGTGACCGGGGTTTGGGCATAGGTATGGCTTTGAAAGTCCGGGGTTGAGGGACAATGTAGTTAGGGAAGTAGAGGTTCCTCCGGAAGGCCAGAGGAGCCCTTGGACGACTTTGTGTCCAGGGTCGATACCTTTGTTTCAGAGGGTAATCAAACTCATAGTCCAATGAATTCCCCAGAATGTCATTAAGGGAATAAGAGGGTTTAGCATAGTAGCGTGGTTTAGGCTTGGGAGGTGGGATGTAGATGGTGTAATAACTACTGTAGGGCTTTTGATAGCGCCGGTAGGAGGGGTAGGTCCAAAAGGGCCACTGTTGCTTGATCCAAAAATCTTGTTGACTGGGCTTAATAGGAGCCCTGTCCTTGAACCATGATTTCAGCACATATGTGTTAGGCTTGGGTGGTTTTGAAGGTGGTGATGTTCTTAAGACCGTAGATGGGACATCAGGTGCTGGAGGAGGTACAAGAGGTCGTTGCCATTGCAGAGTTTCAGGAGCATCTTTTTTTTTCTTCTTTTCCACATCACTGATTATATCTACCACATCATCAGCAGGCAAGTGCAGCTTGCTGGAGATCTCTATCAACTTGTCAATAGTTTGTGGGTCAATATCATCGTCATCATCATTGGCACCATCTTCCTCTGATCGTTTGTCTTCTGCAGCATTATTATCTCGGTATTTCTTCCCATCTTGCTTGACCATGTATTGCAAGATCATGTCTGATGCAATATCTGCAAGCTTCTCTTCCTCTGCTTTGGCTCTCTGGGCTTCAGCTGCTTGTCTGCGCACCTCTTCCTGTTCAGCTTTAGCCCTAGCTTCTTCCTCTTCTGGACTCAGCAGTTCCTCTTCATCCTCTCCATTTTCCTCCTCTTGGTCTTCAATATTATCATTAAAATCATCCATGAAATTTCCTCCCTTATACAATGGCCGATTTCTGTTCTTTTCCTGCTCTTGCTGCCACTTAAGCTTCTTCTTAGACAGAGCCAAATCATAACCCTTAGGTTTGGGCTTGATCTCATTGTTCATGAGGCCATTACGATCTAGATAGTCAAAGTAATCACCACGACTCTCTCTCTGGCCAGATGAGGGATCACGTTCTCTTTTCGTGGCTGTACTGTAGCTCTGAAACTCCTCTAACATGGTTTCCAGGTTCTTCAACTCTTCTGGACTCAGCTGCTCATCCTTGTCTCCATCAATGGCTCCCTCTGTTTCTTGCTGCTCTTCCTTGCTTGCCACCTCCTTTGTAACTACTTCCTGTTCTTTTACGGGCACTGTTTGACTGGTGGTGTGACTGGTCACCTTTTCCGTGAGCCGTTCTTCTTCCTGTTCCTTTCTCTCTTGGTCATCCTGCTCCTTTTCTCTCTCTTCTCTACCCTTTGCCTCAGCAGCTGCTCGCACCAGTTCCAGCTCCTGATCTCCATCTCTCTCTCTGTCAAAACTCTTGGCTCCTATGTCCTCTTCTGCCTTGTCCTTCTCTCCCCCATTCTTCTCTTGTTCACTCATTACTTCCTGAGGCTTGTTGAGGGCTTCTAGAAGGACTGCTGCTAGGGTTTTTGGGTCAACATCTTTGAAAAGTTCATCCTCCTCTTCAATCGGTGTCCCTGGCAGAACATCTCTAGTTTGGGTGAACTGAATCTGTGCCTGTGTAAGTTCATTAGAAGAGGGTTCATATCGATTGCCCACTTTGTGTTCAGTCACAGGGATGCTATTTGTGGGCTCAAATGTAAGACTGAAGAGGAAGAAGAGAAGCACAGCTGGCGCTCTAGAGACTTTTTGGCAACGAATCATGACCATGCAGATTAGGAGTGAGGAAAATGGTGATGCACCTAACATAGAAAGGAAGAAAAATATTAAGAATATGCTATATAGTGCAGCATTTTTTTTTGTTTTTCATATATGCCAGGTCTGTGCCTGATGATACGTAACAAGTTACAACCACTAATCGCCATGATCACACAATGGAAAAATACATAATAACATAAACATTTGACTTGGAAGTTTAACACTGTTCCCATATCATGATGATCATAATGCTTTTTCATGATTCTCTCTTACACACAAACACACACACACACACACACACACACGCAATGCAAACAAAAGCAATTATGTTTTCTTGTTATTTAGAAACATGCTTATCTACTTTAGTCAGTACCTGCTTTATTCCAAAAAAAAATCATGTTTTTATGGATTAGTTTTATTTATTTAACAGACTATTCACGCACGATTTCTGTCTGTATATGATTTCTATCATAGCAACAGGCTTTCAGCATCACGCACCATCATCATGCAGAAGAAACGCATTTCGGAGTTTAATTTCTGTTTAATCATAATTAAACGTCTACTGATTGTCCCGATTTTGCAAGGACATGCGAGTTAACAGGAAAACTTGCGTAGATGCCTTTGGAGGCACTTTGCGCTAGTGACCACCCGCACAAGAAAAAGAGCTTTAGAGCGGAGATCTTGGAGGCGGATGGGCAATTGAGGCAAACATGACGTACATAGATGTGTGTTCGAATTTCTAAATGGGCTCTATAGAATAAATGAAATAATTATTGAGGTAACCTGAAGTATAAAAAAGGCATAAATCTGAACAAACGTCTAGAGCAGAGAAAATAAGCATTATAAATGTCTTAATAACAATAATAATAATGGAATGTAATTAGTTACATTTCTTTCAAAACCTTAAAAGTAGCAGATTCTCACTTCTTTTACTGCTGGGTTTTATATCACAGCTGTGCATCTGAGTTTGCAGATTAAAGCATTCTTATGTCAACCATCAATATCGTGTTTGCAGCCACGATTTATGCTTTGAACTTGAGGAAATCACTGCGTGAAAGTGTTATCTGCTTCTGCCACTCATCATTGCTTCAATTCTGATGCACTCAGGAGGTGCTAATGCACATTAGTAAGCCGCCTTTAAGACGCCATCTCTTCACGTAATCATCTACGCTAAGCCAGTCTATTTTAAAGACTGGGGAAAGCCCTGGCGCAGTAGTCTATAAATACAAACTGAACACAATATCAGATATGTGATACAGCTAATCAATGTACATGCTTGGATAAAAACTGAACATTGCCTATTCGTTATGACATATTCTTCATACAAAGCATATAAAGTTAATTACCTTTAAAAAAAAAATAATAACTCAAATCTGAGGCTCAAATATCTTAAGCATAGCTAAAATTCAGTACAAAAACATTTTTTGCTATTCAGTGTCTGGTTTTGCCAAGCATATCTAACTGGAATCCAGGACAGCTGAGAAAATATGCAGTGGTGATGAGGGAAATAATGTAATGGAGTGGGGAAGTGGTAGTTGGTATTTCGGGAATGTTATCGATCACCATAATTCCCACAAATGTCATCATGATATGCATCAGCAATCAGTAATGGCGTCATTTACAGGCACATCTGAGCTCCATCAAAATGAACACGATGATGATGATGATGATGCATCACTCCCGACTCCACCCAAGTTCCATATTAAATGGTTGGCTCTTTTAAGACAGTTATTGGATGTTTTATCTTTTTTATGGATTCTGAGTGAGGTTTTCTTTCTCATTTTTGTATGGAACAGAATTTCTTTTAGGTTTAGGTTAATGTTAGTGAAATTCCCATTGCTTTAACACTTTATTTAGCTGATCCGCATTAAACGTTAGAAAAACACAAGACTCTGCTACCATCGCAGTGTAGTAGAATGCAGGCTAGCTTTCACTTCTTTGCTAGAATGAAAATGAGGACTTACCGGGATCCCAGGAGTGACGTGGTCCGACGCACTTTTGCTCTTTGTTCTTCGAACTTCGCGATTGGACACTCTCTTTACTCTCTTTACTAGTACATATGCTTTCTTTTTAGAAAGTAAATGTACAGTCTGAATTAACCTGCTTGGTGAAAAGGTATACGACTCGTTTGTTCACGCCGTAGCCTCGCGTCTTCGTGACGGCGCTGTAGATATTTTCAGGACCACGGCCAGCTCCTGATGTTTATATTTCGGCCCCCTTGAGCCCACGTGACCGCGCGTCACCGCTGCTCATTGACGTCAGCACTCCATTGATAAGAATTTCGGTGTGGCACTAAGCCCGAGCCGCTCGCTACGCTGCAGTGCCCTGATGAATGAACGGAAACGAGATGAATGAAATAAAGCATTTTCCTGCCGGAGGGTGGCCTAGAGATAACACTACGGCTGGAGGAGAGGGGCCAGTCCCTCCCGGAAGGAGTCGTTGCAGTCCACAATATATGATTTGTTACCCCTAGAATTAATAGGTCCACTTACCTCTTTCTCACAGTTAGTTGGCGAGCATTGAAGCCTACTTAATACAGAGAGTCAGCCTGCAGAGTTTAACAGAGCTTGAAAAGGAAGAAATCAGGGGCAAGACGATCAATAACTGTTATTTCTCTCCGCTGGACGGAAGAATGCTGGTACAGCATGTGTCTGTGAAGGTTTACTGTTGTTCATTTTAACCGTCTAGTAGAAGTAAAGCTAGTCTTCTCTATAAGCTTGGAGACGTTTCACTTCTCATCAGCTTTGTACCGGTTTGGCATTAGTGCACCGATTGCCACATGTTATTTAACTGTAGGCTGTTACTGGCGCACGTGCAGGTCGTCATTGCATGTCCTTAAATGGATTTCATTCCAAATTTACAAGTAGATTCCATACAAGTTGCTCAAAGCAGCAAGTTAACTGGAGTGGACACAGAGCACTACGAGCCTCAGCTCCGCACTGTTTTGTGGCAGGTTTACTCAGCCTTCTTCTTAACTGCTGGACTGACATTCCAGTAATACAGAACCTGAGCAGCGATCAGTCCGTTACAGCAGGATGAGATGATATAAGAAAGAGCCTTCAGGGAGTCACCTGTCTCCTGCAGAAACATACAGGAATACACAAGACACATTAGAAACCTGTGAAATATGACTGTTGTCTGAAATGGGACAGGGATAAATCTATGTCTCATATTAATTTGCATGTGTTCACTTCACTTGAAGAAATGTTTAAACTACAACTGGGGTCTTTGCTGCTACTACCAATTGCAACATCCACCAAAATGAATCAGACACAAAAATATTTTCAAGAACAATATTTTGATAATAAGAACATTTTGATTTCTTCCGTTGTTGGGTGTCACCGTATTAATTGCCCACATAATATTTAGTAGTAATGCATGTGTGTTAATAGAGTTTGGTGTACACTTGTTAACCATACAACTGGAAAACTTTCACTCTTACACAATTAAACTTAAACGGCGATGATGTTGCCTATATGTTAGACATATAGAGGTGATGCCAGGTGGGTAGGTTTGAATATATTATAGATTATAGACTACCACTCAGCATTAGAGAAGAAGCTGTTTTCAGTTCCTATTCACACTCAGTGACTCATATCTCTCTCTCTCGCTTTCCTTACATTTGCACTTTTGCACTCGAACACACAATATTGTTCATTTGCTGGAGAGAAAATGAACAGAGGATAAGTGCATAACTTCAAGAAATGAATACAGGCCTGTCAGAATATAACCTGGTAATGGATTTTCTTTCTTTCTATTTCTTTCCAGCTTTTAGCCACTGTTATGAATGCGAATGTGGTATAGATTGACATTTAAGTAAATATTTCGAGCGTTGCTTTTTCATATTAAATTGTCTTATTGGAAAAAGGGTACCCAAGCGTGATAAATGGCATTATACTGGTTGTGAAGCTGTTGGCCAGTTTTGCTAGAGCACATAGCAGTATTGATTTAGTGTTTGTGACCGGAGGCGATAGGCTCAGCTCCAGTGCAGAAGTTTGGTCTAGCCTAGTCTGCTCTGCTCTGCAAGGTATCCTGTATACTGGTGGCAAGGTTTTCTGTTAGATTATATGACATTGTGATCATGGTTAAAAAAAATGTGTTGGAGATTTTCAAAATGTTTCATTTCAACAATACTCTACGTATAGGAGAAAATGGCATATGCAAAATATCTGATTTCTTTTTCAAGTTGGTGGAAAATGAATGGTCGGTCACACTGGCACATTACTCTATTGACTTCATAGCAGCTCAATACTCTAGTTCCTAAATTTAGGAGATTTGATCAAAATACTCACAATTACACAATGATGACATATCAACACTAGCTAGTTATGTTTTATTAAGTCTGCATGAATTGCAGAGTTGGAGTAGGAGTGTGGTTAGAAGTTCGAGTAGCAATTGCAGTGGCAAGGCCTCGTTAAGCGTGCCAGATTTCTATCTAGAACAAGTAAGTAATAAAAGAATCCAAGACGGGTGGTGTAGACCTTCCATAAATGTATAATGACTGTATCCTTACAGAAAGCTTCACCAAATCAACGGTTATACGTTTTCTTGGTTAAATAACAACACGTTTTTTGTTTTTTGTGTAATCTGTTTATTAACAGCATAACCCAGACCTGTCAATGGAGGGGTGAGACTGATACAAGGGTCTTATACAGGACAGTGTCTACATTTCTCTCTGCATGTTTCAATCTGCTGCTACTGTAATAACTAAAAGGAAGTTCACGGTCTATGAAATCCATGATATCATTGAAAGAAGATGGCCATGATTTACAACATGCTGTTCTGAGAGTAAAATAGAGAAAGAGGCATCTGAAACAGAGGCCAAAGTTGAAATCAATTCAGAGTATGAGGAATTATCCTCTGATGAGGAAAATGATGTGCCGCAAAATGCTGAAAGGGAAATTCATGTCAAAAAATGCCTAAATAGCATGGTCCTTGTCAGAGCAGAATGGCGTAAGATCCATGAGGAGCCAGGGTTGGTGTGGAATGCCCTGCACAGAGCCCTGACCTCAACCCCACTGACCACCTTTGGGATGAACCCGAATGCCAACTGCACCCCAACCCTCCTTGCCTACCATCAGTGCTTGACCTCACTAATGCTCTTTTGGCTGAATGGGCAAATCCCCACAGCCACGCTCCAAAATCTAGTGGAAAGCCTTTCCAGAACAGTGGAGGTTATTATAGCAGCAAAGGGGGGACTAAATCTGGAATGGGATGTACACACCTATGGGTGTGATGGTCAGGTGTCCAGATACTTTTGGCCATGTAGTGTATATGGACCAATTTTAACTTGTTACATAAAAATTGTTAGCTTATTCATAATGTGAAGTCATGAACATGAATAAAATATCTGTGAAGTACACACATGCTAGAAAGAAATAGTCAAATATAATATATGGCTCCTATATCCAGAATAGCAACTGAAGCTCATAAAATACTCTAAAATGTGTGTTTTCTAATGAAAATGAATGGCCTAGTGTAAGGTAATGGACAGTAAAGTACAATAAAATAAGTTAATCTGTAAGTTGTCGATGAGTGAAAAGTTGATAAGTAGGGTCAAATGAAATTGTAGAGTAAAATATATTTAGGACTGTTTGGAGGTGATTTAGGGTCAGACAGGGTCAAAATTATGTATAGCAAACATCAGTGAAGTCACTGATTTGCAAATATAACAGGAGGGTTAAGCTTAGATTATGTGGAGCGTTCACTCTTCAAGTCCCTGTGAATGAGCTATATAGAATGAGAGAATGAGTAGGCCCACTACAGGAAAGATTTTAAAATGAGCACATTAACATATACCTGTGTGCTGCTGTTATAGAAAATTAATCAACACCTTCTAATTTCAAGTTTGAACTCTCCTCAAATATTTTATGGCTGTTCCAAATGCTTATTATTGGATGGGTAACATGCCACACATACAGCACAGCTGATTATTTACATGTCAGATAACAGGTTTTGTGCAATAATTGTGCTAACTAATGTTATTTAACCACCCAAAACATCAAATGAACTCGTTCTTTAGTTTCTTAAGTCACATTTTATTGGTTATCAGCTGCTATGCTGAGAAACAGGATTAACTAATCAGGCTCATCCATTTCCTCATTTTGGTTTGAAAGCCAGCTAGCTACACTCAGAGCTCGGGGATATCAAGGTGACAGTCGATGAAGTGCAGGAGGAGAAAAAGAATGCTGGTTATGGTTTTATAAAATAAAATGTATCCCCCCTAATACTTACAGTATTATAATGTTAGTATCCTATAGTATTTTAATGTTATGTTATTTTATTAAATTTTAGTGGAACTGTTTTAAAGTATTCTATGGTAATGTCATTAATGTGGCAAGAATGGTTGCCTATAGATCGTGCCTTAATTGGGTAAATAAGAAAGGCATATGGGGATTTTATTTAGTAACCTATATTTCCGGCATCTGAACACTCATTAATTGTGCAAGGCAACCTTTCAGACGGCATGTGGAGTATACATTCACCAGTCACTTTAATAGGAACACCTGTAGACCTACTCATTTGTGCAGTTATCAGCCAGTCACGATAGCCTCAGTTTCCTGTTCTTGGCTGATAGGAGTGGAACCCAATGTGGTTTTCTGCTGTTGTAGCCCATCTACCTCAAGGCTGATGTTTTGTGCATGCTGAGATGCTTTTCTGTTCACCACAGCTGTGAAGAGTGATTGTATGAGTTATAACTCTTGAGTAACTCTATGAGTCTCTTATCAACAAGGTGTTTCCACCCACAGAACTGTCGCTCACTCAGTGTTTTTTGTTTTTGCACCATTCTGTCTAAACTCTAGAGAATGTTGAGTGTGAAATTCCCAGGAGATCAGTTTACAAAATACTCAAACCAGCCCATCTGCTACCAACAACCATGCCACGGTTAAAGTCACAGTGATCACACTTTCTCTTCATTCTGATGTTTGATGTGATTATTAACTGAAGCCCTTGACCTGTATCTGCATGATTTTATGCATTGTGCTGCTGCCACATGATTGACTGTTTCGATAACTGCATGAATGTGGTGTACAGGTGTTCCTAATAAAGTGGACGGCGAGTGTATAGCCTATGCTACGAGTGAATCTTGGGGTTTAGGGGATTCATTGGATGTGGTCACACAGGAAATGGCCGACAGGGTTTGTAGTATATTTGTCAGAAACGATTTGTCACTGTGCTTGGATATGTTAAACTTACACAGAGCATGTCATTTGTTCACATAAAGGTCTTAAAAACTACAGAGAATTAACAGCCATCTGTTTGTGGAGCCTTATACTGCCATTATTCCGCCCTCGTCGTTTCGCCGCGTTGGCGGGTTTGTGCGCGTGCTGACGCTGGAGACTGATCAGCTGCGCTCGCGCCTCTGACTCGGAGTTAATGAAGCGGCATGCTCTTACCGCCAAGATCAATCTCTTTCTCTCAGCAGCCATCTTTCCACCCTGCGCAACCCATCCGAGGGCGCTCTTCTTTAAATGAACCAATTTATAATCGAGGCAAACCCGTGGGAGACTCGTGCTTAGTCGATTAATGCCGCCCGCTTACACGCGCGAGCTACCCACCAAACAAAAAGAAGTAGAGTTTCCAGGGCTTCCCTTAATTCCCTAATAGTGCGCGTGTGTATCTTAAAATCCCTGTGCATATATCCATAACAGTTTCTGATATTATGATAAACCTGAGAGTGGACACTTTTGCAGTTTGACACATTGACTGCTGCTGGCTGTGCTTTTCGTCAAACCTATAGTAAAATATCCGCCATCACTGACAAAATAAAAGGCTTCTAGATAACGACAATCCTCATCTTAATGGAAGCATCTGAAACCCTAACTCCGTGAGTCCAACTTCACCCCCCCCCCCCCCGACTCTCTCTCTCTCTCTCTCTCTCTCACACACACACACACATTCATTGCAGCTAATTAATGCTATGCCTACACCTATCTACCCCTAACCTTAGCTTCAGTAACTAAAAGGAAACCGTTCAGCTTTGTGTTTTGTTTTGTTTTAGTTGATTTTAAATAAAAGCTGCAGGTTTGTAAAAACATTTTTCCTTGTTGAGACCAGCCAAATGTCTCCACAAGGTTAAATGTGTCAGATATACTTATCCTTGTGGTGACATATCCTTGGTGTCAACCAAGATATAAAGCCATGTTTCCAGCCCCCCACCATACAGGAGGGATCTCTGAAGAAGCAGAAAAAAGCATATTAGCTACATAGTGAGATACCTGTAAATGTTTTGTTGCCTTAAATAATATGTGTAAATCTGAGTTATACTATCCTTTTGTAATTCTATATTTATTTCTTTAGTCGCATAGTGCGGTCTACTATGAATAATCTCTGCACATTGAAACATTGCAGCTGTGATATATGCTTGCATGCTCATATGTTTTTCCAATTTTCCTTATACTGAAGTATGACATGTATTACAAAATAGATTGTTCAGTAAGGCAACTGCTGATCATAGCTACTGTTTAAGAGCTTGTGTGTTAGGTGATGTATCACATGGCAGAAGAAAGCATCAAATTGTGCTTATTATCATTCATATTTTAAGAGGCCCAATGTAATATTATCTAATATGGTCACTGTGTTGAAATATGTCAGCGTATTTTAAAAACAATATATCGAATCAGCACTCTGCAACACTGTTACTGTCAAAAATCTATAGAAGGAACCTTCTCATCCGTTTTAAACCGTATTTTCCCTCATGGCACTCTTTCTGCATCATGGGCATTCCCAGACTCTTAAGCTCTTTTTGCAGTAAGGAT
This sequence comes from Pangasius sanitwongsei, assembly GCA_037576675.1. Taxonomy (NCBI): domain Eukaryota; kingdom Metazoa; phylum Chordata; class Actinopteri; order Siluriformes; family Pangasiidae; genus Pangasius; species Pangasius sanitwongsei. The sequence continues at coordinate 14,507,208 of CM075006.1, read as the reverse complement.
TTTATCTTTAATCAGTGTATAAATAAATGAATGATTCAATGTTTGGCTGGGCTTATATAGGCTTTCTCAGAGCTGGGCAGTGTGCCACACACAGGCAGCCAGAGCAAGAAAAATGATAACACTCAGCATAAAATAAATTTTGTTGTGGTGTTCAGTATTTTATCTCCACTGCACTCTTCAGTAAACATATGTGAAAGTAGGTATGGCCCATGAAAGTATTTCTATGAACATCTGAACATCATGTCAGTGCTATTAGTAGATTATAGCAATGCAATTTGAAATTTTGGAAATGCAGACGTTGCACTTTGTTATTACATTATTACACATTATTACAAGACCATTCAAGTATGTAGAAAGACGTCAATTGGATAACCAGATATTCACATGATATTAATGTGCCAGATTGTGCGGTTCAGTTTGCAAATGTAAATGGCTTTTGTTAAAGGTTTCATACGTATGCACCATCCTGGTTTTGGCTAATTGACACTGACCACACCCAGGAATTTTAATGTAGGACTTTTGGCAGAAAAAGCATGAATTCATGTAGTTTTATTCTCTATTGAGTTTTGTGTGTTTGTATTTTATTTTTACTTGGCCACCTTTAATTCTGTTTAATTATGTTGCAAGTTGCCCTTTTGCAAGATGGTTCAACTTTTCAACTTTTTTAGGTGATATCACAGACTTGGTGCAGGTAAAGCAAGCAGCCTCCATCCATAATGTTCTCAATTCCTTATAGTTCCTTACACCGATATGATTTTAAAGCAGGGTTGCTCAACTCCAGTTCTGGAAGCTGAGTAGAGCACAACTTGGAGATTTCTCTGCTTTAACACACACACATTAAGCTCATAAATTAATTGATGAGTTAAATCAAGTGCCTTTGAGCAAGAAAATCAAGAAAACCATGCTGCATCCTGTTCTACTGCAGTGAAAATGAAGTTATGACAAGCCGATAAAAATGTCCTCACATCATGGAGTCACAGCGCATATGACACTAATTGTGAGCTTATTGGTTTGGAATTTCCTTTATATTACTTTTATCCTGTTTTCATTCTTTTGACCTCAGTGGATATTAGCATGATGCTACAGCAGGGATTGCCAGAAACTTGCTTTCTTTATTTGTTCCATTCAACTCATTCTACCAAATGTTAATGTGAGTGCTTTTTGAGCTTGGTAGGTGATTTTGACCCATCTGTAGTAGGCCTGATGCATTACTCACATTTATTCACATTCTTCTCATTTGTCATTCTTCTCTTCCCTGTACTTTGATTGTCTCCAACATCTTGATGCTTATCCCCACTCCTCTATTTTCTGATTCTGTTTCTACTTATTACCTTCACAGCATTTCTTAATCATGTTTTCATTAAACAACATCAAAAATGGATTTATTTTCCAGGTAGAGAAAAAACCCACTGCTATATCAGTCTTGGTATTTTATCATTTGTGGAAGAGATAATGAGAGATTTCTCTTGACATTTATCCTAAACTTTACATTTATAAGGTCTCTGACTTTTACCCAAGCCTGAAGCACTCTCTTTTGAGTTGATTGAAAAATGATTTATTGTGAATGTAAATAACAGAAAAATGGAACGGGTTGAAATTGAAAGTTGTCTGGAAGCTAGAAGTGATGGGAGCGTGGGAGATGGGAGCTCTATGGGGTGTGACAAAGTCACTGAGAAGAGGAGGGAGAGAAGAGAGAGGAGTGGAAATGATGAATGGACAATTATGTGCAATTCAGAGAGATTAATATGACCTACACAAGAAAATTTGTGTATTCAGACATGCAAATTTTCTATGTAGAAATTAGTTTGTTGAATAAAGCTTAGTACACAATTGTATGCTGTAAATCACATCCATTTCCAGTTGTCATGTCTAAATTTGATTTAATCTCTCTCCCTCTCTCTCTCTCTCTCTCTCTCTACTTCTAATCACCCACCCCCTCTCCACCCCACTGTCGCATTCACTGAAACAGTGCTAGAGAGCTGATGTTATTAAAACTGACAATTTACTATTGGACTCTCTCCCACACATTTTCACTCCTCACTGCACATGTGTGGGTGAAGAAAGAGAGGGATAGCCACTATGGTTCCTGAGGTCTACAGTTTTTCAGTGTCAGCACCGCTTTTCACACACACACACACACACGCAGATCCAAAACTTGCTGTTATGACACTCTTTTCACTCAGATTCACTGACACAAACTTATGGAAGTTTTTTTTTTTTATCACATACATAAAATTTAAACCATATCTAGTGGTAATTATAATGTCTATAATTCAAAACTGGCATTTTACAGGAATATTTCTGATATGCACAGCATTATAATGGTTGGCATCCAAGTGGTGCTATCCAGCTACCTCTGGTAGCCAGCTGGTTCAAGTCACACCAAGATACATCGGTTGAAGCACTTTGTTGTGAATATTCTCTCTCTTTCTCTCTCTCTTTCTCTCTCTCCCTCTCCTCTGACATGCATAGAATCAGCTTATGAATTCACAATCCTTTGCAACAAAACAAAACATGTAAGAGGGTAGGATATCACTGGCTGTCTGTGGTTAGGCATGGTGTGATACATGGAACCAGGTTTGAATAACCCCCTTTGGTTATTCAATTTGAAAAAGGCTGTTTTGCTCAGCAGGAGAACCACAGTCCATAATGCAGCTTGTCTGCAGTATGACAAGCTCACAGGTTGCAGCATTGCCAAGGAGCATATCCAAGGGCTAGTAGGGAGTCTAATGTGAGGTAAGTGTTTGTGTGTATGGAAAAAAACAAACTCTGAAGGATGCCAGAAGAGTTAGGCATGGAAGTGCATGAGGAGGAGGAAATGCAGAGTGGAGGGTAGTGCTGAGTGAGGACAACATAAATGATCAACAAGAATCCAGGTGAAAGGGCGAAAAGATAAAAGGATATTCTTAAGGGGTTTGCAATGTTAAAGTGAGCAAAAAGAGCATGGAGAGAAAGCAAGCAAGAGCAGAAGCAGTAAATGAGACAGGGAGGGAGGGAGAGAGAGATAGGGAGAAAGAAGAGGGGTGCGGATCCCCGGGGGCTGTATGACTCATTCTCCTGCTGCTGGCTTGTGCGTCACTGGCGCGGGGCTGGAGGAGGAGATAGTGTGCTCTGTGCATTTAATTACCGCCTGCCAATTTATACACACTGTAGTGATACACACACACACACACACAAAATCAAGGAACTGAAAAAGGTCAGCTGTGCCTGTGCTGACACACATGCAGCAGTGGCGTACTGCTGTAACTATCACAACTGCAACCACAGTCTATCTCCACACACAGATCACACAATGGTCCTCCCATCAGTAACGGGAAAAAAGGGCTAACCCGAATACAAAAGCAAAGGGGACATGCAAGGAACACTGCTCCAAAAGCACATCTGTTTTGTGTCAGTGTTGCAATATGTACTGTGAGTGTGTGTGTATATATGAGGAAGACAGACATACTGCCCCGGTCTCTCTGATGAGTAAACTACTGTTGAAGCAGATGAGGGAACAGCTTGTCGCAGTGACAGTGATGGACCCTGTTTGTTTCTCTGGGAATGGATCCCATTGCTTCTACCAAACACATCCAGTATGTACAAGATTAAAAATGACATCTTAAAGCTTAACTTAAAGCCTGTTGCTGTCAGCATGCAGTGGATGGCAGGTTTCCTAACATTATCCGGATTGCTATGTCAACAGTAGAGATTATTCTTATTGCAACATGCATTGAGACAAATTACACTGCCTCTGCACTGGACAGTATACAAGAATATTTAAATGCTAGCATTGTTAAGTGAGCACCATCAAATAATTTAAGCTCTTGTAATTTTTGCATCAGTAGTGATATTGACTAAAATAATGCCCCTGCTGCTGTCAAAGTACAGAAACTGACATTGTAATGCTTTTGAGAAAATGCTTGAACAGATGAGTTGTACAGGCAGGCTTTCGGAAAGAGATGGCTGGAAATAACTGGTAATTGAGGCGAAGGCCAAGCAGATGGTTTTGCCAAACTGACATTATGTTTCCTCAGATGTCTGTGGCTGATGAAATTCTGTCTCTTGTTTGTGTTGGTTTTGATATTAATTTGGAGCACAGGGCTGCATACATTATATATACATACTATATACTACTATTATATCTTTCAAAAGGAAAAGATATCTACTGAATTGTGTTATTGAATTTTGCAGAATATTGATTTAAGTAAGAAAGATATCTACAAATAATAGTATAAATTCATTAATATATCTACAGTTGGGATGAATTATAATAAATACATAAAAAGCTAACTCAAGTAATATACATATACTGCTAGATTATTCTATTCATACAGTGTCATATAGTGTCTCGATACAAACCATTTTCTCTCTTGTTATTACTGTATATTGTTTACAGTAGGTGGTAAATAACACTGCTGTCAATGATTTCACCATTATGCTATGCTGTTTTTTTCTCTCTTGACTATGTTTATGACTTCAAAGAGTCTTCATCAGTTACAGTCCTAGGTCTTTAATAAATCGGATAGTAGACTCCCTTGCTCCTATAGGAGGTCATTCATTGGGGCAATGACACTATTTGTGTGTGTGTGTGTGTGTGTGTGATGTTTGAGAGTAAAAAAAGAATGAAGAGTGTGTCTTCTCTGTTTATATATGTTTCTCAATTATGTGTAGTTATTTTCTTTGCTGAATGTAAATAAAGTCCTTGTGAATACTAAAGTCTAAAATCTCTCTCTCTCTCTTTCGCTCTCTCTCTCTCTCTGTGTCTTTGTCACACACACACACACACACACACTTAATCTCACTGTGTCCCTTGCCATCTTGCTGTCCCTTCATCTTTGTCTGTGTCCCCTTCGTGCACACACATAGCCTGTTTTCTTCTCTTTCTCCCACCCTCTCTTATCGTGCTCTTTCCTTCTCTCTCCTTTCTGTAATGAGGTTTCATGCCTGCAGTCCATTTGCTAGACCATGAACAGACACATGGAGGGTAAAGAGAAATAGAGGGCTGCACAAAGGAAACATAACAGGATGAATGTGGGTGGAGTATATACACCAAATAAACATACACATAACATGAACAGGTTGTATGAATTTAAGCAAATTTATTATAGTGAACATGTTAATTCCTTTGTACAAAAGGTCAGATTTTCCTTGAGATATTAATCCAGTCTTAGCCAGTCTGTTGTAGTACATGTTCAGTTGACACTCTGATGGATTTGATCTAACCAAGTGTGATTCTAGGGACTGTGGGGGTCTCAAATAAGAAATACAAGGGGCCCTCCTTGTATTTTTTCATCTTTATGCCCATTATTCAGATTCCTTTCTTATAATAATTATGTGAATTTTATGTATTTTAATTTATGTCTAGTCTGGGATTATGTGAGGGGCAACACCAAGATTTGTTCAGTTGAAATTTTTTTTTTTCTAATCCAAACTGTAGATATATAGGTTTATATTATGCATCAATACAATAAGGATAACTGTCTGAAAGTGTTAGCATTATATTCTGCATGCTAGATGTAGTGCTAGATCAAGCTTCCCAATTAGATAAACCATCATTACATCATGTAGACTACAACAGAACTCCTTTGTTAATGTGACAGCTTTTATCTATATACATTAATAGCCTGAGCTATCAAGGCAATTTTAATAAAATGACAAATTCTACCAAGAAAGCTAGCTAAATAATTAATATTACGTGCTCCAACCTGAGTGCCAAGTCCTAGCTAGCGGCTTGCTTGCCAAAATGATTTTGGGCTAGCATTATGTTGCGTTATAGCTTAATCGAATTGAAAATATTCTACGTTTCACTCATGTTGTTGTGCCGATAATATAGTTTGTAATGAAAAATTGTATTAAATTAGAAAAAAGAATCATAGAAATAGAAACATTTTCTCTAGTGGTCTAAGATCATGGGTCAGTACTAATCAGGAATTGTCCACAGTTTGGACTGAGTAGCGAGTGTCATACTGAGAATGTCAAATTGTTTTGGGGATCTGCTTGAAATGGTCTTACCATGCTTTTGTCATTGCCTCATTCTGAATTAGAGCTTGACATGGTGCTGCTAGTGCTACATTAAGGTAATTTGAATGTGAATGAGAAAAGGAAAGGAAGAGAGACTTGTGAAAGTGGAATTATGGACACCAGCACACAACACAATGATGAGTCATTGGTTTGATTTGAGAGAGTAGAGCAAAAGCTAATGATAAACTGGGAGAAAACCAAACTGCTCATCTGGCATTGTGCTTCTCATCTGTCTGTCCTACAGTCCTGGCCAACTTTTATGGCAGAATAAACATTTTAAGAAAAAAAAAAAAGAAAAATAATATTGACAGAATGGCCCAGAAATGTAAATATTAACTATGTAACTATAAAAAGTGAGGGATTCAGCTCCTATAAATGAAGGAAAAGATCTACAGAAAAGAAGTTGAATATTAGATATAGAGAGGATGACAGCTGCCCAAATGAAATTTTTTTTTAAATGATTCTGTAAACAAAATAGTTTTAAATCACAGAATTGTGTATGTATTTATTTGTTTATCTATTTACATCCCAAGTTTTGTTAATCTACTTTTATCCATAGTCTGAAACAATGAATGAAATGATCAGTTAGGGTAAATAAAATCTGCACAAAGGAAACATGACAGGATGAATGAACTAAGTCTGAGTCTGATAATGCAGATAAACGATAACAAACAGAAACTGTTTTTGTCTGGTCCCTAGATTAATATTATTATTATTATTATTATTATAATATATATATACATATGTTTGTGTGTATATATATATATATATATATATATATATATATATATATATATATATATATATACACACACACACACACACACAC